>LS570407.1:318418-329559 GCA_900490775.1 Pristionchus maxplancki
CCACTCTCAATCTCGAATCGTGCGGTTTTTTGCATTGAAAACTAGGGTGCTCCAACTTGAAACATATCCCAATCTCGCTCATTTCCCACATTCTTTGCTCGAAGAACGCGGTCGACTACTCATCGTGGTGAAGAATGAGAGAAATAGGCGCCTAGGCCGCCTGTTCTCTTTCTCTTCTCTCTCTCGCTAGGTCAATTAGGCTTTATTCATTCCATTGTTTGAAAAAAAAAAATTAAAATGAGTTCAGGCGGCCTAGGCGCGACCTGAAGAAGGAAACCCTAAGTGGAATCTCACA
This sequence comes from Pristionchus maxplancki, assembly GCA_900490775.1. NCBI lineage: Eukaryota > Metazoa > Nematoda > Chromadorea > Rhabditida > Neodiplogasteridae > Pristionchus > Pristionchus maxplancki. Next base: position 318,714 of record LS570407.1, read on the forward strand.
AATTCCGTTTTCCGTTAAAGAAGGACGAAACTCCAACATTGGAAGAGTCAATTCCCTGTGCGATCAGGGTGAGACACTGTGGAGAGGGAGGAGGGAAGGGAAGCGGGTGAGAGCGGCAGAGTACACTAGAGGCGCCTCCTCTCTCCCACCCTCTTCCCTTCTCTGCGTCTCTGCTCTCGCATTGCACCGCGCATCTTGAAGTTGCCTGTGCCCTGTACAAACTTTGAGCGCGCTTTTCTCGCTTCATAGTAAAGCTAGAACGTCCTAGTTTTCGAATGTCTCCTGTTATTTAAGGGACCAACCTAACCAGGCGGTCAGATTTTCCCGGAAAATATTGAGTTTAGTCCTCCTTTAAGACATCCCTAGTGGGAAGGAAAGAGAATGAACATTGTGGGTGATCGTGGGGTACACAAAAGACTTATGTTTATTCCACATGTTTCAAAAAAACCATCACAATATATTTCATGATTCACACAATGAATTTGACTGCGCAACCAGATTTTATCTACGTTTTTTGAAAAAAATTTGACCATTCAACGATTACACCTGCGGCAACATCGACATCAGTCCTTGCAATGATGATAAATGTTATTATGATACGGGGGATAGACAATATATTTGAAGATCAGACTTTCTTGCTCCTGGCCAGTAGCATGTTCCTTCTCTTCGGACACGGACAGTACTCGGCGTCATTTCCTGAATTATTATCATAATTATTTATAAAATACTAAAAATATTAAATAAACACAACAGCCCTCACCCGGATCGCCCACGACGCCTCCATCGCCGTCCGGTCCCGGCGGACCGACGGGTCCGCGCGCGCCCACCGGCCCGATCGGGCCGTCGGCTCCTCCGACGCCCGCGTCGCCGGTGATGCCGGCCGCCCCGGGCGCGCCGCGCTCGCCCTCGGCACCCGGCGCGCCCTTCGCGCCGGACGGGCCTACGCCCGTCTGGCCGTCGAAGCCGCGCAGGCCGGTAGGGCCCGCGTCGCCTGCGGCCCCGCCGGCACCCGGAGGCCCATGCGCGCCCGGCTCTCCCGGCGCGCCGTTGCGGCCGGGCGGACCGGCGGTGCCGGCGGCTCCGCGCAGCCCGCGGATGCCGCGACGTCCGGCGGCGCCTGGCGGGCCTACCGGCCCGGCCGGGCAGCTGACGCACTTGCTGTAGGAGGGCTCTAGCGTGAGCCGGACGTCCGACTCGTCTCTGAAGGGGAGGGGATTTTCGAAAATAGTGGAGATGCAATCGCGTACTTTCCATCGGCCCCCGGCAGCCCATCTCCTCCATCGACGCCATCGATACCTTTCGATCCTCTCGGGCCTGGTGGACCAGACGGGCATCGGGTGGCAGCGGAGCAGACTGGAATAAAACGTTCAATTATTAATACAGGCTGCCAATCAGATGCGATTGAGCAATTTCGAAACTAATACCCACTAGTGTTGACAATTCGGCGTCCGAATTGTCCTCACTAATGCTCACCACATAGCGGGAACGTAATTTATTGCATAATTAAGACGCTAATTAATTAATTAGTACTCACCGCATCGCGGAATCAGCGTCGGCAGCGGTGGCGGAGCACTTGTTGTCGTCGATGTTGATGTCGAGGTGGTAGGGCGCATTCTGAATTCATTCAGATATGTTTCACGAATGCATCAAAATCGTTGAAGTACGTGCAAAATGTTGCTTCTCGCTCTTGGTAGAAAATATCAAACATTATCCGCTGGAAAACAATGGGCTGGTCCAATGGCGTGGAAGAAGGGAAAGATGAAGAGGGTGGCGAGAGATTGGGCGATAGAATTGCGAGCCATGGCAATTCTAACGAATACCCACGTAGTAGTAGTCGTCTGCTTCCTCGTCTTCTTCTTCCGTCGCCTGTCCTGAATCGACGATGGAGATTCTTCCAGCTCCTCGTCGATGGTCTCGGCCTCCTCTGCCGCTGAGATAGTCAGACATGAATATCGGGGAAATCTCAGTGGTAATATCATGAAAATGCTGACCACTCTCCACGTCCATCGGCGGCGCGAAGTCGTAGCCGGCGTTCTCGATGGCCAGACCGAAGATGTCGCTCTGAAACAGAACTCGAGCATAAACTATTAATCTGGAACTCTCTATCTCTAAGCTATGGAGCTATTAATAGAACTCGGAGAATATCTTCACTATCACTGATCGTTCGTTAATAGTTCACTGGCCTAGCAGTGGCGCAACGCAGGACGCAAGTGCCTAGAACAACGGTGGCACCTTTTTTACCTTTACCTTTTCACTGATCAAGGAGGGTGGTAGAGGTGATAGAGTGGAGATAGAAGAGTAAAGTGGTCCTCTTACCATTGGCAGTGCAGTGCTCGTAGTTGTAGTCGTCGAGGAAGCGACGGGCTTTCGTCGGCGCTTGATCGGGCGACGGGCCTACAACATTAGCTTGGTTTCCCTTTTAGTTCTTCTGACGATACAAACATGAGTCGAAATGCAGATGATAACATGAAGGAAATTCGAAAATATATCGCATTCCATTTAATTTCCAGAAAATGCCAATTTTCGGAAATTATTGCCAATTCGTACTGAAATTTGTGTCTTGTACGATACGTTTCTATTACCTTGAGCAGCTTCACCGGCGGCACCTCCTCTTCTTCCAGAAGCTTATTGTGGACGACGATCGGCCGACCGACGAAGCGAGCCGAACCGGCCGGCGACATGAGGAGGGCCTGAAGCTCCGATTTTCTAACACTATGTGTTACATAGTAAGCAGAAAATGAATAGTGCTTGGGACATGAGAAGATAGTGAAAGGCTTTTTCTACTTTTCCGTGGCTTATCATCAGTCAGAAACGAAAGATCATAACAAGGGCACCATCCCGGTGGAAGTATCGTGAAAGAGGTTGATAGTGTCTGTAAATTGTTACTCACCTCTCTGGTTCTCCTCAGCACCGTCGGATTCATCACTGGAACGGCGGATAATTCCTGCCAGAGCGAGAGCGAGTCGGACTAGAATTTAAATATTTATTTATTTCAGATTGAAATGGACCGACAATCAAATTTGTCAGAAAGAAACAAATTTGAGAACCCCCTGAAACTCATTTCAATAATTCCCATACTCCCGAAATAGAAAATTGAACTTGGCAAAAAGTTAACCGCAGCGAGCAGGATTCGAACCTACGCGGGCAGAGCCCAATTGATTTCTAGTCAATCTCCTTAACCACTCGGACATCGCTGCTTATGAGAGCATGCCTAGTCAAACACCAGTTGAGGTTTGATTGGCAGATTCAATAATCTCTCCACCAATTCATCTCTCGTCACTGACGAATCGTAAACCGAATAAACGGTGCGCATCGCCGCTCATACCGACCAAGACATATCTCTTATAAGACATAAAAAGGTAAAAGAAAGGTAAATGCGGCCACATCAAGCGATTTTTACTGTCGAAATTCGACTACGCTAGGTGGTGCTCGTCGGTGGGCCGACTTCCTCGACATATCTCTCTGATAAATCATTGTCAATGGGCGTGGACAGAAGAGAGCCAGAAGGAGCAGGCGTTTGATTGACAATGTCCCTTTGGATAAACCCTCGCTAGACAAAAAGGTGTATTCGAGAAGTCAAGCAGATTCTCACCTCAACCGTGGCCATGTCGCTCTCCAGCTGGGCATGCAGCTGATCGAGTTCATTGTGGATGAGGATGAAGGTGCCTGAAAACGTATCACATTACAGCTCTTTTAATGGAAAAGTTGAATGGAATTGGGCTAACCCAGCAAAGATGAAAGAGACAGTGCCGACAGGAGCAGAGCGAGCGAGGAGGCGCGGTGGGTTGCCTGACAAAAGGAGAGAGGTAATCCAGGATTATTAATCCGTCCTAATGTTCTTCATAGTCCTTTTATAAGAATTAGGGGAAAATATAACTGGATGAGTTTCACTCTTTCTTGAAATGAGATTGGGTAATGCAGAATTGATGTAATGTAGTCATCCCGTGATAGTAAGTGCACAACCACCGAATAAAGAAAGAATAATACCTGACAGAGGTCCGCGACCATCCTTCAGACTGATTCGAGGTGCGAACTGACTTCTCTACCATTTCGATCCCGCCCTCCCCCGTTTATGATTCTCGTTTCACACCCTCGAGATCCACTTTCATACCAATCATAAATACGCGAGGGCGAGTTTACAATCATAATTCTCGCACCAATTTGACGTGTTCGGCTGGTTGCAAGTGAGGTGTGCGGTTGTAAATGTTACGGTTCTCGAGTTGAGGTGGGCAATTGCGGCGTGCTTTGTACTGAAGAAATCAAGAAATGTTCCAATGAAATTGCGTTTTATCTCAAGGGGATTCCAATCATTGGCGCGCCAAGAGCGATTTTCGCAGCTGCAACCGCGGCTGCAGCAGCACTCTTCCTCGCTTCGTTGAACCTCACGTACTCATCATGCTCTGCCTCAGATTCGAGCCTCTTGATAGTGGCATTCTGGCCTCTGAGAGGGTAGGGATGGCCCTGGAACAAGTTATTTTCTTATTCGAAATTAATTTACAGCTAAGTTACCCATTTGCCCAAGCCCCCATTCCACAACAGTCCACCGGCAGTGCATTTAAAGTTGCCCAATTTGCTGTCTACAGCGATGTAGATGTTGTCCACTTTGCAGGCGATAATCGGAAATATTTGTACAATCTTAGCTGAGTTTTGATGGTCAGCGTGATGAAATAATCGATCGATGCGGTAGGTCAAGCAGGCAAACCTCTGCATAGCTGCTTCCGTCTTTTCCTCGATCGCATCGCACTTGATAGCCCATTAACTTCTCGTAGATTTGCCCGTTGATCACAGTGTCGTCACACTCGCCAGATGGCCCGTGGATTAACCCCCAGCCTGGTCTGGGTCCAGGGGCGAGGGTATACTGTGAATCCGATTGCTTATTAGATCAGTGTGCCCCATTCTGGTCTATTATCAGCATTAGAATGAGTATACTGCTAATCCGATTAACCGCAGGTGACTTGTTGCCTACTAAAACAGTAGTGCACTGTGATTTCAATGGATTGGCCAGAAAATTAAGAAAAATATCGATTAGACCTGAGAAGATACGGCTCCGAGGACGGAACAGAGAAAAAGGAGGAGAAGCATCGTTGCTGACGATTTGCTTATTCCAACATTTTTATATGCCTAAAGTTTCCCACGCTTTAGAATGTGCTGTTTTCAATGCGAAATCTGCAAAATGAAGTCAAACAGCAAATCGATTGTTTTTTCTAAGCAGAGTTTACAGAGCTTCAGATATTTACAGGTGATCATGTGGGTTTCTCAAGGCCCATGATAGTTTCAAAATCACAATGTATAATATTCATTTCGTTTATTAATTGTTTATTCATTTTTACTGTTTAATAACAACGATTTCGCCCTTCTTGAACTTTCCACGGCACTTGCCCATGAACCCAACGTAGTTGCTAGATGTACGGCGGTACAAATAGCGATCGGTTCCCTGAACATTTTAATATTTTATAAATAATTTTTAAAAAATAATAAAATAAAATTGTAAAATCACTTCGAATTTTTCCTGACCGCGCATTCTCGCGTGCTGCTCAAGACAACCGATAAAGTGAACCTGAAAGGGAATTGATCTTTGATCTACGTTCTTTGATCTTTGATCTTTGATCTCTCACAGCCTTACCCTAGGTCTCCCGTCTCCAACATCATTGCACTGCAGCACGAAGAGGTCTCCGTCGAGGAATCTGATTTCAAGCTGAGTTTTAAAGGGCGACAGGCACGAAGCGAGAGAGAGTCATCTTAGCCATAGGGTATATTGGGCGCGCTCTCTCCATTTCGCACGCTCTCTCTCTCGTTGCCTGCACCGCAGGGTCATTTGGCACACAGCCAATTGATCATGTCTCGGTTTGAATTCAAAGTGATAGTCTGGGAGTTTCGAAAGTGTAATCGGGTAACGACGAACTATCATCTCACGTCGAGAGCTCAGTTAGCCAGATATTCGTGCCTATACCCCTTTAAACCGGAAATCTAAAACAGAAAAGTCAATTCACTTCTCGCCAACTCCAGCGATCACCCCATTGTGTCTGCAAGTGGGCTTTTCCGGGAGTTCCTGAGCATGTTTATTTTATTTTTGAATCTTTTTTTAATACCTCAGGAATCGGCTCGTCATCAGGCAAAATCTCTTCGTCATCATCTTCTTCAACAGGAGAAGGGGCGGACGACGATTCCAGAGGCGCCTTCTTAATTTTTTATAAGATTTCTTTTTTATAAGATCTTTGATCGAAAAAGGACCTCGGTGGTCAACTTGGCTCCGTTTCGAGACCAATTGGCGAAGATTCCTCTCACATCAGGACGAATGGCGGGCGGGATCATGTCCTAAAACGAAGATATGAAGCGCAAGGTTTCAGAGATATACCTCAATTTCACGGATCCAATCAACTCGATCAACTTTGAGCGCGGGCTTGGTCGGGAGTGCCTTCTTCTTTCCCAGCATCTTTCGAGCCTGCTCAACAGCCTCCTCGGCCTCCTTCTTGTCGGCCATGACAGCTTCGATGAAATCCAACACGTCCTCGGCCGAAATGAAATTGTCGGTGCTTGGCGTCTCTCCACGGCGCGGGTAGGGAAAGCGCTGAATAGCTTGGAACAACTGAACATTAGGGTACTTGTGGAGTATCAGAGAGTCCAGTCTATTCTAGCATAGTGAACGCCAACAAGTGCCAACATGTGCATCTATTACGTTGCTCGTAAAGCATCTTGGATAACGAAGAGGAATAAATAGGAATCGATCCAACCCCCGGTCCGAATGCCCCGTCCTTCATCACTCGACCCTGCACGCTGCAGTAGTACTGAGAGACCGAGCGACCGACCATGATGTAGATGTCGCCGACGCGGCAACTGCGGATCTGAAAACCGGATGTGATTGGTTTGGAACCTGGTTTGGAACCGGGCCTAACCTCGGCATAGCTGGTCCCGTCCGGGTACCGGTCGCAGGCGAAGGCGTAGTCGTGGGTGACGATGATCTGACCGTCGAGGACGTCGTCGGGGCACGACGTGACGACGTCAGCGAAGACAAGACGACCCTGATGTGAAAGGAACTGAAAATCAGAATCACTATCGGAATCACTCTTCTATTCCGTGAGGAATTGAGAGCGGTTTCCGGGACTTTTCCACAGTCCCAAAGAGAAGGAGCCATAGGAGAATGTTGGTTATAGTCAATCTAGTGAAATACTGATGATACTGTGTGAAATATCCGAGAACTAACCGCCTCGTCAGCCAAGGTTCCGAGAAGGATAGCGGAGAGAAGGAAGGGGAGCTTCATGGCAACTGATATTTCTTTCTGTTATTCCTCTTGCTTTATAGCTTCTCTTCTTCCCAGGCTAATCACTACGATGATTCGATGCAAAGTCCGCAAGGATTTCGATATTTCAAATAGTAATACAATAGTTTTGAAATAATAACTTCACTTTATTGGTTCAATAGATAACAATCCGTAATTGACTCATTCATTTGTGCCAATGATATTTATTACCCATGAAACATATTTGAAACATAACAGTTGTGTTCCGATTAGAGCAAACATTACTGCCAATATTTCTTTTGTCATCGCGATTGAAATTCACAAGCCAACCCCATTGAATCAATGAGATATTTACTGTGATTTGTCAGCATTAGCTTCTTCCTCTTTTCTCCGCCCAAACCATCAGGAAACACGCAACATTCTAACGGTACTGGCTTCATCAAACATGCCTTCGAATAGTTCAAGTCTGATACTTTTTTAGCTTTAAAATACTTTATTAGCTCTTCAAGAAATCTTTTCAAACAACACGGATCTTGCCCTGCTCGAACCGTCCACGGCACTGAATTGCCTGGCGGTCATTGGGCGACATGCGCAGGAAGTACTTGTCCGATCCCTGAATTAAATATTAAATTCAAATTCAAAATTATTAATTAAATTATTTTTGTAAATATGAGGCAATTACAAAGAGTTTCTTCTGTCCCCTGCGTCTCGCTGTCTCTTCCAGGCAGCCGAAGAAGCGAAGCTGAATTAGGATTGATCTTTGATCTTTGATCTCCTTACCTCGGTTCTCGTGATGCCAACTTTTCTGCACTGCAGCACGTATAGCTCACCGGCGATGAATCTGAACGTTTTTTAAGAAAAAAATAACAACAACAACAATGGGATATGAAAATACCTCCGTCCTGCCTCCACTTGCGCTCCATTGTACGTGCAAGTGGGCACGTCCTTAGGGAATCTCCTCGGCACCTGACAGATGACTTTTAATCGGTTATGACCATGAGTTTGTGAGCAATACGTTTATTTGTTTTATTATTATTTTTTGAAGTTGCTGAGCAAAGTAACCTCGGGAACTTCGGTTTCTTCTTCAATCAGTTCCATAGGAGGAACTCCGACCGGAGCGATAGGAGCAGGGTGTTCCTCCTCCTCCCCCGCTCCGCCGTTGTCGACGCCGTTGTCGACGATGTATTCAGAGCCTAGCTTTTCGCTATTGTCGACGATGTATTCCGAGCCTTCGCCAACAAACTCCTTCTTGTTCTTAGGCACATTGGGGAAGTAGCAGTCTTGCTGAAATGAAGCCAGTTATCGATCAAACAAGGATACGGTAGGCTAACAGTAATCGGGTCGCAATCAGGATTGGCAGGATCAATCTTGTTTACGTTAATGTCCAGTCCGGGCTCGGCGGGATACTCCACGCCAGGTCCCTTGGTGAAGTAGCAGTCACCCTAGAAAATTATTATTATTATTATTATTCAAAATTAATTATAAATAATAAAAAATACTGACGGTAAGATCATCACAATCGTGCTTCTTATGCTCCTGAAATTGAAATATTTGGAATCCGAGAAGAAGCGAAATATTTAATTTCGAAATAGGCGTACCTCTTCTTTCTCCACGTTGCTCGGCTCCTTCTCCTCCGGCTCACCCTCTCCTTCCTTAGGGACATTGGGGAAGTAGCAGTCTTGCTGAAATACATTAGTCTTCGATCGAACAACTATGGTATCCCTACAGTCAGCGGATCGCAGTCGGGGTTTGCCGGATCGACCGGGTTCTTGTCGATGTCGATATTGGGATTGGCGGGGTATTCAACGCCAGGTTGTCCATCGGGGAAATAGCAGTCGCCCTTGAATTTGTTATTTTCGAAAATCATTACGGAAAAAGAAGCGCACAGTCAGCTCGTCGCACTCGGGGGTCGGTTGGACCTGATTAAATTAAATTAAATAATTAAATTAAATTAAATAATTTAATAAATCAAACAGACTCATACATCACGTGTATGGAGGTGCAGAGCCGGCCTGGCTTCAGTTTGCTGAGGCATCTCATCGATTTTCCTTTCGGGTTCAGCGATAGGCTCCTTATTGTTAGGGGTTCAATTAAAGCGATTTGAGAACCGATCTTCGCACCTCATTCTTGATTGCAAGCGCCGCCTGTGCAGCCCTCACTGCTTTCCTTGCCTCCTCGATGAAACTTTCCTGTTCGGCATTGAACGCGTCCATGTCGCGAGCGCGGAGTTTCTTTTTTTCATAACTGGTTTTCGTCGTCATGTATTGCGCAGGATAGGGAATGGACTGAAACATATTTCATCTTAAAGAGCTCTCAAAAATGAGTACCCAATCTCCGAAGGGTACATAATGCCATGTGAGTCCCTGCTTCGTGCATTGAAAGTCGCCGAGGCTGCGACCCTCAGCGATGTAGATATCGTGGATTTTGCAGCTGCGTAGCTGAAAATTTTTTTTATTGCGTCTTATTTTGAAAAAATAGGAATCTAACGAATCTAACCTCGCCATAACTTGTACCGTCCGGGTATCTGTTGCATACGAAGTAGGATTCGGCGTTGTCGACGTGACTGAATGTGACGCCGGCTCTAGTGTAGATTTGCCCGTGTAAGACCCCGTCCGGGCATTCAGAAGGAACGCTTCTGAGGATCTCCTGTAACTATTAAATTTACACAATTTTAAGGTAATTATAACGCCAGTTGAACTCCACTCTAAACTAGACCAAACTTACAACGTTCTCGTCAGCGAGAATGGTACTAAGGAAGCAGGAGAGGAGAAGGAGAGGCACCTTCATTGGAACTGATAGTTCTTCCTCTTTCTCCCGCTTTTTATTTCCCAAATGGCTCCCACGCTCGTCATTCCACGGTTCCCTTGCAATTCCTGCAAATTTTTCGTGTTTCACAATGTGGCATATTGAATACTTTATCAATCGATCAATTCTGGCACAGCCCAGTATAATACTTGAACGTGTTTTTGATGTATTTCAAGTAATCGGGCGTAAATGCGAGTATAATAACAGGATTGAGCAGGGGAAAGAGGAGAAAGAAGAAGGAGAGAATCCAATGAATCAATTCAGGATTGGGAAAGTCGATCAGGAAAGGGATGAGGCGGTAGAGCAGCGGTAGGTAGAGAAAGAGCAGCGGATTGAGCGCCTGGAAGAGTTATTGATTGGTTTTTTCCAGCGACCGATCAAGAAATATTGACATTTCGAAAAAAATTTGCTTAAGAGTCAACCATGAAACATGTTTGAAGCCTTTTGCGATTAGGAGCGACCAAGCAATAGCGAGAAAAGAATGCAACTCACTTGACAAATCAACCGTATCAGTGACAGTCGGAGTCTCGCTCTATCCCTTCCCGCCTTCTTTCGCACGATCGCCCGACGAATCCCGATGATGCACGCAATGATGATGATTAGGCCTGAAATATTGATTTGAGGAGGAATGAGGTTGAAGAACCCTATGATCGGATGCAAATATAAACAAAAACAAAACAAAATCAATCAGACTTACAGGCAACGAAAATCAGGACAATCGCAGCTGTAATGACAATAATTCCGAGGCTGGCGCTATAGGAGGTCGTGTCGATCTCAAAATGAATTGATTTTCGAAAATACGAG
>LS570407.1:329659-340980 GCA_900490775.1 Pristionchus maxplancki
AACAATCAAAGGTTTGCTTACTTACAGTAACCCGACGTTTGCGCACAGGGCAGTCGTGGCGGGACCCAATAAAATTGCCGTTTTTTGAGGAAAGGAAGAGGGTCAGCGCACATGCAACGTTCCTCTTTCCGTAAATAAGAGTCTTTAACTTCAGCTTGCGCTCACTCTCTTCCTTTCCTCAAAAAACGGCAATTTTATTCGGTCCCACCACGACTGCCCTGTGCGCAAACGTCGGGTTACTGTAAGTAAGCAAACCTTCGATTGTTTATAACTCGCTTTAAAATTAAGCTAGAACTTTCAAATTTTGGGATTCTTATTTTCTTTTAGAATCCGATCGAACTACATCATCACTTTCTGGTCGAAAATATTGGGTGTAGTCCTTCTTTAAATAAATGGAAAATCCCACAAAATCGGCGCCGATGAAGAACCCTCTGATGTAATTGACACCGTATTCTTGGTTGAGCTGCCGCAACATCTCGATTCTGAAGAACAATAAACGAGATGAGAACGTAATCCTGTTGTTTTTGTCATTGAAGATTAAAAAAATGAGGGAAGTCATTAGAGCATTTTGAAGTGAATGGAGTGAAAAGTTCAGACAAGAACTGACGCTCTTCATTTTGCGCACTCTCTCAACTCTCTGACCGGTGAGGGAGTACGCGAAATGAAGAGAGAACATACCTCGCCGCCCTCGTCGGCGGGTAGCCTATGGTGAAGAGCACCATGAGCGGCCCGCATGTGGCGCACTGAAAGGGGATTTGATTGTTTCGAAAATGTCTCTCATTTCGCCATGGTCTCTCGCCTGACAGAGAGGCGAGAGAGCGTGCAAATATGAGAGAGACCTCACCAAAGACAGAACGACAACCAGGAACATGATACTGGGCCTCTCGAAGAGGGAGAGGAGGATTGGTGATCTGAAAGAAGATTATTTTGTGAACTGTGAAGATGTGTTTGCGATGTGTTTCACATTAAAACTAAATAGGGAAGAATCACTTCAAGATTAATGCCAACGACGCAGCTCTCATGTTAGAAAAAATATAATTTTATACTTACCCCGACGCCGCCGCGTATCTGTACACGAACGAGGCCGCAACGAGAATGGCGATGAGCATGACGGCGAGAAGCCACAGGGCGAGACCGACCTTCATGAGGAGTGTGGACTGGAATGATTGGATTCAACAGGAAACTTTTGTGCTTGAGAGAATTTTCTGTAAAAGGGACAGAGGCTCAGAAGATTCATGAGGAGTGTGGACTGGAATGAAAACATAATAGCCACTCATTCGTGCTTTGACAAAACATTATGCCTACGTTTTTCTCCTGCAGACAATAGATCGTAGAATACTTTCATCGTGTCAACTAGCTTTAAACAAGTGTTGAGAGGTCAAACGGAACAGATAGAAAGGGAAAACGAAATTGCTTTTCCATGATCAGAAAGACAATAATCGAACCATTGAGTCCTTCGAGGCAGCCACGGCGACGATGAAGCCCTTCGTGGACCAGAAGAACTGAAAAGGAGGAGGTCAACCTTCTCTTTTTTTTAGCTGACATTTCACAAACAACAACGACAAGCACGAATAGTGCTCATTTTCGCACACTTTGTAAAAACAAAATGATGGTCTGTAAGAGTACTTACTACAGAACGAGTTTGGAAACCTTTACTGCTAATTTTCGATCTTGACTCAACTGAGCATGTAAAAATGACAAATTATCTCACCGGTGTCATAATGTACTGGGCTGCTGAGAAGACGACATCCAGCAAGCAGTAGAAGTAGAAGAATCTGACATTATTTTTTTACTAAAAATATCTTTATCTGAAAAAAGAAGTCGAGTAGTAGAAGAATTATGAGATTTTATTATGTTTCGGAACGTTGACCTAATAAGTTTCACGATAAGCTCATCTGTTTTTCAGTTATGTTTGCAACAATCGGCCTGGGATTGGTGAACGTAAAAAAAGGAAAATACATATTGAAACCGACCTCCGATAGCTCGCCACTTTGTCCACCCTGACGAGTATGATGAGCAGAAGAGCGGCATTCAGGAGGATGGAGAGGGCGAGGGAGATGAGGGAAGCATGGGAGTAGGTGACGCCCCACATCTGGAGAAATAGTAGTGGTTATGGTATGAAAATATGCAATAAAGCATACAAAAACAAGACGGATATGAGAGGACTCACACCTGAAATGATTATACGAACCTTTCACCATCTCACAGATAAGCTGCAATAGTTAATGGATGATAACAACTAGCAGCCATTAGGATTCTATAACCTCATTAGCAAGTTCTAATCAACGAGAAAAAACTGAGAAAGAAGAAGATTCAATTAGCAACCATGCGTGGAATGCGAGGGTGGATTCGTTAGAATGGCTGAATGCAAAGTAACAAGCTATCATTAGGTGTTTATTATACTAAAGGTAGAAACTAGATTTCAAGAAACTGGCTTCAAGAAACTCTTCAGCCATGAAACTGAACATAGAATCGGGAATTGACGAGTCAGAAAGTCAAGAGAGCAGCCAAAATCTGATCAAGTTATCAAGTGAATTGAGTGTCCAGTTACAAGGAAGTGTCAAGAATAACGAACATTCATTAAAGCTACCATCTCAAGAGTAAAAGGAGAACAGGAAAACAGTTGCAGGTTATGTCAGAGAATCAGGAATGCAACGCGAAGGTGAGAAATAAAGAATCATACGGTCAATAGTAGGGTAATATCTGATGAGTTCTTTGCCACTGAGAGAATAACAGGGCGAGGATGGAAATGACGAGACCTTGCAACACATCTCGCACTCTAGTCTTACTATCGCATTAGTTACAATTACCTTTATGCTTCTAACATCTCAACGATTGGGGAAAATATTGCAAGAACACCTAAGTAAACTAAAGCAGCTACATGTAAGCATGATACACGAGGGTGGAAATGACGAGGACAGAACGAGATCTCGCACGCTAATCCCAGACGATAGCCAACATAGCCAAACATCAGGAAATACCCATCTAGTAAACACGATCCTGCCTTAGAAATGAAGCTCGAAATGAGTCTACTGCTGTCTCGCGTGTTTTTACCCTTCAGACTCATAACAGCGAACTGTTATTGCACCGAGGAATACTTCCTGATGACACATGTGATACTTTGGTCAAGCTTAGATAGGAAAACGGAAGGAAATAAAGATAGTCTATATTAGCTAATAAGTACACTACATAAGGAAGCTGACAGGTGTGTAAGACGCAAATATTTCGCACATAGGAAGGAGGAAGAGCATGAAAATTATCCAATTTACTGTATGGAAGGAAGCTGATAGGCGTGAAGGACAGACGCGATCATCTCAGAAATGTCCAGTGAAGACAAGAGTACACGCTGAGAGCACGTGAGTGCTTGTAAGTCGAGAGAGCGAGGCCGTCATTTGAGACATCTAGAAAGCCGGGAGCCGCCAATTAGGATGTTGCGGCCGTATGCGGACTTTCGACGTGCTAGAGGCCAGAGACTGGTGACTCTTCAAGGTTTCGAGAGGCCAGCGGATGTTTCGTTAGAGTGAGAGGGTGGATCAATTTTCTCGTTGAGAACGATAGAATCTTCACTCTTTGCCTACTATCTCACATGCTTGACGGGTTAGAGACCGGATGATGAATAGAGTTAATTCTCATTGATCTGGCTAGAAGCGTCTGATAAACACCCAATTAGCAGTTACTAGGAAAAGAGGATGAAGTAAATGTCAAGTGGATCTCTCAAGTAATGATGAAATGGCGAAGTGATGCAATGGGTTCGATGAAACCACAATTATTCTAGAATTTTAGTATATTTTTACCGTCAAAATGGTTCAAATAATCGTCAAATTACTGCAAAGGAATGTATTGAAGCAACACTGAAACATATCGCAAACCCAGGCGAGTTTGAATCTGCCTAATTTGACATTGCGGTTGAGTTTCAGTACGGATTCATAATGTTTTAAAGATTACGCGAAGCCAATGGAAGGGATTGCCCCGAGGCAAAAAAAACAAATTCTATCACGCGCTCGAGTAAACTGGACTCAGAGGGGGTGGATCTGTCCTTCATCTCTCCTTCTTATCGACTCATCTTAACACCGGCCGGCACGAGCCGGTGAATAGGAGCAATCGCCAGTTCCATTTCAACCGACCCTCTCCATTTTACGAACTCTCTCGTTTCTCCAACCGGCGAGAGATCGTGCGGAGTAGAGAGATTACTCTTGAAAAGATGTCTAATGAGCGTACCGGCAACATATCGGGTACAAAAATGAAGAGAAGGTGGCGTGAATGTCAACTAATCAAGTCAGCATTGAATGAAGAGCAACGGAATCGTTTATCAAATATTGATGCGCATTGATGTGGGCAATGAGGAATAGACAAAAAAAATGCGGAGAATACTCGTAGTAATGTTGAGTATTTGTTACTACTATTGATTCTTGATTGAGTCTTGAGTAAAGCGAGAACCCGATGTCTTCACACGCAGAGTAGCAGGCAAGGTCGACAGATTATCGGACGCGGACCTGAAATCTGCAACATTTTATAGAATTGTAGATGAAAATTACGATGTTGAAGACGAATATTACACAGTAGGCGTTAACTAAGCAAACTATATTCTTTCTCACGGTTCCGTCAAAGTGATAACCCATGTCGTTCAGAGAGCAGCTACGCCTACCAACCCCATCTTATCCGAGCGAGCGCGATCTGCGTACTGAGATGTTGCATTTAACCCTATAATCCCTGGCGCATCCTCGATTTCGGGCCCTAATACCTTCGTATTATCTCCCTACCCAGGCCCGAAATCGGAGAAGGTGCGCACTTATCCGAGCGAGCGTGAGCTGCGTACTGAGATGGTCGTGGCATTTTTTCGCTTTATAACTCCCTCTAGAGCTTCGAAATCAAACGAGAACTAAGCGCGTTTGCTAACCGATCCCTTGTGATCCCTCTATTTCGAGGGGTTTCCTACCCCATCTTATCCGAGCGAGCGCGAGCTGCGTACTGAGATGGTCGTGGCCATGGGCGCTCGCGAGTGCGATACAGATTCCCTCCCGGTGGGCAGCTTCCGACGGATCACGAGGCGGACGATGGATTCGCGGAGGCGTCTGGAATCACTTTTGGTTAGTCTCAGACGTTTGGTTAGAGAGACTCTGAAAAAGGAAAAGGATGCAAGGTTGTTAATTGCAAGTAGTAGGATGTTCGATCCAGCAATTTGTTTACAGAGACCGCCGTCATTATACGATTCTCGGAATCTGTCCTACGCCAGGATAACAAGCTCATGCTAATTGCATTCACCAGGCACATCCTTAGCCTAGTCAATCAAATAGCAACCTCACTTATTGAATAATAGGAAGATAATGGTGTTGATTCCATTCAGGAAGATCCAGACCTGCACGGATATGTAATTGGCGATGGTAGTCCCGCCGAAGACGGGGTATTCTGAAATAGGAATTTCAGTTTGCATCGCTCTTTCTAGAGATTATGATCATTCTATTAGAAAAATCGGAAAATCTACAGTTTCGAATAAGAAATTCTCACCAAGAAACGTCCAGTACACAAACGTCGCTATTGTGTACACCGAGGACACGAGTAACTGCAGTAATAATTGAATACATTTTATTTTTAAATTTAAACAAAAAATTAGTCTTACCTGCAGAGTAATGCTCATTTCTCTCCTCGAGAATTTCTTGCCGTTTCGCGTCCAAATGTAAACGAGAATGACGACGTAAACGAAGACAGTGATGGCTTCCATTACGATCATGAGGTATTTCGAGACCTGAATATTTTGGTTTAAAAAAACGGCAAAAAGTTAGCCGCAGCGAGCAGGATTCGAACCTACGCGGGCAGAGCCCAATTGATTTCTAGTCAATCTCCTTAACCACTCGGACATCGCTGCTTGTGAGAGCGTGGCTAGTCAAACATTACTAATTAGGTTGACAGGCGACTTCCGAGGTGTGGTGCACCATGAGAGAATGATTGACGTTTTCAATATTTTCCAAACAACCTCAGTTTTGGGTTTTTACGCATTTCCACCTCCTATATTTTTATCAAACTCCGGAATGAAGCCCGTACCAATTGCAACACCGAAGGACGTCGTCACGAACAGTATTTTCTTCACTATTTCCCGTTTCTAACTACCGTTTCGACTGTATTTTTTCGAAAAGGAACCTACCAATTGCATAGCCTTCGACACGGCCTGGTCGTCCGGGCCCGGCCCCCATGAAAATGAGGTCGTCACGAACAGGTAATTGTTGTCCGGGATGAGCTTGAAGATGGTGATGATGATGACGAGGGCGAGGAGCAGGACGCCGAGGACCTTAATAAATCGATTTTTAAATAAATTATTAATTTAAATAATAAATAAAAATAATAAAAGTATTAATTCTTAGATTTTTTGAT
The DNA here is from genome assembly GCA_900490775.1 of Pristionchus maxplancki. Taxonomy (NCBI): domain Eukaryota; kingdom Metazoa; phylum Nematoda; class Chromadorea; order Rhabditida; family Neodiplogasteridae; genus Pristionchus; species Pristionchus maxplancki. Next base: position 336,026 of record LS570407.1, read on the forward strand.
GGTTGATTCGGTGCTCAAAGAAACGTTTGGATTCGTTGAGTCATTCAAAAGTGTAGGTGTATGCAACGTTTGCATCCAACCTGCAAGCTAGCACGTTTCTGTTCTACGTTGCTAGGAAACTGGCAAAAAAAGGGAAAATTAGCGGTTCTAGCTCAGTTTTTAGTGCAAGTTTCGGTTTTCTTCGGTTTCTCGCCCTCTTAACTCTCCACCGTGATGGAAACTGGTGACTACGAGGATTGAATGGGAGGGAGGATGAGATGGAGAGGGGTGAGGGGGAGGGGGCCAGAAATCGAACAAGTATCCAGTGCAAGTATGTTTCAGTCCCCCACGTGCACCTAACTTCACCGTTGTTGCTCATTCGCTCGAATTCTGCGAGCAAATCACACGGCGACGGCCAATTTGGCGCGGGTGTAATGATCTGACTCTCTCACTTTCCTGTGCTCTCTCGCTTCTCTAACCGACGAGAGAGCATTGCGAAATGAGAGAGTCAGAACATTCCTCTAGCGCGGAAATTGTGCGAAATCGGGTGACTAGAGTGGATTGGAGAGGGTGCAGAAATACACTCTGCTCTCTCCATCCTTGAATGATATCTCAGCGATCTGAGACGTGAGAAATTGTGCAGAATCGGGAGATTTCGATCACAATATCATTTTAATGTGAGGGAGGCGAGAACTAGACTATATCTCATGCAATCGCCCCGAAAATGAGTATAGGTAAGGTGAAGCTGGGGGGAAAACAGAGAACAGCAGCACACGCGCATACCGACGTAAGTGGATCAAATCCATTTCCAGAAATGGCGCTATGAATACTCCCATCTACACAAACTTGTCCACGGAAACATCGGGGTTGATTTGATTTTGCGGTCAACTTACTAAGAACGAGCGCGATCAAAACATGGGAGATTCGCACGTACAAGGTTCTAGCGTTTTCGCATACTTTTCCGTCTAGAGACGCATTTGTAGCAGGTGTTAATGAAGCACTCGATCTCAGTAATGAATGAGTAACTGTGACCAACTCTCTTCTCTAAATCGATAAATCTCATCCTAAGCATCTTATTGCTGTTAGTAACCAACCACTTTCCACCACTAATTTTCCATCAACGTGAAGAGTCAATGATAGGTCGAGATATAAGCCGTTTAAAACTTACCCTGAGCATCTTCTTGCTATAAACGATCGACGATGCATGGAAGAACACAACGGTGAGGAATCGATTGATTGACAGATTCGTCATCTCAATCAACATCGTCCACCAGAGGGCAGTGAAGAACGCACCGATTATCTGGAAAATTCTTATTTTTAGGGAAAAGGGGGCAAAAACAAGCATCTAGAACTCATTTTGAATGAATGACAACGATTTTTCCAGATTTTCGGAGCATTTGTAACTGCTCTGTAATAGACGATTCTGATCGAGAGAAAGATTCGTCATCTCGATCAGCATCGTCCACCAGAGAGCAGTGAAGAACGCGCCGATTATCTGAATTGAATTATTGATTTGTTTGTAAATTCTAATTCGTGTCCGTTAGCACTAATGCAATCTCTTCAACCACTGTCATTTCAAGGCTCTGATGAAACCTAATCAAACAAGAGATTCCAGAATCACTCTATGCTATCATTCAGAATGAGTCGATGAAAAAAGAGGATCAAATTTTGGACTAAACAGCAGTTCAGAATTGATGAATGTCTGCGAATGCTAAAAAAAAGAAGGTTCAAACGATATTTACGACTTCACTTGTTCAATTCGATTGTGAACGAGGCACTCAAGGATCATTCTTTATTCTCAAACGGAGTACACTGATTAGCATTCGAACATCGCGACGTCGTCTTCAGAAGGCGATGACGTCATCAACGGCGACGTCATCTTCTCGCCAGAAGCATCGCGACGATGACGGCGCCCACGGTGATGAGGACGTTCTGCAATTTTTTTTACAAATTTCAACGTAGCCACTTATTAGGATACGTCGCCCATCAACCCGCACACTCACCACACCACCACCGCCTCCGCCGTTGCACTTGGCGCCCGTGCAGCAACACATCGCATGCACGCCCTTCGGGCAGCGATCCCTCTTGTGTGGGTCAGCCTAAAAGACGGTCTTGAGGAGCCGGTTAATAGCAAAACCGGCAAACAGCATAGCCGTCAAATAGCAAAAGCCGTCAAATAGCAGAACCGGACAATGGAAACTCACGCAAGTGGCGCCTTTGGCAGAGCACGTGGCGACCTCATTGTCGCCACTATTAATCTGCAAATCAATGAGTACAGTAGGCTACAGTAATCTGAGGTCAATCGATAACTGAACTACAGTACCCTGACGCAGTGGGTGGCATCCGGCTCGCAGTACATGTCGACGCTGCAATGGGTACGGTAGGATACGGTAGAAATCGATAACGCAAAACTACCGTACCCGAACGTTTCGGTGTTGCTGACGGTGGTAGAGATCCGGCAATGCTGCACGGCCGCGGCGACGAGTACGGTAGCACACAACACGACGACGATGCGTGCTGCCATTCGCGAAAACGCAGAAAGAACCGCACGCAATGGAGGAATGGGACGAGAATGAAGAGAGGAGCGAGGCGAGACGAGATAAACAAGGAAATCGATTTGCATTGATCTTGTTTGGAGAGAACAAAAAATAACTTGATTTAATGTAACCTACCGTAATCAGGATACTGTATCTCGAAAATTCGATAAGATGTGCTTTATCTCGCAGAACGGGTTGCGGAGGACGGGGTTACGGTAGCTAGACTACACCACGGCCAGGTAGATCAGCGTCGCGAGCGCGAGTGCCGTCGACATCTGGAGCAGGGCGACGTTTAGGAAACGTCGCCACACCACGCCACGCACCATGCCGGCCGCGCCGTTGTTGCAATTGTTGCTGCTGCAGCAGCAAATGCCGTCGCCCTTCGCGTGGCACTCGTGTCGCGTATGTTCTGCATCCTGCAATAACGGTTGGTCTTTTCGAAAAACAACAACAACAACAACAACAACAACAAATCAAAACAACAACAAACACATTTCTTCTCGCCGTGCGGCGCGCATGTGGCCATCTCGAAGGCGTTTCCCGACCGAATCTGGAATTATTAAATTATGAAAATATTTAATTAATAATAATAACAAACATACCCTCATGCAGTGCGCGGAGCGCTCATCACACAGTACAGAGCCGCTGAAAATATTGCGGATCGTAGATCTGACTCAGCGAACCCCTTCCGGGTTACGGTAGTCGACCCACCTGAAGGTGAGCTTCTCGTTCACCGTCGTGGACACGTGGCACTCGAGCTTCGCGCCGACGAGTGCGAGCAGCGAGGAGAGGAGAAGGAGCGGGAGGAGGTCTGAGGAGGGGTACGGTAGGAGTACGGTAGGTCAGGATAAGGGTACGGTAGGTCATGGTAGGGTTACGGTAGGGTTACGGTGGGTCAGGGTAGTTGAAAACGACAACGAACCAGAGTGGAGGAGCATTCAACCGGCCGCGGCGCGCGATCGAGGGTGGAATGAAGAGAGGAATACCTGTTTATGAGGTGGATGAATAAACGTGATTGAAAATACAAATGGAATCGAGAACAATAGTGATAAATTGATTAGAGTAAATGGATTCTGCAAAATTTGCAGTATAAATAGCGCAAAATGCGCGTGAAATAGATGAAAAACACCTGAATAGAGTCTAAAAACAAACCTTATTCGGCCAGTAGGGCAGCTGCCACTGACCCATCACGAGGATTCCTGGAATTATCGATTTTCGAAGGGATCTAGTTACAGTAATCCGTAGTAATTGATAGTTACCATACCCGTGAGCACATGTACCGCCAGCTGGCCGCAATTGATGAGTCCCAGTCGGAACATGATCGTGTAGGCGGGTACGGTAGCGTACTCGGGATCGATAATGAAGATCTGACAATTATTGATTTCTGTTTCCATTTTTAAAGCTAAAAATTCCTGGAAAATAGAGAATTTCGAAAATACTCACAATCTCAATGGCGATGTAGAGCAGAAGCAGCACCAGTGCAACCAAGAAGAAGCCCAACCCGGCCGGGATTGGAGGGTAGGGAAGATCTGTTGCGCTCATTCTGGAATAGTTTGTATTCAAAGAATTTCAGACACATCATCTTTGCTAAAATAAATAGCAATAGCTTTAGATCCGAAGTGTTCAGACACATATTCCTTCTGATAGCACGCAAAATTAGCCATGTGCATCTCGAGACAGAGGTAAAACAGGAGAAACACATCACACGAGAAGGAAAGCTAGCTAAATAACGGAGGGTGACTTGGTCCGTGCGTGCAAGACAAATGTGAATAATCAACTCGAGCGGCGAAACGGAGATCATTGCGAAACATCAGCATACTTATTCCACTTTCGGCAAATCGCAAATAGCCTCTAAACACGGCGCGTGGAAACCTCGGAAAACTCGCGATTACACTGGGAAAGTCATCAAGGGGAGATGGGAAAGTCGACTCAACTCCTCAAGAAGCCGAGAAACAACTTTGGCTCTCACGCGAATACGAGAATACACTACTTGCAACTTCATTCTCTGCCGTTTTACACAGTTGCTTCAGATAGAAATCAAGGGTTCAATGGTCTAAAACTGGAGAGCTCAGAAGAAAGAGGGGGGGGGAATTCTCTACTCGGCTACTTTTATGATCTATCTAGTCGAAAGTGCAACAGTTGTAGACTTGGATTACGTGCGGTAAACCCATTAAAAGGGCAGACTAATTCAGAATTGGCAGTACGTGCTAGACTAAGAATAGCCTGCAATCGAACCGAAATATCGGTAAGAAATCAAATTCCGCTACGAATACCATAATGTTTGAAAATGTTTGAAACATCTCGTAACATTTTCGATAACGCTTCAAACAGGTGCTATTGGCTCGTGTATAGGCTCATTCGATTCGATAATTCTCAATTTTCCCCCATATATCTTTTAAAATATTTAAAAAAATAAAAATCACTGAATAAATCGATAAA
>LS570407.1:345543-359484 GCA_900490775.1 Pristionchus maxplancki
TGAGACTCGTTTTGATGTTTTTGACCTACTTAAAATTGTCCGATCAAGATGCGTCTTGAGCCATTTGTGAAGAACCGGTATAGCTACGGAATCTTCTTTAACGCATCAAGATTGGTTGAGAATTAAAATAGTTTAGCCCATGCGCAGGTTTTGATCGTTTTCCCGTCCCCACCAAGTGGGCGGAGCCTGCGGTCTCTAGGTTAAGGAGATTGACTAGAAATCAATTGAGCTCTGCCCGCGTAGGTTCGAATCCTGCTCGCTGTGGTTAACCTTTTGCTACCCTCAGATTCCTCGGTAATGATCTTTGATCTTTTCTCTTTCTTTTGAACCGGGTAATTCTACAGTATTCAACAGTATTCTACCGTAACCCATAATAGCCTACAGTAACCCTTCACCTACTGTAACCTACCGTAACCTATCCTACAGTATCCTACCGTACCGGGTAGTCGACGACGTCCATGCCGCAGTCGACCAGGTCGGCGTGCGAGATCGTCTTGGACTGAAATAGATCAAAGATCAAAGATCAATCCATAAATCTATAGCTTCTCAGAGCGAAAGTTGAGCGAACTATTGCAGTGCCGATCGATGATCTCTGATCTTTGATCTTTGATCTTTGATCTCTGATCTCTCACCTCGTGACAGTCGTGCGTCGTGCAGCCGAAGATGGCCAGGTGCGCGCCCTTCTGCAATGCGGCTACAGTAATCCTGGATCGTTGGGGCGCTCGGTGGGGCGCGATCATGATCATTTACAGTAATCAGTGGAATTTGATCCAAAATAGGACAAGAAGATGCAAGCTCAAAGATCAAAGATCAAAGATCAAAGATCAAAGATCAAAGACTAACCTGCAGGCAGTGTATCTTCGGGCTCTGCGGCTGCATGCGGCGCTCGTCGAACTCCTCGCGACGGTAGAAGGCGTCCTTGGGGGGATGGACGGTGACCTTGCCTGTATCAGGGGATACCGTACCCTTGCATCTACCGTACCCCCGCTGCTACAGTACCCTGACCATTACTTAACCTATCGTAATCTACAGTACCCTGAGACTACCGTAACTCTGGCACTACAGTACCCTGACCTCACCATTACTGTAGCCATACATAATCTACAGTACCCTGAGACTACCGTACCATCACCATTATTGATCGTGGCCGTGCGCTCGCACACCTTCGGGTATGCGAGGTCGGTCATCTCGAAGCCGTTCGGGCTGCAGAGGGAGGAGGAGAGCGGGAGGAGCGCTGGAATGGGGGTACGGTAGGATACGGTAGAACACGGCAAAGATACGATGACCTACCCGCAATGGCGAGCAGAACGGCGAGGGCGAGCATCGACCGTTCCTTGGCGGGGCGGGAGGCGCGAATGAGGAGAGAGGGAGGAGAGAGGCAAGATGATTGGAATGAGAGGAGAGCACGCAAATTGAGGCAATCTGAGAGGATTACTGTTATTGCAATTTTTAAATTTAAAATTCAAATTAATTAAATTATTACTTGATCAAAGACGCTTCTTGGCAAGAATATCGTGAGCCGCCACCTGGTAGTAGGAGGATCTGCGAATGTTTTTCAAGTTATTGGATTCAGATAGGTTTCAGAGAATTGTCAAGACATCCTGGGTAATGGAATGAATGATCCGGCCGTGGATGCTTTTCTTAAAAATAAAAAAAATAATAAACTCACCGAAGAGAATTGTACCCGTACGCTGCCTCGAAGAAGCGGACGCACTCGGTTCGCACCTGGGATGTTTTGATATTTTTGCTATTGTTATTGTTAATGTTCTTATTGCGATGTTGTTGTTGTTATAGATTTGATATTGCTTATTTATGGTGCCAGAACAGTAAAAATCAAACCTGTTGATGGTTGTTGCGAGAGGACAGTCCAGTGATGTTCTTGACCAGACTGCAAAAATAGTTTCTAATTTTTTTTTGCACAAGGACGATACGCAGAATCGAAGCTCTTTCAGTTTCAAACTCTTGTGCATTCGATGAAACACATTTGAGCAAACCCTGCGAGCTGCTTGCCGTCCCCGGTGTAAATTTGAATCTTACTCCAACGACCCTCCAAACGCGACGGTCATCACAGGTCGTTGTGATAAACCCGCTTCATACTCTTCGCTCTATTTTCCAGCATTGATCCTCACAGGATTCTGACCTATCCCTATGGTATTTGTTGTTAGACTCACTCCAGTGATCCTCCAAAGGCCACCGTCATTACTGGCCGTTGGGAGAGATGAGCGACGAGGTAGTTCATCGCGATATCCTCGCAGTTACGATGCTGCAATCCGAATTATCCGATCAGTCGATGACGATAAATCGGCAAATCGAGTAATTTCCAGTCAATAAAAGGAAATGATTTTCGAAATAACAATTCGCAAAATGCTCACCGCATCCACATAATTCCTGAAGGCAGAAGGCATGCTCGTGAAGTACTCGTACAGATAGTTCTGCAATTATGCATTTTTAATTCAAATATCTCTAAAAATATGCTGATTGTGAAGCCTTTCTGCTCCTACAAGTAATCGGTGAAGAAACTGACAAACAAGGTTTACGATTGTTTTTTTCAGGGAAACAATAGAATACCCGATGCAGAAACGCGTAGCCAGTCAGTCCGAACTCGTGCCGCTCGTGCTTCTCGAAGCTGTAGGCGGGCTTGCCTCTTTCTGGAACAGGGTATCTCGATTTCCAGCTATCATAAAACGCAATCTATACGTCCGACAGTGAACAAATCCGAATTATTTATCTAGATTAGCTGTATGAAAATGGTAAGTCCCACCATCGATCTCCCTCCTTCTCGGCGCGAAGCTCACGATGCGGTCCTGCTCCGATTGCCACGTGCTGGAGTGTTTAAAATTGGGAATTATTAGTAATGTGTATTTACATTACAAAGGAGAAGACTACCAACGCTTTCAGTGCCCAGTGCGCTTTGGAGAACGTCTGAAACACAACCGAATCACAAAATTACTTTACAAATTGTTGCTCCGCATTTTGTATCTTGTTCCTGAAAAATGGAACAGTAAGTGCTGAAGGAATGAAGAGGATTTGTTACTAATTTAATTTTCTTTACTAACAATTTGTTAGTAAAATGGGCAAAATGTTCAAAGTAATCTTGCGATTCACATGAGTTTCAGAGTATCTACTAGACACATGGAATAGTGAGACCGTCAATCTGAATCTTCCATTATTTTTATAGGAAAGAACAGACCGAAATCCGAGCATCAGATTTTCCTTGTCCACCGCGATGTCGTCATCACCAAAAACACAATACGATTCTTTGGTTTTTGCCAATTCTATGATTTTTGCAACCACAATCACTAGGTTTGAGGCGGTATTTCAGGGTTTTTTTTGGTTTATGGCCTAGTGAAACCAAAGATTGTCCCTGACTGAAATCCGAGCATCAGATTCTCCTTGTCCACCGCGACCCTAGTCAACTCTAACCCTGGAAGTGTCTCTCTCACTTTCCCACCCACTCTCGCTTCACTGATCGACGAGGGATTGTTCCTTACCGAAATCCGAGCATCAGATTCTCCTTGTCCACCGCGATGTCGTCATCAACAGGCCACACAGATACACAGTCAACTCTTCCCGATTACTCTCTCATTTACCATGCTGCTCTCTCGCTTCTCACATCGACGATTGAATACGAGTCTCGCTTCTTCCTTACCGAAATCCGAGCATCAGATTCTCCTTGTCCACCGCGACGTCGTCATCCACAGACAGGACGCAGTCAGTGCGTATCTTGTGCCACGGCAGGAAGCGATTGTTCAGCGAGTTCTTGCGGGGACGGATGAACCTGCGAATTCATGCATAAACAGGTATTTCAGGGTTTTTTTTGGTTTATGGCCTAGTGAAACCAAAGATTGTCCCTGACTGAAATCCGAGCATCAGATTCTCCTTGGAAGAAATAAAAAGAAAAGTGCAGATGGAGTCTTGAAAGGAAGACGTTGTAATGGTTTATGGGACGGTGATCTATCGACTTTCAGAGATGCGATCTCTACCCGAACTAAAAAGGAAACAATGAGTCCCTGCACCAAATTCTCTATGCCAGTATGAGGTAAGGATGGTTGGGCAAAAAATGACTCTCTTTATTCTGCACGCTCTCTTGCCTCTCTGACCGGTGAGAGAGCAGGCGAAATGAAGAGTCGATTTCTTGCGAAGCCAACCCTACCTCAGACGTTCAGGAGAAGAGTGAAAACAAATAAAAAAGCTCACTGCAGCTCGATCTTGCTCAGGAAAGTGCCCTCGGGAAGCGGCGCATTCACGTTGTTCCAAACGATTATTATCTGATTTTTAGCAATTTATATTTTCGAAAATCAAGCGAATTTCGAAAATATCACCTTGTCAAGGACATCCTCAATTGATTGAAATATTGCCACCATCAACTTGAGCGTCTCTAGTCGTTTGAAGGTGAGGATGACAACTGAAATAATAGATTTTCGAAAAAAATTCCGCATGATTTGTACTAGCGTTGACAAATCGGCACACGTCTTTCCTTATTTCGCGTGCTCTCTCGTCTCTCTGACCGGCGAGAGATCATTCGAAACGAGAGAGACGCGTGCCGAATTGCCATCACTAATCTGTACCAGTGATAGAGCTGTAATTATTATACCTGTAAACTTCTCAGCTGCATTGGAGGGATGGGATTGGTGATGGGGAAGGGGAAATGTAGAGGCAACGAGAGGCGTTTTGAGAGCACTTCAATAACCCCTCGAGCGAAACCTTGAAGGATCTTTCATTATGTATCAAATTACAGCGTTTGTTTTCCATATTTTTTGTTAATCGCTTGCGAAAACTAAAAAAATGCTATCTTTTTGCTCATTTTAACCAAGAGTGCACACCTTTCGGCTCCCTCAGACATCGATCGAGAAAGATTCTTCCATTCCTTCGCAACGCAAACTTTCGATCCGCTGTGAGTCTAGTCAGTGGGTAGATCCGATGGACAGCTCGAATGAACACAGCGTAGTCGTCGGGTGCGACCAGTTCTGCAATTTTTTTATTTTAGTGACATTTCCGGTGCCAAATTAATGACGCCGAGTTGAGTTTCAGAACGTATTCATTAGATAATGCGTTTTATATTAGTCAATAGGTAGGAAGCAGGTGCCGGACATAAAAAATAAAATAAAACGAACCAGCAAACGGCATCGCATGCCTGCTGCTCTCCAGGAGAACAGGAATCGAGCCGACTATCAGAATCTGAATTATTTATTTTTCCCGAATTTTATTTGTTAATGGGACTTACCGATCTCAAACTCTGCTCGATCTCAGCAGATTGTCCAATGAAAATAAAGGAGCAGCCTCTGAGCTTACTCAGTCCATCAGACAGAGTGAATGTTTGGATAGTGGAGTTGCCATTCTGAATTTTTTGTTGTTGCATTTTTCCAAATTTCGTACCTGATCTGCCCTCGTCTCTGTCCCGCTTGTGATCGAGCAGAATCGATGCTGAAAAGGGGCTTTCGAAAGTGTCGCCACCGACTACGCCGTCATTGTCCTGACTCGAAGATCCTTTTGTGTCCACTTTTTGACTGATTTTTACGTTAGAAACCTTAGAGTAAAGGATGCGAAGATCAAACCTTCTTCTTGCTCAAGAAGGGAGAGGGGTGAATCCAGGCAGATTTACGATCAAAATTGGGGTAGGCTATGATGTCTATACCGGGTCGGTAATCGCTGAAGAATTCATAGATGTATTTAGGAATTATGGTTTGATTTTTACCTGCTAAATGGTCCCACTCGAATTCCGTTTGGGCTCTCGGAACCAATAACTATTGTACTACTGCCCGCATTGCTTGAGGAATCTAGAATGGAGCTGATCAATAATTGCAAATAAGTGTTTGAACCTCCAAACGCGATGGTAATACAGGCTCCACTCTCTTTTTTCGTTACATAACCAGAAGTCATGAAGGCCTCAAACAGCTTTTCGTACTCTGGAGACTCAGAGAGCTTGATGAACAGAGAAATGGGCTGATTGGGCGGGCATTTGCTGAACGGGAATCATCATTTTCTCGATAAAGATTGAATTAGACTCACCTCAGATCAATAAAGTCTTCGAATTCTTTCGGCATCTCCGTCTCCATTGATGTTTCATTGCCCGCACTTCGTTCAATCAACTTCCGCTCGATTCTCTCAGGACGGATGATTACTCGTTTTTGAATCGTAACAAGGGTGTCCGTTGCTCCCCCGCATGTTGCATAGTAGAAAACGAGGAAGAACACAGTAGTGGCTGAACGTGAATTTATAATTAGACTCTCTAAGCTTTTCACGCGTTCTCGGTTCTATGGGTTGCTCGCATTTAGATTGAAAATGATAAAGATGATTTTGGAACTAACCAATCAACAGCATTTGCAGGAGCCTCCTCGACTGCTGGATCATCACAAAAATATGTCAGAGTGAAGAAACAAGCAGGCGGTCATAACTATGTCCTTGATCACCCGTTGAAAGGGCTTCTTGTTGCTGCCCTATTAGCACTAAGGAGTGGGCGTGTGTGAGAAGAGAAGAGGTTGCCCTATTTTGAGGGTGAGAGGGAGCGAGAGATGCTGGAAAATGGAGATAGCGTTTCCTCCGCTTTTCTACTTGGTAACTAGGGCACCGAGGGCAAGGAAAGCAGGTACGGGAAGAAAGAGACGTCTTCTAACAAAGCCAATATAGCTTGTAGCTCCAGTAGGAGACTGAAAGACCAACACGAGAATATCCCGATGCGTTCTTTTTGTTGCATTTTGCAATTGTTTCCAAATCTTTTTTATTTCGAAAGAAATAAAAACAAGCAAAGCGAGATGTATTTTTCTTCGGTGTCTACCAAGTCCTGACTCAGCAACTCGTTAGCCATTCCTCACTGGAAGGAGTGGGCGCTTGTTTAACCCTCTTGCAGGGAAAGGCTCAAAGCACGGAAAAAATACATCATCCATGAGTTCAACAACTTCCGCCTTTCTCAAACAACAAAACTACAAAGAAAAGGGCTACTAGCTCACAGAAACTGGAAACAGGGTGCAAAAATGGAGCAAAATATATTGCCGACTGCAGGAGTCGAACCTGCGATCTTCGCTTTACGAGAGCGACGCTTTGCCTCTAAGCCAAGCCGGCATGTCTGGGAACGCGGAAGGGAGTGTTCACAGGGGGAGAGACTGTAAGGCCATGTGCCTGCCTGGATAGGGACAAGGCCATTCCTCTGAAAGAAAAGGAAAACAGTGCAAGGGTAGATAAAAGTCTCTCAATGTAGCATAATATCTCATTGGTTAGAGAAAGGAAATTTTTACCTTCCATGAGTCTTCTTATTGACAGAACAGTATAAAGTAGGTCACTCTTTCTCAGAGAGGTGAGACCAGAAAGAGGGAGGCTGATGCGATTTTGCCACACTGTACGTGCGATAAAGAAGCAGGCAAAGAAGTATTTGCGTTCCTTCCCGCGGTATTTCACCTTCTCGTTCCTCGTCGTCTCTATGCAAATGGTCACACAAGGCAGCTTGGCCTAGGGGCAAGGCGTCGCTCTTGTAAAGCGAAGATCGGTGGTTCGAATCCGCCAGTTGGCAGGACATTTTGCTAGTTTATTTCGAGCTACTGAGGTTAGAAAGTCTTAGTTTTGCCGGATGCGCAATCATTTATCGAAGTGTTTGAGACACTGCTTCTTCACTTTCTGAAGTAGCCCATTCCGTTGTTGTTGTTGTTATTGTTGTTGTTATTATAGTTGTTCATGCCGATGAGCGTGCGCATTTGCATCTGAAATTGTCAATAATTCGATAAAATAAGAACTGTCAAAACAAAAAGATATAGATTACCTGCAGCTGGTTGTAGTTGGCATCCAGTTCAGCTCTCGTTGACTGGGGGAGGGACTGGTAGTAGGAATCGATCTGTAATTTATTTTCTAGCAACAATCCCAGAAAATCAGTATTTGATACATCTCTTCTCTAGTCTCCTCTACCAGTGTTATATACGCTGCGTGAAGTAAACATTGTTTTCCGATAAGAATGCTCCACGATAAATAAACCTGTTGATCCAATTGGTCCATTCTCATCTGTGCCTGCTGACCAGCGGGCGAGAGACGAGCCAGTGACTGAGCCTTGAGCACATCGTACTGGGCTTTCTGTTGCGGGGTGAGGTCCGGACCGGCCTGAGGTACGGTAAGAGATTATTGATTGGTGGATACTGTAGCATACCGTAGCCAGGGCGAGCAGGCAGAGTGAGAAGACGATGAGTGTGTTCATTGCTGGTGGAAAGGGGTTGTTGGGGATGGAAAAAATGTTTCCGGAGTATTTATACTAGAAATTGTGTGAAAAAGTGATGCCATGAAAGATCGGAAGGAGGCCGTCTCGAATGCCCTTTCTCTGCAGTCAGACAGCGTAAGAGAGCTTGTAGAAGGAAGAGAGTCAGAGCACTACTCTCGTCAGCGCAGTGTAAACTAGAGAAAGGTTCCAGAGTAGGCGGGTGGTATCTGACCACTGTCAAACACACGGCCAACGATGTTGACAAACATGATTTCTCACTGCTCTTCTGGTTCGCGCGGATACTGTGTAGTCTTATGGCCAGTTCGGAGAGAAATTTACGAAAATTCAGCAAAATGTCCTGCCAACTGGCGGAATCGAACCACCGATCTTCGCTTTACAAGAGCGACGCCTTGCCTCTAGGCCAAGCTGGCACGTGGGGAATTAGCATGAGGGAGATCACTAGAGAGGGGCGTCTTTTCAGAGTGCTTATCTGGTGCCCTCTCTCTCTCGGGTTTTTGAGCGTAGAAGACACGAATGTGACTATAGGACCTTGTGCTATCGCTGCATACTGCGAAGCTGGCAAATGATGCTTTATCGAGGGAAGAATTGCGCTTGGAGTCGTCACTTGAGTGCATTCGAGGGTTGCTCGAACAAGAAGGCGTAATCCACATCTATGACTGAGTTATCTATTGAAATCCTGCTTTTCGATTATCTGTAATGTAACATCTCCTCTTTCTTTCAATGTTCTTATCAGCCGGTGTGTTACATTACAAATGCCAGTTGAATCATAGGGTGATTGAAATGACGCCTTCTCTTCTCTTCTTTCCATTTATCCTTCTCCATGATACTTTCCGCTCGTTGCTGTATTGATTCATTAGTAATTGATCGATTTTAACCTCACTTCATTTTTGCAAGTAGTAATTCAGTTGCCTACACCAACTCCTTCGTCATTTTTACACATTGACTTCAATTCAAATGAAACACTAGAGAATAAACGGTGAGCGGTCATCGGCTTCATCTTCATAGTTCTAAAAAAAATCGAAAGCACTGCAGAAACGTTACAAGAACGAAGACGTCTATCAGGCGATCACAATCTCAACTCAGAACTGGATCAGTTCCATCATCAAAGGATCGCCAATTGCCGCACTACCGATCGCGCCAGACTTCTCAATTATTAACTGAAGTAAATCGATAAAGAAACAACTTCTTAAAGCCATTGTATAAATTGTTATGAAAAAAGTTATTTTTTCCTAAAAAAAACATTCGCAATTGAGTTGAGGAATCACAATGTATGCTTTAAATGCCAGTTGAATCATAGGCGAGAAACTGAAAGAAGAGAGACAACCGACTCCTACATCTCCTATCTCATTTCCCTGTCTCACTTCTGTTTCATTTCAATCGATCGATTCACTCGGGATGTTCTTAGTTTCAGTATGTTCCCACTACTTGGAATATTATATTTCAGTTGTCTACACCAACTCTCCTCTTCATTTCTACACAATGGCTGGATTTCGACAATCGATTAGATAGAAAAGTAAATATTGAATCGGTAAGCTAATTGTTATTGCACGATCTGCACGATTATTATATTCAGGAGGAAAAGGAGCCTTCTCTTTCCATTGGCCTATTAATTCTTCGTGCCTTCGTTTGTAAGGACACAAGAAACAAGAGCGACAGAATTTATTCAACGCAAATTTGAGCAGAAGAGGTCCCATGATTTTCTTACGAACATGAGTTTCAATCCTCTAATAATTATCTATCCCTTGATAAATAATCCCAAATACAAGAATTTCGGTTTTTTACACCAATTCTCTGTCATTTATACACAGTTATTGATGTCAGTCGAGACCAAAAAGCAAGGAATGATGATCGTTTCAAGCTTTTCAAAAGGATTTAAACCTTTCAGGCGCTTCATCGCAATCAACAAAATATCTGACCTCCCTTCTAGGAAATCTTCGTTCAGTTACGAACATGAATATTGCCAGTGCGATCAGCAAATAATCTCCAATACTCGAGTAAATGATAATGCAATCTCCAACCTATGCGTGGCGAAAAGAAAGGTAAAGGACATTGCCAAAAGAGCAAGGACTGATGAAGTAGTTGTTACCAGAAACAATGAGAATCATTGCCGTTGCCGATATTCGCAAATAAACTGTTTATTTTAAAGTGTTTAATTCAAATGGTGGATGTTTTCCTGTGGAATAGTCGTACTTCTTTAGAGATTTTTGTGAAGGGAGGAATAAGAAAGCTGCACTTTCCTGTCAATCGATCCCTGTCGATTACATCGCGAATGCTGGATGATTCATCGAGGAAAGGATGAAGAAAAAGAGAAAAGCCGGCACCTTTCTAAATCGTATCTCTCTTCTCCTTCTCTTACTGTTGCTGTTCATTATTTCTCCTTTCTTCTGTAGTCATCTCAAGAAGTCACTTTTAATCCATTTCAGTTGTCTACATCAACTTACCTTGTCATTTCTACACAATGACTGGCATTCAAACAATTTTTTATGAATACATTAGCAACATCGGAGGTATTAGTTGAATTGAAATGATAATTTAATGTAACATATCGAGTGCTTTTCAGAAGCTGCAACAATTCGAGTTCAACGCAATCGCTATCGAGAATTGCGTGTGCCCGCTCAACATTGTCGGATCGAGATTGGACAAATTGAATGGTTTGCTCAAGTTTGCTGTAGCAAGTCCGTAATCCAACCAATCCAACGGTCAATGTTAAAATTGCAATGAAATGAATAAATAAATATTTGACATTTTTCCTCGTGACTGCCAGTGTCCCATTATTGACAATGAGACGGGGGGGGGTTTTGTTTTAATAATAGATGCTATTTTTTCTTACCAGATTCGTTTTTGCCAATCGGCTCATCGGAATACACATAAAATGGCGGGTGAATCACAAACGAAACAATGGAAAGAAAGAGGCACTTCTTCTATCTTTCTCTCCTTCCTCTCTTCTTCCATTCTCATTTCACCTTGCTTTATTGATTTCATTCGATACTGCTTCACCTCGTTCCCTTTCTCTTTGCCTTTTTCTTGTTGAATTGACAAATAAGACATTTCGGCGCTTGTGCTGTTTGGGGGGTCTCACACTTCATGCAAGTACCAAGGAATAATTTGAAAAGAGGGGGTATCATCATGATAGGATGGTAGGGGTAGTACAATAATTTGAACCATTTTATCAATGTGGTACCCCCTATTATTGAATAGTAGTAATTTATTTTGTAAGTGGAGACCCCACAAACAGCACAAGCGCCGACATTTCAGTTGCTTACATCAACTCCCTTCACCAATTCGACAAAAGGCTGATATTAATACGATCTATTTGCCTAAAAATGTAGCAGAGTGAGTTCAGTTAACTCGGGGCTGAGAAACTCTAACCACAATTTTTAAAGTTTAGGCCACCTTATCAATTCCTTCAATCATTCAAGAACGTCGCAAGAGCAAGTAGCACGATACTCTACCCACTCAATGCTCCGATGTGTCAACGAACGATTCTTCATTGGCCACTCATCCCTTTTAAAAGAGGATGTTGGAACTTTACTAATCACTCTTGTTTGCAATGGCTTGCATTAAGAACAGCAGCACAACCAATTCCCGTAATCTTTGTATACTTTTAAAATAAATATTTCTTTCTGATTGCACGACGAAAAAAATGTCATTCAACTTTAGCAAAGGGGGAGAGGTGATGAACACGTTTTCACTGTACAGATAGATATGCCTCGTAATCGGAAAACAATACAGAAAATGGCACATGAGTCATCGATGATAAAAGAAGATTCTCTCCTCCACATTTCATAGCAGCATCTATCTTTACGTTGCTCTACTTGTTTCCTTTTGCATTTTCTCTTCAGTCTCTCTAGTAATGGCATTTACTCCTTCAGTTGCCTACACCAACTCTTATGCCATTACTACGCAATGGTATTATACCGAACGAGCAGACAGGTATGATTCACAATCTCATTACAGAAATAAGAGCGGTTTCAGCAGCCACAATTCGGCATCGGCTTTTCTACAACCAGGATGAATCAAATCAAGCGATGCGCCATGATTTCTCACGTTCGTAAACTTAATGTTCTCTAACCAAGCTGCAACATCGGACGAATTAGTGGTAGTGTGTGTAGTGCATGAATGATGTATTAAAACGCGTTCTCTGTAAGAACGAGAGAGGGGTGGCACAAGGATTCAAAATGGTCGGATTGAGCTGAAATTTTTTGTGGGGAGTGCCTATGGGTCAGGTATGCTTCCACCAAAATTTTAGGTCGATTGACCAACTTTTTGACCTACCAATAAATTTCATATTTTGCCCTCATGCGATACACCTTTCGATAGAGCATGAAAAGTTATGTTTACAGCTATTTTTCCGTCCATTTTGGATTTCATCTGCATGAGTTATGCATGAAAATGTGCAATTTTTAGAGGTTTTGGATTTTTTTCATCTCGAAGATCTCATTTGCACCGATTGATTTTGTGCTCATTCGATGCGCCTTGCAATTCTCCATCGACATGATTTTTTTCAATATTTATTTCGACCACTTAAGGCATGAAATTTCATGTTTTCTAGCACGCAATCGTCGACGCCGGTTCGAATCCGCCTGCCTACATGATCTTTTGCAATCCTTAAATTCACTCCAAATTATGTGTTTTCTTCTCCAAGACACTTATCATAAGTTTACATGTTGCTTGAGGCATTTTCGAAGTGCAATTGGAGTCATTTCTATTCCCGTCGCAGTCGAGCACTTTTCACATAAGGGTCCCCCCTTAGGTCAGATTCAATCAGTGAGCAACCAAAGGGGGACTCTTATGTAAAAAAATATGAATGAGGTCATGTCAAAATAACCATGTAAAAATGGTCAAAATATTGTCCCAATAGCGTGTAAACATATGTGAAGTGTCATAGACACCGAAACACATCATTTGCAGCGAGCAAAAGGTTGGCAAAAGATCATGTAGGTAGAGACCGCAAGGTGATAGGCCGAAATAAGTGTGCTGGGTCGTTCATGTGCGCAATGAGTAGATATTGGTCTAACTAACATTATACTTTTTACCGTTTGTGGATATCTCATCTCTATCAAAAGTTATGCTCTGAAAACCACGCGCGCAAGGCACACCGGGCGAGAGGGAGAGATCGGGTGGGAGGGGAAAAGGGGCGGAGCCTCTCTCGCGTGTGTCTCTCTCACTCCTCCCGCTCTCTCGCTCCCCTCTCTCCGCGCTTCACGGGCAAATCGGGGAAAGTAGCTAAAATTCTAATTTCTTTTCTAAAATTCCTGAAATATTCGCATTAGTCACGTATTCTTTGCGGAGCTTGGTGCGAATACTAGAAGTGCCCCAAACACCTATTCGCTAACCTTTTTGGTCATTTTTGACCTACTGAAAGTTGACCGATCAAGCTCCGCATCGGGTCACTTATAAAGGATGGTAATAGCTACACAACAAGCTCTTGGTCGTTCAAATCGAAGCAGTACTCGATTTGCCCGCCCTCGGCGCAGGTTTTCCTCGATTCTCTCTTCACACCAAGTGGGCGGAGCTTGCGGTCTCTACATGTAGGCAGGCGGAATCGAACCTGCGTCGACGATTGCGTGCTAGAAAACATGAAATTTCATGCCTTAAGTGGTCGAAATAAATATTGAAAAAAATCATGTCGATGGAGAATTGCAAGGCGCATCGAATGAGCACAAAATCGATCGGTGCAAATGAGATCTTCGAGATGAAAAAAATCCAAAACCTCTAAAAATTGCACATTTTCATGCATAACT
>LS570453.1:3007-15096 GCA_900490775.1 Pristionchus maxplancki
GTGACGAGCATTTTGCGAAAACCTGTTGTATACTTGATCTTTGATCTTTCGTATTGCGAAATTTAGACCCGATATCAAAATTCCTGAAGCGTAGTTTAAAAGAGCATCATTCGAAGTACCTTGGGTTAACTTTGGGGGACGGTAGGAAAAACTTTTGGCGGATCGCACAGGGTTGGGTGATTCTCTGGCGATCCCTCTCATAATCACAATTCTTGCTCAACTTTTATGGAGAATTCATTTATCGACTAGAGGTGCTAAAAATTCCGCTGCATGTTGTATGCGAATGAATCAGCGCTGAACACGTTGACTAGTCTCGCGACCTCGAAAGTGTGTTTGTTGATGGAGACTTTAGCCTGAAATTAGCAGTTGATAACAATAATCTGCATAAAAACCTACCAGAACGAGATTGCACATGCAAAGTAGCTCTCCGATTCGCTTCCCGTATTCGGCGTAGTTCTGTCGTGCATAATATTTGCGTAAATCTTGCAGAATCCGCGTCCGATAGAGTTCGGACGCATAGTGTATTTCCTGCCGTACTGGTTGATCCATGTCTGAAGCATTACCACGTGTTTTTTGAAATATCGAGGTAAAAATTCACCGATATTCCAAAAGAGTAGACCCAACATTCCTAGCATTTCCTCCTCACTCGCTGCGAATCGATCAAAAGCGATGCGCGCGGGTTTGATATTTTTCTCATGGTGCCTTTGCGACATCCTGAGGCGATTGTTTGATGAATGTTAGCTACCGTAATCCTACCGTATCGCCTCCTCAAGGTGCTGCGTGCCTGAAGCAGCAGTATACTCCTCGATGTACTCGAGGTCCATGAAGCGAGTGTAGCCAGTGAAGTGACTGAAAGTTTTTGCAAACTAGAACAGTCTCCATTGTGAATGAGAGGACAGAGGATGAAAAGTGAACAAACCGCGTCCACTTATCCCCAAATGCAAGGATTGAGCGATAGCCGCTGTCTGTGATGTGGAATGGCTTCAGAAAATTGCGTATGAACAGCCACTATAATATTTTTCAAATTTTGTGCTGGAAAGTCTCCGCTTACTTGTTCATCAGGAGAAAATGCTGTGAACTCCTCGAATGAAGAAGTGGCAAACTCGATTAGGGCTGTAGATAATATTCGGCTTCCGTCGTTCATGAATTGAGCATTGGAAGGAATAAGATCCTACAATTATTCCTCTTTCCCTCAAATCCCTTCTGGATTTGCCATATTATTCGCTTACTCACGTAATTTCCACTAGCTATGTTCATAGGTTGCACAGCCTGGTCGCCAGTGCGCATCGTTAGCTCGGTAGTGCGTCGAATTGTACAAACCATCCTGAAATATTTATACTTTATGTTGTCGGTGGTTCAACTTACTTGTACGCCTGTCTCAGCCTTTCGAGTATTGAGAGTTCTTCTGTCTGAGTACTTCGTCCAGTGACTTTGGGTGTTTCTGTTATCATGTTCAAGCTAGAACTGGCCGTGGCTACCAGAGCGGGTGCATTACTAGCCTTCTGGATTTAAGGAAAATTACGCGTTTCTTATGGGGAGACTAACCTTTTTCTCGGCTCTTTTCGTCCTCTTTTGAGTAAAGAGCCGCTCAATTTGGTTAAAACGACACCGTTTGCACAGATGGTTGCCTGCAATTGACTACATTTAGATTACATGTCAATTAGTTCATTGTTATTTACCTTCTGCTGCGCATGTTTGTCCATTTTTGCACACAAATGGTGTTTTACGAGCGCGAGTTCGACTGAAATGAAATATTTTCGAAAATAAAGGCAAATGGAAACGAGCAAACCGGTAGAAAACGGCGCACGCTCGACAGGCACCGATGCCATAGTGGAAGACGGGCGTCTCGGCTTCGCAAACGCGGCATTTCGTGTCACTCATCGACAGAGAAACGGGTTAAACGCACGAAATTCGTGAATTTGTCAACTGTTCCGCGCGTGAAAGCACTGGCGCTGTCTGTCGTCTCTTCTATGGTTTGCACTCTCTCATCTCTTTCTTTCTTCTTTCTCTTTACCTCTCTTGCATCGCTCATGTGTGATATGCGCATGAAAGGCACATTTCAGGCACATTTTTTTGTTTCATTTCTAGTGAAAGAAGATGAATGAAGATGACGATGCTGGACTCATTAATATGATCTATTAATTTAATTA
Source organism: Pristionchus maxplancki (assembly GCA_900490775.1). Taxonomy (NCBI): domain Eukaryota; kingdom Metazoa; phylum Nematoda; class Chromadorea; order Rhabditida; family Neodiplogasteridae; genus Pristionchus; species Pristionchus maxplancki. The sequence continues at coordinate 5,158 of LS570453.1, forward strand.
CTTAATTGAGAATTACAGGGTATTGAGCTGGACGAGCGGGCGCGGTCGCGATCCACGGTCAAGGTGGAGAGCGTGGCACAGTACGTCCGCAACGTCTCCTACGGCCTGTGCAAGCCGGCTTTGGAACAGTTCGAGGACAGCAAGGTACGAAAGGGAGGGTACGGTAGATTTTGGATTACGGTAGTAGATTGTGGGTTACGGTAGTGGATTGACAACTGGTTATATTTGAATTTATTGCAGGAATTCAGCGCGCAACTTTCCTCTGCGCCATTCGACCTCGTGATCGATGCGCATCAGACGAGAGATCTCATCGCGAGGATCGGAAAGTGGGGAGAGACCGTGTACACGAATGCAGAGGATGTGTCGAAGAAACTCAAACAGGTACGGTAATCGGGGATTATAAACTTCTCGATAGTCTCTATCAAATAAACTGATTTACTTACACGAATCTCTTTTTTCATCATAAATAGTTAATTTTTTTGCAAATTATTGTTTGCAGGCGCAGATCCCGCCGTCTGCCCGACTCGAGGCCGCGTCGATGGTCCACAGCAACGACCTCGCCGACATCCTCAACGGATCGGCCATCGCAGCGAAGAAGATCCCCACGAGACTGCACTCTGCCCTCGAACACTTCACCGATCTCTACGAGAGGGTACGGTAGCTTCTGGTTTCAGTTTGCGATTGAGTAGATGTAATAACGGTTTGCCAATCTGTGAAACTGTTCAAAAGCGTTTTTTTTCGATTGGCTAGGAAAATTCCTGTCTACAACCCCTGTGGATTACCGTTGTCATGGTTACTGTACTGTATTTGCAGCGATTCGTGTCTCGCTCAATGCTTCGGGATGGGACGGAAGTGCCCGAGGGCCACAAGCGAGAACTGCCCTTCCAACTGGGAGTGAGAGAGGCACCCGAGGCGAGAATGACCGAGGAACAGATTGAGGTCAGAGATTACGATTGTTATTCTTGTTTATTGATTATTCTTGCGCATCTATTCATGGCTAGTTTGGGTGGGGCCTCATCAAGAAACCAACACAACCCCACTGGCATATCTCGTTTGTTCGCGAGCGCGCAGTTTTGGCGGGTCAATTCAAATGTGGTATATTTTGTTCTAAATAATCTTTATTGATTTTTTTATTCTTTTGTGTTTTCAATAAATAATTTCTATCCTGTGAAATGTGTCCCGAAATCACTTCGCCAGCATGATGATTAAAATCTGACAGGCTCGCCACGCCTACGAGCGTCTCATGTCAGCCCGGCCCGGCATGCACCTCAACCAGCCCAAGATCTTCGGAGGTACGGTAGTATACTGTAGCTGTTATAGATTACGGTATCGCCCACATAACTGAGATCATCGTAACCTTTATCGTTTCAGGTTTCCGTCGCATCTACAACCTTGCCGATCGTCCGTTGCTGTCGCAGAAGGACGTGCAAACAGCATACGGCAAGACGCCCTGTCTAGCACCTATCTGGTCCGTTTTTATTTTTTATTTATCTAAAATATTTTTAAATCATTCATTCAAATTATAGAACCCTCTGAAACCATATGTTCCTTCTACAGGTTGCCGGAGGAGAACGATGCTGAAACAACCCTGGATCTGGAGGACCGAAAGCATACTCAGCAGCAGTTCTGTGCTGCAACTGCTGCAAGTGCTGCAGGCAGCTCTCGCTCGCCGTCTGTCGTGGAGGAAATCTTGGCTGCAGCGGCTTCTGTAGACAGCAACGCGGACGAGGTTGGTAATAAATGTCAATAGCTTGAGAGTAACTAATATTTCATTGATATAAAGCAAATTGTTTACTTCGTAGATTAGTTTTATTAGTCAATTTTCATATTTTTTAAGATTGCCGTGCTATCTCCGCCGACTTCATCTGATGCGCCAAAACAGGAGAAAGCACAGGAGAAACCCAAGAAGGTCTTCCGAAACAAGAACCTACTCTTTTGTGAGGCTTTTTCCATTGCATCCTCTGGATCTTTGTGGTGATAGCTAAATCCTCTTCCTTACAGTGAAGAGACCGGCTCCTGCGGTGCAGCCACGACCCGAGTCCCCGCCCGTGCTCATCCCTGAGGAAGAGCCGCGACTGGCATTCGGAGTGCCCGCGCCCTCCCGTCTACTCGGCGCGAGCATCCTGCGGCGACCGCTGCCGCAGCAGCAACTGCAGCAGCTGCCGGCCACTGGCGGGTCGAAGATCGCCTTCCGGCCGGCCAGTGCGGCCGAGTGTGCCGCCGCTGGCGCGCCTCCGCCGAAGAAGCCGGCGCAAGTGCTGCTCTCCGAGCCACTCGGCCCGCACTCACGACTCCGCCTCGTGCCCGCCAACTCCGCCGCACGACCCGGATCACTCATCAATCCGGGCATGATGGATGGACGACCGAGATACTTCAAAGGTAAGGTAGTTATGTGAAATTAGCAACTCGACTTGTATAGAGTACGTTTTTTTCTGACTTTGAAAAAATTAATTTCCATTGCAGCCGCTGACGGTACGGTGCGTGTGATTCGCAACGGGCAGTCGCAAATGTTCTCGCCCCGGCCCTTCCCTCGTCTGTCTCCCAGGGCGATGGCAGGAGCAGGTACGGTAGGAGGGGTTGCTGTAGGAGAGACATTACATCACAGTAACAATGATCATTTTTAACTGCAGGCGGCCGTACGACCGTCGGCTTGTTCGCTCAGCCAGTGACTACGGACGGAGAGAAGGTACGGAGCCTTGAGGAGCGATTATTGATGTATCCTCACGAATGTTTGACCTTTCCAGCCGGCGATTCCCCTGAAAACGATGCGAGTGATTGGCACGCCGGAGAATCGATATTCGATCGGAGAAAAGGTGAGGAGAGGATTACGGTAGAGATCAACATAGAGAAGTGAAGGGATTTGTATTAGTCTTATTTGTAGTTTTTCTAATATCAAGTTTTTTGCTTTCAGAACCGCGTGATGAACTCTTCGGAAAAACTGCGAGCTTCACAAGACACTCCGGAAGAGGTTTTGATTTTTGTTTGAATTAGATGATAGACGATGAGAACTAACCGACAAAAACGTGGGTTCGCAGCAGGAAAAACGACAAGAGCTGCGGCGGAAAGGATTCCGCGAAGCAGAGATCAATCTGGCGCTTGATAGAGACAGGCGGGACAAGGTGAGTACTTCAAGGCCATTCGTGACCCTTTTGCACTCGAAAATTTCGTATTGCTTGAAGTGCTTTTGTATTTGTAGTAGCCATTAATATTTTTTGTGTCCGCAACCTAATTTGCCCAGTGGCTGAAGCTCTATTCCCCGCTAATCGTCGTAACGTCGTCGCTTGTCAGGCATTGTCGTTGTCGAATCTGCGTGTGGTCATGCCCGCCAACAGGAACAGCCCGCAAGCACTCAAGGTGAGTTCGCCGTCGCAGTCGTGATGCGGATTCTGAATGCGTTTGCCGTTGGTTGTTCAGTGCTAAATGAGCAACTAAATAAGAATGAATTGCAGCCGAGTTCTCGCTTCCCGACGGGCGATGGAGAGATGGCGGCCGGAGGGCAGCCACAACTCAAGAAGGTGAGAAATAGGCTGATTTGGAGGGTGATGGTAATTGACAATGATTCCACTATTTTGGGAATTTGATGTGAAATGTTATAGTTCGGCTTGCAATATTCGTTCACCATAATTTATCTCTTTTCTTTAGCTGCCATAGGTTAATTTTCCCTGACAACCAAAAAACCAAAAGTAAATTTTCAACCAAGCCTAAGCATCTGTTATCAATGTCTGAGTGGATGATTGGATTATCGGTGAGAGAGAGTCCATGTGTATCCATGAGGGTCACATGCAAGTTATTGATCGACCGCTGTGCCGATAAGAAGAAGTGGAAGAGGGGACATACGAAGAGATAGGAAGGGTATTCGTACGCCAATAGTCTCGATGCCCTTTGGTGCATTGTTGTTATTGATTATTGCATTACTATTATTCAATTACTTTAATTTCAGAAAATGCTTCCGATCGAGCGCGCGTTCACGAACATGTTCGGCGCCGATGGATCACTCGTTCGTGAGTATTTCGATTTTTTAAATGTCCATTAAATAATACAATGATACGATACACAACTAGTCATTGTGGAATTTTACCATCTTTTGCTTGCTGTTTTTTCTGTTGCAATTAAAATTGTCATTTACAGCCGACTTCGCATGTCGTCGTCGCGGACGTCCGTCGAAGGACGACCCGACGGCGCCTTCCAACATCATCGAAGAGTTCAGAAGGCATCAGACCCAGTGGCCGCCCAAGTAAGTTACCGTTACGCTATATTTGGTCCCTTTTGAATTGAGCGGTCGTGCAGGATCAAGTAAGTCATTACTTTTTTTTATAAATTATAATTTAGTTATGAATAAGGCTGTAGTTATGAATTCAATAGTTCCTGGATAATTAATTAACAATCAGATTCGACGAGATGGACCCGGCGGAGGTTGCGGAACTGCAGGATCTCATCGATCAATTGGATGCGACGACGAGAGAAGAGGAGGAGAGGGAAGAGATGGACGAGGGAGAGAGAAGCTATCGCATGTGGGAGAACGGATACGGTGAGCGATTGCGTCAAAATTGGGTTTAAAAAATTTTTTTATAAATGTTGTTGCTGATATTCTACTTTTCAGGAGGGGATGAAGATCAGATGGCTTCTCCCTGGCAAAATTTCACACTCGAGGAGCGAGAGAAGATCAAAGCAGCAGCCAAGGAGAAGATACTGGGTACGGTAGTATAATCTAATCATCGATCGGGAATCGACAACTGACTCATTTCAGGCGCGAAGACCGCTGGCAAGGGCTGCTTCGTGTGTTCGCTGTTCCGGAAGCAGGGAGGCAAACCGAGGACGTGGCAGTGTAGCGAGTGCTACCAGAGGGGACGGGCACTCACGCCCATTGGGGTGAGTACGGTAGGGGAGTACTCTAGCTAGGACTCTTTACAGTAATAAACATTTAGCTATTTTAATCTAATTTCCAGGACGACGAAGTGATTGAGCCAACCACTGAACCTTCTGAGCCCGTTGATCCCCCGCCCAATAAGAAAATGAAGAGAGAAAAGGCAGCGCCCATTTTCATGGCTGATATTGATGATGAGATGGGGGAGGGAGAAGTAGAGGAGGATGAGACAAGAGAGGTGAGACCCTTTCAGATTTTCAACTTGTGGTTTATTCAAAACGTGGAAAAAAGCTAGAACAGTGATGAATTCAGGAAGAAGACGAAAAGGAGGAAGAGCCAGTCATCGACCTGTCCGCCATCTTTGCCAAGGAGAAGGAGAAAGTGGAAAGGAGGGGTAGACCGAAGAAGAACAAGGTACCTTATGACACTGTAGTAATATGCAGATACCATTACAATTACATATTAACTTAGTCATTGGGCTTTCGATAAATAATGTGAATATCGCATTCCATCTCAGACACCTGAAAAGCCGCCTGCGGCCTCGCCCCCGAAGCAGCAGCGGACGCCGCGAGAGTCGAAGAAGAAACGAGAAGCTGTAGTGGAGGAGCCCGAACCGGCGGAGGAAGAGGAAGTGGTGGTGAGTTGCAGTAGAGCCAATAGAATTTTGTAGTTCCTTTTTACTTTGAAAAGCGTGATAGTTTGCGGAAAATAATGCAAATTTATTTATCCTAATTGAAGATGGGCACGACTCGTCGCGGACGACAGATAAAGATGCCGGCGAAGTTGAAGGGACACGAAGTGACGACTGCGAGCACGACGACGGCTAGGAGGAGTACGTTATTCTATTATGAATTAAATTATTATAATATTATGAAAAAATGTTGCTCTTGTAGTGTTAAATCATTACTTCTAAATAAAGCGCAGCTGTCATTGCGCGTGTCCGGATGTCCCCGGCGAGAGCGTCAGAGATACTCTCTCGGGCAGAGACGCAGAGGGAGGGAGAGGGGAGAGGGGGGAGGGGGAGTGGCCAACTACCGTAACCCGAGGTACCGTACCACACTACCGTAACTCGAGGTACCGTACCTCGCTACCGTAACCCGGGATACCGTAACCCGCTACCGTAAGGCTCGAAAAGTTCTCGAAACTTCCAGAAGGTTCCACAGGGAAAGTTTCAGAAGCTTCCAGAAGGTTCCACGAGGAAAGTTCTCGAAACTTCCAGAAGGTTCCACGGGGAAAGTTCCAGAAGCTTCCAGAAGTTTCCACGGGGAAAGTTCCAGAAGCTTCCAGAAGGTTCTGTGCGGTCATTAGTGTGACGAAATATGATGAAATTTTTGATTACAAAATTGGTGGAACGTGTGAAATCGTGTCGAAATGTGACGAAATCACCGCCGTAGGCGGGGAGCGACGCTCTTCTGGTTTCTATAGAAAACGAACAATTGAGTATGCTTTGGAACGTAAAATGATTGTTCTCAGGTCCATCAGTGGCGTCCGATGTGCCGTCAGAGTCGGCGTCCTCCCATCACTCCGCCGCCCTTCCCACTTCCTCCGCCACCTCCACACCGCGAATGGAGAAGAAGAAGGTTGGTTTAATGAGATTTTTTTTTATTTAATGAGTAATTGTAGATAATGATGAATATCCGGTTAAAATTCGTCTGCTGGAAGTTGAGCTGAAATGATGTCTTTAATTTTTAGGTGGAGGATCGAATGATAAAGCAAGAGTCGCCAGAGGCCGAACCGGTGGTCGAGCCGAGAAGCGCCATGGACGTACCGAGAAGAGGAGGCAGGAGAAGGTATTGATTTTCCTAATCTCCATCTCCCCATCCTTTCCAAAAAGTTTGCTTATAGTACCCATTCCCGATGAATAATTATTTTGCTAATTTCTATTACCCCGTGCTTTTGATTTTTGATTTTTCAACTATTCTCCGCCCAACCAAGTATAGAAATCCGATTATCTATTAAAAATGATACGTGTGTGCAACACGCCTGCCCCGTTTGACCTCATTTTGCATTACTTAGCAGTCATTTTGCCTCTCGTTCGGTGTTATGTTGTTTGTAGCACGTTGTTGAAAACTTGATACACCCACTCGTTTGATGATTCCCATAGGTTACGGTCTTTGTTGTTACTTTGTTGATCCCAATGATGCTTTCTAATAATTTTCGTATTCTCAGTCTGCTCATTTTCGTTAGTGAATCTGTAATGATTCTTGTTTCATTGAATGCTGAGCTGATCTGCTTCGATAAATACTTTTACTTTTTTTCTTAATATCTGCTCTTGAGTTCCAACATGTCCTTCGAAAGTCAACGATCAATCACACGTAGTAACCATAGCCATGTTATTGCGCCTTATCTATTTGAGCGATAAGTGTATTAACATACGTGAAGGTTATTTCTGTTACTGCTCCTTAATGGATGCCTACTATCTACCATACAGTTTGTCATGCTGATTTCTACTACTACTCACCAGGTAAAGTTTCTCTCATCTAAAACTGAATTTGCAAAGACATCTAGCGCATCTTGGAAGTTTTCGCAGTTCTTTCATTGCTCAATAATTCTCTACTTATTTCTCTCATTCTTCATCGACAAAGTCGAAGTCTCGGTAGCTATCGATATCTACTCGTTTCTTTCGCTGTCGTTGATATTATTATATCGATATTTCATGCATATTCAGTGCCTGTGGGTGTGCCGTTCGGATTCCTCTTGCAAATAATATTTTAGACCTTGTATCAAGTCGAATTTGGTGTGATAGTGTTCACATGGGCGGGCATCTATCGACAGCTGGGCTTCTACATTAACGCTGCTTTCGTCATTCTTTTCTATGAGCCATTCGTGCTGTTGACATTTCATTTTGTTTATCGATATCTAATTCTGCTCAAGTTCGTTAATGTTTCTTCGGCAGCAGACCATCATTTTAAACAGGTCCAGCGTAATTCGAGATCATTGGTTCTTGCTAATGTTGATAGCAATATTCTTCAATGCAGTATTCAACAGTATAAGTTATACAACTTGCTCGCTTATCGAGTTAGTGTGTTTTTTTTTTAAAATTTGGTTGTAATGAATTCACCATTCAGTTATCGGAATAACGAGATGTATGACGACATAATGCTATCTGAATTCAAAGTAAACATGTCTTCTCAACCGAGACCGAATATTCTAGCATTCAACTACATTGTGAATGGGAGTTCTAGCGCAACGTTGACGCCCTTTTTCAGCATTCGAACGGAAACATTAACGTAAACTGCTTGATTGCTATTATAATCTCAATCTGCGCAGTAATGACCACATTTGCTATCAGTGCCCACAGCTCCGTTAAGATTGTGTACAGTCTCAAATATAGGTGTGGTTCCACCTTACGAGATTATTCGAAATCAACCTTGCAGTGTCATGGCTGATCGCACGCGGACTCTTCAGTTGCAGTTGTTCAGGGCGCTTGTTGTTCAGGTTTCAATGTCTTCCTATTTTAAATTTGGTTATTAGTTTACGGTACCATTTCTTCTGTGTCTTCTTCCACTCTCGGTCATCACAATTCTACCAATAACTGGAATTCGTTTCGGAGAAATGGGCAATATCATGGGAATTGTAGTATCTTTATTCCCTGCGGCGGATCCTATAATGGTCATTGCGATGCTTGCGAGGTTCTGAAATTGTTTTTGCTTTTACTCATTTAGTGTCTCTATTCAGATTCAGGAGATTGCTAATGAGTAGAATAATCATTATACGAAGAGTGGTTTCCGAATTCATTCGACCTACTACGGTTGTTCTGCATCAAACTACAATTATTTCTCCATATTTATGAATCCAGAAATGGCCAAACAATGGGATTAATGAATTATCTTATTACAACCGATTGCATCTACATACATTCTGAGTAAATGATTAATTGTATGCGGAAACATTATTCATCTATTCGATACGGTGGATAGCATGGTAGTTGACGAGTGACTGATGGACTGATGACGAACGCGTGATACAAATCTGAATCCATGAACTATGTGGGGACGTTGAGAATCTTAGAATGACCACCTCAAACGCCCCATGACCTCTTGGCGCACTGCTGATGAGAATGCGAGTAGAATGTAGGAAGGAATCCCGGAATAGAGATCGTTGACAATAAAGATGCCAATGTAAATTGTGCGTGGATCATACTGAAAATCATATTTGGATTCAATTCACCGTTTCCTCAAAATCTGTATAGGCAGTTTGGGTAAATACCTGGAATCTATCCCGCACGATGAATATGAAAGCATAGCCAGCGTAGTAGGCGATCTAAAGTAAACTTCTCTAATGTTTTTAATGTTTTGGAAATGACTGTACCTCCATTACCGCAACGGCAATACCAATAAAGAGAAGCGAATTTTCATGCCTTTTCTCCGCATTTTGAGACAAAGCATTGTGCCATTGCTATTATGGACGTAAGTGAGGGTGAAACAGGTATTGGAACCTGGTCGGATCGATACTTCCGTATCATTATCATGTACAATGTGATGTTTAGTAGCAATATTATGGTCAGCATGATGAAAGCGAAGTAGAACATTACTCTCGTGGAGTAGGTGCGAACCCACTAAATTCGCGGTTGTTTACTCTGCTGCACCCTAGCGAATTGCACGGAATTCATAATATAAGGCGACCGAAACTAATATTGGGTGAAGGTAGAGTGAGTTTGAACAAAACTCTCGATCGAGAACAGTTCTCTACGCGAATTTCGACGAAAATCATTTTATTTGAATTTTTCAATTTTTGCGTTGTACTTTCATTACATTTTTTCCTTAGTTGAAATATCTGATCTTTATCCCGTCGTGAAATATTTTTTAGTTGTCAATTCGGGAGCATTACAATGTATCAACAACATGGAATCGTATCAATAATTTATTATCATTTATGGGTAATCACAGGATCATCAATAAACGTCTTCATCCGAAACACAAGAGGTGTGTGGATTCATTGACTTTCCACAACGCGTTTTCAGAGTCTGAAAATGCGTTGCTCCACTCATTCCTCCCTCTCCTCCCTTACCGAGTTGGTCGCTCCCTCTCTCCACAACGCGTTTTCAGAGTCTGAAAATGCGTTGCTCCACTCAT
>LS570453.1:24548-36864 GCA_900490775.1 Pristionchus maxplancki
ATCTCTCTAATGAAACTTAGATCGAGTCAATATCTTTATTTTGAGCCGAGTTATGGTCATTTCCGTGACGAGCATTTTGCGAAAACCTGCTGTATACTTGATCTTTGATCTTTCGTATTGCGAAATTTAGACCCGATATCAAAATTCCTTAAGCGCAGTTTGAAAGAGCATCGTTCGAAGTACCTTAGGTTATCTTGGAGGCCTGATAGGTATAACTTTTGGCGGATCGCACAGGGGTGGTTGATACTCTCGCGATTCGTCTCATATATTCGGAGTGTACTCAGCCAATGTTTCACTCACTTCCGGTAGGGGGTGATCACGTAGAGATTGCTCATCGCAGTGAACACATTCTGCATGTTACACAGCTGCAAAGGTTATGTTACTAACGGACTGACTTGGTAACTTACTGGCACGACGATCACGGTCGTTTCGGGAAAGTCGGGAAATAAATTCATGATTATTAGGTTGAAACTGAAAACGGAACAGGCAAGAAGGAAGGTGGCAGAGATTGTCAACTGGAGATTGAGCGCCTAAACGATTGAAATCATTTTCGTATATTTTCAACACGCATAATTGCAAATTCTCCGGTACCTTTATGAGCATGTTGTGCTGCGCTTTAGTAGTGGAACTGAGCGATCCCTGAATGTTTAGTGTCTTTTGTCTGAGAGCACAAATGTGTCTTCAATGTGCCCGACTAGCTCACTTGAAGTTGCTCAATCTTCTTAATGATCATTCTCCGCATCACAGCGGATGCTGTGAAGGGTCCGATCGAAGTGAGCACCGTGTAGTTGCACACCGACACTGTGAACCAGTCTGCGTACTGTACGATTCCTGTAAAGTTGTTGGTAGCAGTGTAAGTTAATTCAGTTTTCTCTAATGTACCTAGAGCAAATTCAATCCCGAATCCTCTAAGCGCTCGATATTGTTCGACGAATGAATCATCTCGTGTGGTGAAGCTATGATAGAAAGCAATCAGTGGGGAATTGACTACGATAATTGCTATGATAACGAGAACGACAACCTGAAAACACCTTATAGATAATTTTGCATAAAATTTTAACCGCTTACCGATCCACGCTTTCTCACATTCTTATGCATACTGAGTGCATAAAGTCTGTATGCGAACGATAACATGAGTAGGAGACTAGTGCAGGTGAACATGTAGTCTTGCACGCCTTACAGTAATAATATTGCGCATTGAACTAGGGGGATTCAAACCGAAAATGGCGCAGCAGAAATTGGCTCCGAGGACTGAGCAGATGCCATGGAACTCGAGCATGCACGCGGTTGAGTATACATGCTGTCTTTAAGGATAAATAATTATACATGCTACTTATCCCTTTTTATGTAATTCAATTTTGATATCTACTGACTTTGTGACAGTTACTATCATACACACAACGCCAGTCAGATCACAGGCGGCACTGGCTGCGAGTATTCGTGAGTAGACACGCATGTGAGAGGGCGTGCTGCGAAGTACTAATTTCGTTGTCGATGAAAATATATTCGAAGACGTGGAAAGTTCTGACCGGAAGAGAATCGCCATTACGAGGAATAAGTTGGCGACGATTCCAATATAACCGTACGCCAGAGTAAAAAGCGTGAACAGCGGTATTGAATTGGACATTGGACAGCCGTTTGCCAACATGAAGACTGTATTGTTCTCATCAAATTCGACTGTCGGGTGCACTTGCTCTCAGGGGAAATCAAGTGTGTGAGCTTCCCTAGTGTATTGAATGATAATAATGACTACTCCCCCATGTAGCTGAAAGAGTAGATCTTCGCGATGATTTGTTCAAAAACACTGTATGCTCTGTATCGTTTTGAAATGGTATTTATTAATTGTCCCCGAACTAAGAAACACATAATCAATTTGAGCCAGTAGGAACAATCGTAGAGATTTGGACCGTGTTTCCAATTTTTGATTTTTCTTTCGAAAATATTTGTTTTCTGGTATGAAGTATTATAATTATCATTCTGCAAAGCATTACGTAACAAAAACCTTATGCCATTTCTCATACCCATCCATTCCGTTGGAAATATTCCATGTGAGGCAAGCTAGAAAGATCTGGAATCCATCTTCAAGAGTGGGAAGAATGTGGAAGTAGAAGAAAACAAGAGTGAGCGTCGGCCAGCATTGAAGGAGACTCTGAATGTGAGAAATCATCAAACAACTCATAAGAATTTATCAGAAAAACCTGGATAATCAGTTTCATTTCCGCTGACGAATTAGAATCCCGAATACTGATGGTGATCTATTTTTAGCGTTTTCCCTTAGTTTCTTCGCGTTACTTACTTGTGCTTTCAGTTTGTGAAGACGCGCGAACGAAATGGCGTCTAGAATGAAGACGACAAGAACTTCCGCGTACGAAAGGTACATTTTAAAGCTATGATCATCAGTTATTAGTTCCACAGTGTGCAAAAAACCTCTTGTAGAACACGGTGCTCGGTGTATCTGTGAATAACCAAGCCATCACCTGCCGATCAAAAGTCACATACAATTTCGCATCTGCAACTATTCATTTTATTTTGATCAACAGTCCAGTATTTCGCACCTAACCACTGGGGCAAACATGACTTCACCACTGCGAATGCGACACAAAAGGCTATCGCGTGATTTGTGTACGAGGACCAAGTTTCTTGCCACTTGGGAAATACTATGAAGATAAGACGATGAATAGCGAAGAGAACATGCATGAGACAAGAGGAGAAGTAGAAGATCTCGATTATCTGAATGGCAACTTTGCAATTCGCCAATTGATATTGAACATTAATATCGTGCGAAACTCACTACAGCCACTTTGACAGCGATCTCCGAATCTGCCGCTGGTGCAAATTCATCTGGGATTAGAGAGAATGCAGTTGTCAACGTGATTTTGACAATATCGCAAATCATTTGAAAGATGCAAATCGTGCCAAATCTGGAATAGAACTGATAATTTTCGTATTGGCTAAAGATAAATAAGTTAAGAACGTCCGAATTTTGGAGGTATCGGGCTCGCTGAATTGTGAGTATGGCGACGATTGAGAAGAAGACACCGACAAGGAAAACCTCAAGTGGGAAGAGTAGGCTATTATTTCTGCAAAATCACTCACAATTGCTTGTAGGACTCTGGCAAGATCTTTCTCAGACTCGCTCATAGGATTCATCATCGCAGTTTGCTGATGCAGTCAAGTGACGAGCAAAAAATAAACGATTTAGTGATAGCAAATGCAGAAAACAGCAAGAATAGAAACAAGCTGTGCAGAAACAACAGGTGTGCCGTACGCTAATCACGAGTAAGAAAATGGAATATGATTTTTGTCAGTGTTCAGTGGAGGTTACGGTCGTTATAGCCATTACCTTCGTCCCCTGAGAAGAAGTTACTCTGGTAACCAAAATATGAGTGTTAATATCTACTGCGGTTCTTTGAGAATGCGTGGTAAAATATAATCATTTTTATATATTTAACGATTTTTCAACCCAAGAAGATTATGTCACAACTTTTTTATCGCCGTCAGATGCACATAAAATATCTTACAGGATTAAAAGTATCTACATCCTGGGTGGTGCACTGACGGCTGAGCTGGCATCGCGAGAGGGCTTGGAGAGGTTGAGAGAGGGCACTCCAACTTTTGCCTTACTGCACTTCAACGATCTAAACGTTTTTTTTATTGTTTCGTCATAATCAAGTGCCATTAGCCACTCCAAAGAGTATGAGCTCACTTGCGATATGGCGTGATCACGTAGAGGTTGCTCATCGCAGTGATCACGTTTTGCACGTTGCAAATCTGTGAAGTTACTTCCAAAAAATGAAATTTTTTTCACTGACCGGAATAACGAGGAACGAAGTTTCGGGAAAGTCTGGAACAAGATTACTAAGATTGCTGATAAGGAGGTTGAAACCGTTGAGATTTCAACCAAGCAGGAAAGAAGCGGAAATGGCCAGTTGTAGATTGAGCGCCTAAGTTGATCATCAAATATGATTGGGGGATGGAAAACAAATAACATCGAACACAATGTTTTGATCACCTGAACAAGCATCTCATGCTGATTTTTAGTCGAGGTGCTCAGAGACCCCTGTAACGATATTTTGTTATTTTAACAACTATACTTTGTAACAGTGAACATCATGGAGGCCAGTCCAAGTAGATCACTTGCTGCGGATGCGCCAAGGATACGCGAGTAAACACGCATGTGAGATGGCGTGCTGTTTGTGCCAACATTCAATAGGTTTGACAAATTCGATTCTAAGAAAAACCATTTGAAAAGTACCGACCGATTAATTATTGCTATCTAGTACGAGGATGACATTGGCTATTATTCCAATGGTGCCATAGACGAGTGTGAAAATTGTATAGTAAAAGGAAGATTCAGCAGTCATCCCAATGGTATGATAATGATTGGGAATGAATTAGTCATTCATATTGGAACCTTGCACTTTCTCCCCGAAGGAATAACTTTAACTATCGATGGAAGTGCACTGAAGAAGTTTTTAACGGTTTGTTTATTTTTGTGTCTCGAACGTATTATATTTATTGACTTCATGGATCAAATATGGGGGATACCGTGAACACTGAATTCGACAATTCGATAATCATAATCGTAATCGTGTGGTGGCGACGGCAGTGGAAATGTCTTGGGAGTGACGAGACATATTGATGGTACTCAGAGCTTGAGTCGAACCGCGGTTGTTTGATCGGACGAGGAAGCTGAATGGAAAAAAATTACTGATTTAACTTTTCTCATGGAACAATCTGCAGTGTAGATGTAATCAATGACATACTAACTTTCGATAAGGCGTGATTACGTATAGATTGCTTATTGCACCGATCACGTTTTGCAGATTGCAGATCTGGGATATCCTCGTTTGACACCACTCACTTAACGACGCGAGACTCGGGGTCCTTTTGAAATCCAATTTTTTGTTCAAAAAATTATATCAATATTTTTTGAAACACAAATAAACCAACCGGTACAATTTTACACAATTTAAAATTTGTTTACAAAATGCGGCCAGTGTTATCAAATGAAGAGCACGATCGAACTGACCGGCACGACGATGTCCGTCGTTTCGGGGATCCACGGCGCATAGCTGACGGCGATGAGATTGAAGAGGAACATCGTGCAACCGAACATGAAGAAGGACGAAACAGCCAGCTGCAGGTTGAGCGCCTGAATGAAAATCAAATGGTTCGTTCTGATCAACTCTGCAATAATGAATGAGTCACGTAAAGTAATCACCTTGACGAGCATGTCGTGCTGCGCCTTACTAGTGACGCTTAGGGAACCCTGAAATGAAAATACATGTTAATAGTTTCTTTGTTTTTCCTCACCGTCATCAAGTCAGTTTTGTTGAGTATCTTCTTCCTCATAACCCACGATGCGGTAAATGGCACGGAAGAGGTGAGCATAGAGTAGGAGCACACACGGAAGGTGAACCATTCTAGGTACTTCACAATGCCTGCAATCTTGGTCTTGATTACTCGGTTAGTCTTTAGATAGTGACAATCATCTTTACAGATCATCCAAACTATACATGAAATAATCGACATATACATGAAATAATCGACATGAAACTCACCCAGTGCCTGCTCTTGCGGAACTCCCCTCTCCACTCGATATTGTTGAATCGTAAGATCATCGATCGTCTGTGCTTGATGATAAAGCCAAATCACCGGGGAGTTAACTACGATTATCACGAAGATAATGAGGTTAACCACCTGACAATGGTTTTGATTTTGGTTTATTACCCATTTCGGACTTACAATCTCTCGTCGCTTCTCGCTGACATCATGGCCGAGCGTGTAGAGTCGATAGCAGAAGGAGAGACACAGCAGAAGACAAGTGACCGAATACATGTACTCCTGCACTCCTGATACATGATGGTGGATCAACTGTTGTCTAGAGTATTGTCTCCGAAAGCACTAGATTTACCAAACATGGCGCAGCAGAAGTCGATGCCAATCGCGGAACAGAAGCCGTTGAATTCGAGAATGCACGCGAATGAAAATATCCTCTCTCTGAATGACGAATATATCTTACGATCGATGTAATTGTGTCCACCTTGTAGAACTCAGAATCATCGCCACTAGTCCGACCAGGTCACAGAAGGCCGAGGCTGCCAGGATGTGCGAGTAGACTCGCATGTGGGCAGGCGTCCTGCATGAACTTTCTGGTCGACTTTTGATTCGAAATAAAAAAAGTTGATTTTCTAACCGCAGAATGATGGCGATGACGAGGATGAGGTTGGCGACTATCCCGACGGATCCGAGAGTGTAGGTAACTCCAGTTACGAAGAGACTCGAGAAGATTGGGGAGACTTCTGGCATTGTCGTCAGATGAATGATTGGAAATGTAATGAAGGGTGATTATCGGGTGTCCCTGAGGGAATCTCGATCACTGGCCGTGTACTGATTGTGTAGTTGGCACACGGTTCAGAGGGTCCAGCACGTAAGATGAACTATTCATCAATAGCGAAGAAGTTCATCAGATACGTACTTTTCTTTACGATTAACTTCCGCATGATAATTTCCCCAGAGATATCAGAAAGACGCGTTGATTCTCAACGGAGAAAAATCCATCATGGTTCTAGAAAACAACGCATATCGCATGTTGTGTTCCGTAACTTATCTCAAACTTTATCAAGCTTTAGGTGGGTTGCCCGTTGAACTACTATTCCATTGATAAAAAATATGAAGAATTTCATATTTATTCAATGGGGATAGAAATAAGTTTGATGACCGACAAGGTCATGCTGGGGCACTGGCTACTGCTTCAATGGTTGCATCGTGCGAGGGACGCGACAGATTGAGTGTGCTCACGTCCTTCGTCGTCGTTCGACTGGATGAACATGCGATGAAACTGGAAAATCAGAATCGATCGTCATGGGATCGTAAGACGTTGCACTCACTTGCGGTAAGGCGTGATCATGTAGAGATTTGTGAAGGCGGAGATCACGTTCTGGAGGTTGCAGAACTGCGATAGAGTTTAGTTTTGCAATTGAGTCTGACTTTGTTTAGAGTACACTTTATTCTTTTAATAACTAAATAACGAACTGGCACGACGATCTCAGTCGTTTCGGGAAAGCCGGGTACGACATTGAGAATGATGAGATTGAAGAGGAACAGTCCACAGCCGACAAGGAAGAAGGAGGAGACGAGCAGTTGCAGGTTAAGTGCCTAGGAATGTTTGTTTATTTTATTTCGTTAAGGTTTTCGCTACCTTCACGAGCATATCGTGCTGTCCTTTAGTCGAAGCGCTCAGTGTATCCTGAAGTTTTGTTTACCGTGAATGATTCTTGTGCATTTCGCTTACCCTAACTTCCTCCATCTTCGCAATGATCATCTTGCGCATTTTGAAAGATGCGATGAACGGCACTGCGGAAGTGAGCATCGAATAAGAGCATGTGAGGTATGTGTACAGCTCGAAGTACTGCACGATGGCTAAAATTTGGGTTCATCGCATTTTCTCTACTTATCTTTATCTCAAGCGATTACTTGTTTATCGCTCTTACCGATCGCTCGCTCATCCTCCACTCCTCTCTCCGCTCGATACTGCGGTATCATAGGATCGTTCCGCATAAGGTCATAGTGGTAGCAGGGGACCACCAGGGAGTTGACTGCGATAATGACGAAGATAATGAGGATGACTGCCTGAAAGGCTCGTGATTCTAATGAATCTGCGGTGATTGGCCGCTAATAATAGCTATTTCAGCGATGACTTTATGAGAAGATACATCCTCAGCAAAAGTAACGGTAGAACGTACGAATTCTCGCCACTCGCTCTTTGATTTGAGCCTCAGAACGTAGAGTCGATAGGCAAACGAAAGATTGAGCAGCAGACAAGTAGCGCTGTACATGTGTTCCTGCACGCCTGAACAAACCCTGTTACCCATAGAGACTAGAGTGTAATGTGGAGTTGCACGCACCAAACATAATGGCGCAGAAGTCGACGCCCAATGCGGCACAGGGACCGTGGAATTCCAGGATGCAAGCGGTGAAGAAAATCTTCTCTCTGAAATGTTTATATTATTTTATTCCCTTGCAAAATAATGAGGAAGGGAAGTGCGATCGAGGAAGTTAGACTAACTTGGTGCATGAGAGCATCATGGCCACTACTCCGACGCAATCACAGAGTGCAGACGCGAACATGATGCGGGAGTAGGTGCGCATGTGCTCGGGTGTACTGGAATGATGACATTGACACTGTTTTGACTCATTTCCCTGCATGGATTTCCTGCATTTTCCGCATTTTCCTGCATGGAGTGAGCTAAGTGAACGGGTTCTGAATGCCCAAAGAAACCGTTTGCTCACCGAAAAATGATCGCCGTGATGAGGGTGACATTGGCGACGAGTCCGAGAGATCCGAGGGACAGAGTGAAGGAAGTGAAGAGAGGAGAATCCGATGCCATCGTACGGTAATGACTGGTTGAGCGGATGGGTAAACGATGATAATATCTGATTCCTTGGGGAGTTCCTCGTCTTTGGTCGTGCACTTGTGGTGTGGTGATCGCGTGTTCGAGAGAGAGCTTGGATGAGATAGCATGTGATTTCTGTCCGATTTCGAATGACGAATGAACGGTGTGTACTTTATTGAATAGCCGTTGATATGATCTGCAAAGCTGAATACGCCTGTGGATTAGTGTCAGGGGAATTTATTTCCTCATTCACCGACTACGTTAAAATACAGTTCACAGAACAAATAAAATTAACTGAAAAAATGACTTCAAAGTAGTGCAAAGAATCAAAAAGATATCTGGTTGCAAAATCTATTCGAAGATGAATCAAGACGTGAATCGATAAATTAGGTACCTATGGAATATTATTTTCTTCCACGTTTGAGGGAACATTGTATGAATTGCAGTCATCAAGTTGGCAGGAAACAGAAAAACAAGGAAACAGAAAAAGGAAACAGAAAAAAAGAATAAGAAAACGCAACACGTCTGTGAAAAAATACTACCCCAGTTTATTATCACCGTAAATCTACTTGTCGGTCTACTTTTCAACGACTTTTATAGTGATATCAAAACTGAGAAACATAAACTTTTCTCCCGATTTATAGCTTAATAAGCAACAAATAAATGCCAATATATTCCTAGCCTGTTTTTTTTTGTCATCGAAATAAAATGCAATTCTAAACATTCCGAATTTTTTTAAAACGAACACTTTTTAAAAACATTAATTGAGCGCTTCAAAATTATTGTGTTGGCCGAAAGGCGCACCATCTTATTTTTTTCAGGCACACGCGTTCCGTTCCCGTTGGCATTGCCAGGAAAAGTTGTATCTCGAATATCTCCACTGTTGACGACCATTCCGCTGTTTTTCGCTATCCCATGAATTATTCTAAGTGCCATCTTTGATTTCAGGGTAAACAAATATGGATGTGTATGCTTCCTTCCTGGATTACTTTGCAAATCATGTTGCTTGAATAGTTTATCGGAAGAACTGAAGGTGGTTAATTGAGTGTTAGCATGGGGACAGTGACGCACGTGGCGACGCCACAGTGGTTGTTGCGTGCCATGCGCATGTAGCGTGTGCCGAAGCTGCAATGGGAAGTCATTTAATTATACATTCTCAATTTCGAAATCGACCTGTTCTGGAGGATCCAGAAGGGTCCTCCCGTGTCGTCATTTCCGTATCCAACGATGGCCATTCCGAGGTTGATGCTCATCGGATCGCACTTCGGCTCGGTGTAGACACTTGTTGACTACAGATGTTGAACCTTTCGATTGATCCCTGAATCATACCTCCTCCGTAGTTCTGGAACGAAGGACGCCAACGGAGATCGGGCCAACGCTCGCGACCTCGGACTATAAATTGTTGTAGGGAATTATTTTCAAGTTGCTTGATGAAGAATTGTGAAAACGGCACTAGGTCGGATGAGAACTATTTCGCAATACCGTCTCTGATTAACAGTTGTCTCTCACGTCTACACAATACAAGAGGTCCAATAAGTCTATGGGCTTTGCAAACTTTGGTTTTCTTTGTACTCTCTTCATCGTAGCAATAAACAAAGGTAATAGAGTTTATCGAATGATGAGATGGTGTGTTTAGATAGTCGGGAACGAAGCCATCGTTGTGATTCCGCACATCGCTTTGCCGTCACGACGAAGACGCATGTATCCTTGCTCGCCCCAATCGGTGCCGAAGCTGAATTTTTGAGGTAATTTGAATTGAATAAAAATGGCCTGAAGCCGATGATACCCACTATCTGAGATACCGACCTGTTCTTGAGAATCCAATAGTAGTTCTTACTGGCTGGATCATAGTTGTATCCTACCAAGAGCATGGCAAGGTTCACCTGAATGGTGTATAATAACCGTGTATTTGGCGAAATGTTACCCTACTGGATTTAGATAAGCTAAAAAGCAATCAAACCTCTGTTGCGCTGCATTTGGGCTCGTAGTAGACGCCTGAAGTTAAACATCTTTCACAAAAAGTCTCGATGATACTGACCTTTTTGACCTTCTGAAACGAAAGAGAGGGAAGACCACCTACCTCCACCGTAGTTCTGGAACGACGCGTGATTAGCATCGATGACTACAGAAATCGGGCCCTTGAACGCACACGCATTCTGGAAATAGGGGATGACTTCATAGAGACTAACATTAAAAATACTCACTTCGAGATAGCTCTCATCATTGGGCACGAGGGTGTACCAGTCGATCGTCTCTCCCACGGTATCCTTACCTAATTGGCAGCTCTGCTTCTGAAGTCATTAGCGTAGGCTCTGGAGACGACAACTTGCTACTGACCTTTCCGACATAAGGATAGGACTGTTCCGTGTCCACTCCGTTCTTCATTATGTACTGATACGCGTCCGTCACAGATCCACCCTGGCAGCCGTCGTTCTTTCCCTGAAATAATTATTTCAACAAATTATCAACAGTGTCCAACATGTTCAAACTCAATTTCCTCACGTACATTGATCGAGCAATCGACGAGATTCTGCTCCGAGAGATCCATCTTGCTGCCCCTCTGAATAGCGTGCTGACCCTCGAGGGCGCCGATTGCAGAGAAGGCCCAGTCCGCACCACATGCGCCCTGTGAATATTAGGTCGGTGATTATTTGTATAAGCACATCTTTTAACGTACTGCATCCTTGACTCGGTTGACTATTCCTCTCGCAGTCCAGTTCAGTAAGACCGGCACCGTGCTGCGTATTGCTCCGGAGACTGAATTAGGCAGGAAAGGAACGAATATGTCACTGAAAGAAACTAACCAGCGAGGACATTTTGTTGACTCTCATGAAGAAAGTTTTGTTCGGATTGGCATTATGGAGTTCGATCCTGGAATAACGACTTTGTTCTACAAAATTTGGAAACATGCTCACTTTTGAATGTTATCAAGAAGATGCTGATTGACTGGACCGTCGATCGGAATTGAATTTCCGAGAACGACTAAGGAAACCAGAAGAAGGAGGATTCGAACCATGGCTGACTCGACTTTCCGTTGGTTCTGCTAGGTTTTTATACAACCTGGCATCCCTGGCACACCCTTCTCACCCCATGATCAGGCTTATCGGATGGTCCTGTGTCCAACCAATGTTGAGAAACCGACGCCCCCGCATTCCACCACATTTGACAATCTCAGCAACCTGATCATTGGTGATTTCCCGTTATCAGTTTTGATCGTGGTGTAGTGTGAAGCTTCTTGAACGAGGATTGATCAGTCTGTGAGTAGTATCGTTATCAGTCAATATTTCTCTTTCGCTCAATCAAGGAAGTTAAAATGTTGCACCTGCAAACGTTGAGTTTCAAGAGATGAGCGGTATCAATAAAGATCAACTTACAAAGAAATGAAAAGATGGCAGGGTACAGCACATTTCATTTCGCCAATACTTTGAAGCATGCGTAATGCGAAGGGAAGGTGCATTGTAGAAAATGAAATATATATATTTCAAAATAATACTCTAATTGGAGTCATTCGCAATTGTGATCGACCTGATATGATCTTTTCGACAATATTTTTTTTACAAAAAATGTATCAAATGTTCAGATCGAAGATAAGATATGTACTTACTAAATCACACAAACTATCGAGTGAGCATTATGAGACACTATCTGAGAAAATCGAGCAATTCCACCCCCCGGCCGTACAGGGAAAAATAGAAAATTCTGAAAAAAATGCCCTAGAGGTATTTTATGACGTAGAAAACGAAAATCCACCTTAGAAAGCCGTATCTCTAAAACCCGAATTTATATGGGGCACTCCACTTCGTCAGGTGGTAAAACCTAACTTTCCAGCGGAGCTCTGAATCATCCAACAAAGTACATAACCTTCTAGATATTGATAAAAGAAACTTTTTTGCAGAAGAGAGTGAGAATCTAGCTCG
>LS570453.1:39793-57928 GCA_900490775.1 Pristionchus maxplancki
CGAGCTAGATTCTCACTCTCTTCTGCAAAAAAGTTTCTTTTATCAATATCTAGAAGGTTATGTACTTTGTTGGATGATTCAGAGCTCCGCTGGAAAGTTAGGTTTTACCACCTGACGAAGTGGAGTGCCCCATATAAATTCGGGTTTTAGAGATACGGCTTTCTAAGGTGGATTTTCGTTTTCTACGTCATAAAATACCCCTAGGGCATTTTTTTCAGAATTTTCTATTTTTCCCTCTACGGCCGAATGTGATTCTTCTCAGATAGTGTCTCTTATAATCATAATCGTATTTTCGAGATGTTACAGAAATCAATATATGGATTGGGAGTGCTGGTGTTCTGTAATCTTAGAACCCATTACTCAATCGGGCGGATTTTGCAGATCGTTATACAGTATGCTTGCGGTTCATTTATTGATCAGCTTTTCACGAGTTGTAAGACGAGCGGTTGCAGAATTCGCAATCGCTAAATTCGAGATTGCAGACAATGTTATCATGCAAACCCTTCACGGCCTACCATACCCCCATAGAGATAAGCTTGATCACCAAAGAATGATAAATGCACCGTATTTGCGGGGGCGGATGAAAGAATGCATCTCGTTTCGACAAACATCGGATACCATCCCATAAACCAGATAATAGAGTGAGTGAGGAGGGTGCGGCAATGAGAGATTATTGAGTCACCCGCAGAAAACCGACTCCATTGATTGAAACAATTTTTTTCTTCACTGGGTGATTTTTTCCCTTTTCAAGAATGCTCATTCCGCTTGTGATCGCACTCCACTCAGCATCTACTTCCGCGTTGTCAATATGCCACAGAGGCATACCTATCAGAGAGGTCAAGTTAGATGTTTGAATATTAATTTTAGAGTATTTTTAGGTTCAATCCTTTCTCGATGTACACAATTACCTCCGTCAATCCATATCGGCCGGGAATTTCACTGCAAAGAGCAAACTGATGCCCCCATCAAGAGATCCCATTCCCAATCTAGTACGATATCTTTAAGTCAACTAATTTCCAATATCGTGCAGGTATGGAATTGCGAATTGGAGCAGAGAGCGCAGACGCATGCGAATCGATGCAAATACGAGCACTCACAAAGTTGTTTAGTCTAGATTTTCTGAGCCAATTCCAAGCTTTAGATATCGATGACGTCGGCGAGAACGTCTACATGAGATGGTCGAGTGTGAAAGTAACCTTGTTATACCCTTTTGGTTAATTGTTCGTGGTTACAAGGATTTAGAGCAAATAGATGGGCTGTTCAGATTACGATCAGAGGCCAAGCAAATGACGCCTCAAGTTCGTGGGCAAATGAGTTCCAAAGATATGGTACGTATACTTTTGTATTACCATCGAAACCATCCTTACTGTCAGGATGGCCCGACATCCACTTCACACTTGAAGTCTTCAACAGTGGCATCGGGCACGCGACTCAGGTTCCATTTTTCCAACGGACTTTGCAGTGCATGAAAATTATTTTTAAGATGGCGTGGCAGGAAACAACAAAAATTGGATGCGGGATCGCCCTTTGCAACGAAGAGACGAGCACGTTGGTCGTCTGCCAATACGCAGAAGCGTTAGTATCATTAACTATCACATCTTAATTCGAGAAGTAGTCAGGAAGGTTGCGAAAATGGTTGACGATCAGTGCACACAATTGTTTAAATAACTTTTTTTTCCAGTGGTAACTATCATGATGATTATATCTACATTCCGCAATATTGACTGGGATGCAAATGAGAAATGACAAAGAAGATACATATTTCTGATCTTGTACCTCTCATAAGATCCCTCGCATTCATATCTATCGGTTGTAATTCATTACTAGTAACTTGCCTAATTATGACATAAATTATTTTTCTTGACAATAATTTAGCGACGATTATACAGTGATGAACAACAAAGCTAATGATGTGATGAACAATTGCACACTTGGGATTTCTTTAATTTTTTCCAAGCTGTGGGTGTTGAACGATAAACGTATCGTAACCATTGTTCCACCATTGTCCTATCCATTGTTTTTTAGAGATCACTTTCGTTACATAATGGATATGCATAAAAATATTGGCTCCACATTTTGGTTTTCCTGTTTGAGAGAATGAGCTGCAATGGAAGATAAGGAGTTGCTGACTAAAAATCTCACCATACTACACAAATCTCAATACTGATAAGCGGAATCACCAAAGACCAGATCACAGAGATTGGGGAATGGCCTGCGTGGGCTAAAGAGAGGGTGAGTCCATTCTCAACATTGGTTGGAAATCAGGACCATCCGATAAGCCTGATCATGGGGTGAGAAGGGTGTGCCAGGGATTCCAGGTCGTATAAAAACCTAGCAGAACCAACGGGAAGTCGAGTCAGTCATGGTTCGAATCCTCCTTCTTCTGGTTTCCTTAGTCGTTCTCGGAAATTCAATTCCGATGGACGGTCCAGTCAATCAGCATCTTCTTGATAACATTCAAAAGTGAGCATGTTTCCAAATTTTGTAGAAAAAAATCGATAATCCAGGATCGAACTCCACAATGCCAATCCGAACAAGACTTTCATCATGAGAGTCAACAGAATGTCTTCGCTGGTTAGTTTTTTTCAGTGACACATTTGTTAATTTCTTGCCTATTTCAGTCTCCGGAGCAATACGCAGCACGTCTTGGACTGCGCCAGCCTTCCATCATGTTAGATCACGGCAATTGCTAGTATTCATTTGGCTCCCTCAGGACCTCCCCTCACAACTTTACGTGGTACAGCAAGACGACAGATGTTTCGGTGCCGGTCTTACTGAACTGGACTGCGAGAGGAATAGTCAACCGAGTCAAGGATACCGTACGTTAAAAGATGTGCGTATACGAATAGTCACAGACCTAATATTCACAGGGCGCATGTGGTGCGGACTGGGCCTTTTCTGCAATCGGCGCCCTCGAGGGCCAGCACGCTATTCAGAGGGGCAGCAAGATGGATCTCTCGGAGCAGAATCTCGTCGATTGCTCGATCAATGTGCGTGAGGATATTGAGTTGGAACATGTTGGATAATGTTGATAATTTGTTGAAATCACGATTCCAGGGAAAGAACGACGGCTGCCAGGGTGGATCTGTGACGGACGCGTATCAATACATAATGAAGAACGGAGTGGACACGGAACAATCCTATCCCTATGTCGGAAAGGTCAGTAGCAAGTTGTCGTCTCCAGAGTCTACGCTAATGACTTCAGAAGCAGAGCTGCCAATTCGGTAAGGATACCGTGGGAGAGACGATCGACTGGTACACCCTCGTGCCCAATGATGAGAGCTATCTCGAAGTGAGTATTTTTAATGTTAGTCTCCATGAAGTCATCCCCTATTTCCAGAATGCGTGTGCGTTCAAGGGCCCGATCTCTGTAGTCATCGATGCTAATCACGCGTCGTTCCAGAACTACGGAGGAGGTAGGTGGTCGTTATCTTTCGTTACAGATCCACGGAAAGGTCAGTATCATCGAGAAAGAAAGATGTGAAAGATGTCCAACAACTTTACTTCAGGCATCTACTACGAGCCCAAATGCAGCGCAACAGAGGTTTGATTTTTTTAGCTTGTCGAATTCCAGTAGAGTAACATATCACAAAATACACGGTGTTTTTTTATACACCATTCAGGTGAACCTTGCCATGCTCTTGGTAGGATACAACTATGATCCAGCCACTGAGAACTTCTATTGGATTTTGAAGAACAGGTTGGTTTCTCAGATAGTGGGTATCATCGGCATCAGACAATTTCTATCCAATTAAAATGACCTCAAAATTCAGCTTCGGCACCGATTGGGGCGAGCAAGGATACATGCGTCTTCGTCGTGACGGCAAAGCGATGTGCGGAATCACAACGATGGCTTCGTTCCCGACTATCTAAACCACCTTTCTCATCACTGTGATCGATAAACAGCATCATTCTTATTTGCAAATTCGCTCAGTGCAATGCAGAAGAGGAAACGAGATGGGCATCTCAGCTCGAAAATATCTCTGATTGAATAACATCACAATCACAAAAGATCGACTTGTGATCGTGGTATTGGATTGTTTAACCCGCTGAAATATTATAGCACTGTAATAAGAACAAATAAACATTGAAAAAAATGTGAGTCATTCATTTCAATTGCTGTTTCTAGACGAGCCCCTATGACTGACCCCCCCCCCCTCTGATCAGTTTTATGCTTACTATATAAATATGTTAGAATTGATTATGAAGAACTCAATGGATTCTAAATACATCTCATTCGTTGAATTTGCTTCTGTTAATCTCATCGTCGGTTCTCATCAAATGACATATGACAATGAAGATAAATGATCAGCAAACGAAGCACAATGATTTTGATACAGTACGCCGGCCAACGTGGCAAATTCTGCAGATCATAATTTTGTAATACAAATGTCGAAAACAACCAAACTACGCCGTACCCACCGCACCCGTGTTGACAAACGATAAGCTTGGCAATCAAAGACCTGTTTGCAGATAATGCGGAATGTAGTCTAGAGGGATACATGTGTGGGCGGATGCAAGAATGCGCTTCTTTTCGAAAGAGATTGGAAATCAGGATCGTCCGATAAGCCTGATGATGGAATGAGAAGGGTGAGCCACAGGAAATTGCTGAATTTTCTCTAGTACATAAACGGCGGAAAACCTGATACAGCCAGTGTTCAAACCTTCCTAAAAGATGCTCATTCCTTTCGTGTTCCTCCTAGCCTCTGCTGCAGACGACTCTCAATGCTTCAACGGAATTCCTACGACAGAGGTGAGCTGGAATATCGCCCGAAATATGTCAAACGAGCAGGTGCAATCGTTCCTCAACGTGCACAACACTCTTCGTCAAAAGATCGCATCTGGAAAATTCGTGGCCAAGGACAAATTGATGCCGCCGTCGATAGATCCCATTCCCGATTTGGTAAGGTCTCTTCATCTGAGCATGACGGAATTAGTTTTGCTCGTTTTGCAGACTTGGGACTGTGTCATTGAAAAAAGTGCGCAGGAGCATGCAAACGATTGCCAATTCGAGCATTCCACTGGTGACGTTGGATAATCGTTATTCGATAAATCAAGTATTTGCAGGGCTTGACAATCTCGGCGAGAACATGTACATGACCTGGTCGAGTCACAAGGTGCATCGATTTTATTATTTAGCAAACTCGAAAAATCTTTTAGATATCGATCGGTGGACAGGGCAACGCCTCATCGAATTCGTGGGCAAACGAGTTTCAGGAGCATGGTAGCATTTTTAGTATAAAAGACAATCTCTCTCTCTCTCTTGATTGCAGGCTGGTCTAATATCCAGTTTACGATGAGTGTGTACAACAGTGGCGTTGCTCATGCGACTCAGGTGTGAATCTCATATCTCATATTTATTCGTTGATTTTTCATCGCAGATGGTATGGCAGAAAACGACGAAGATCGGGTGTGGAATCGCTCTTTGCTATGGTCAGACGAGCGCCATGGTTGTCTGCCAGTACAGAGACGCGTACGTTTATCGGCTTGAAATGCTGTTGATAATCATTGAAAATGGGAATTTAAGTGGCCATTACCTCGGCGAATACGTCTACATACCCACGTGCTACCCGATTTGTTGATCGTCTTCTCTACGTTTATTTGGATAGACTTTCTCAGATAAACTCGATCATGATGCATGCATCTTCCGATTTTGATGTGAAGAACTGATTATGTCCGTTGTGACTCGTTTCTCGATGATATTCCAGTCTTTGAGCTGGAGCACAATCTCGAATTGCTTCGACGTCGAACACAAGAGCGACGCACGTAATAGATTTGCACACTTGCCTGTAATATTCAAACAACAACTTGATTTTCGCGAGATTGACTAACCTGGAGCGTGGGGCAATTCCACGCTATAGTAGTGAGTGAGATGGACGACCAATCTGATTCCACGCACGTCGTTCCCCCGATGACCAATGAGAGGAATGGAACAGTGAGGAGAATCATGGGAAGAATACTCTGAAAGTAACACGCATTCCAATACTCTGCCATCCTAAACCTGCAATAACTGCATTACGAAAAAATCCGTTTGGAGTTTGGCAGTTTTCGCGCTGACAATTGTCGTTTGATAGGTTCGAAGGTGTTTGCGAATCTTCAACTGTATTTTTCACGACTATCTAGAACTTCAACTTGCCATAATCATGAGAATGGCCATTTCTGCGTAGGAGATAATGAACGGAAAAGCGATGAAACCGGAAAGAGTAACGAGAAAGTGGCGTCCGCCCTGCAATCATTGCATTAGGCCGTCAACGAGGTTTCCCGGAACATTTATTTCCGTCTTGCTCATGGTTCCACCGTAGCTATAAAAGAGCGTGTGATCATTGATTTCGAACTTTGCACGAGTAACTCTTTCGAATTCCGCGTCTAGCTCAGGTGTTGGAAGCAATTGCGGCACGGAGAACTATAATGACATTATTTTCAGAAATAAGGAAATATCACTGACACCAACGACGATGATGCATACGAGTGGAGATACGAATGCAACCACGAATTTTGTACTCGGGTTCCAATGAGGTCTAAATCGATGGTAACTATCATCTATGCGCTACATACTTCGTCAAGGCCATCAATTGCAATCCGCCCAGCGTCGGGATGAAAATAAACAGCGAAGAACAGAGGGCTGATGCGACCTGGCGTATCAATACATTGGGAATGTGTGTATTTCGAAATATATTTCGAAAATGGCTTTACCATGGTGAAAGCATCGAAAACATCCTTGGGTATCTGACCGATAAACGGATTGAAAATAACGAAGATGAAGTTACAGTCGAGAAACACGTGGACCTCAAAGTTGATTTGAAATTTTGGGTACACTTAAAAAATTACTTACAAACTGTAGAGTAGCGACGAGTAAACTGAGCACAAAATTCCCAATTGACCAGAAACAAATTGCGATCTAAAAGCGTGAATCATATCGAGAAAACGTTGTCGAGCAAACTCTGAAAAGCGGATCTAAACGCGATTTCGTCAACAGATAGACCACAATGACGTTAAGTAAACAACCTGAAAAATTTACATGTTTTTAAAAGAAATAATATACTCAGTACCTAGTGTTCCTTCAACAGTGCATGCGATTCTAAGGAAGAGAATCGGGTACGACATCGCACTCTGACGGAGGAAAGAGTCGAAGTGGATGCGAAGAAATTGTGACACATCTATGTGTTGTCTAGTGTTGCGGACGAAATTGAATGAGTTTCGTATAGTCTGAGAAAAGCAATCAATGGCGCAGCGATTGGATGATTGGAGTGGGAGCAAAATGCATTGACACATCACTTCTGACTTTCTCTTTCGATGTAGGTATGGCTGTTCCACAACTTGAGATGATGTTCACAATCAAATTGTAACGAGTCGAGAGCCCGCAATGGAGCTAATGTCTTCCGTTGGACTCGAAAGATTCACCGGGCTGATTACGTTTCTCTGACTGCATGTTACAGATCTAAACGAGAAATCTGTTGAAAGAAGTGAGAAATAAACTCACCTTCGATAGGATGTGATTACCACGTGTCTTCTGAGAGATTGCAGGACCCCCTGGCACTAGGAGCCCCAAGTTTGACCGATTTTCTCGAAATTTTTATGGTGGAGTACTATGGAAGAAAGAAAAACTTTAGCGCTTTCCGTTTGTCTCAAAACCGGCTTTTAGGTATTTTCCGGTTCTAGACCCGGTCCTACCATATCTCAGCTCCCCGATGTCCTAGAAGGTCGTGCATAGGCTTTAAAAATCCGGAAAAATATTCTGAACAACATTACAGTTGACATGAAGAAGATTCGACTAACTTTTCAATTCGAAAAATTTGAAAAACTGATTTCAAAATCGAAAAAATAATTTTCCTGGATCGGGGACCCCCCTTTCAGGGTCAGCTGAGCACAGATTCGGACTCTACATACTTTACTTAGTTCACAAAAAATTTGACCCAGGGGCTGGAGGGGTGCGGAAAGCAGTTATGAGCCAGAAATGGCCTCCAAATGGCTGTTTTTCAGGATCGATTTTTTGAATATCCCAATTAATTGGTCCCACAAGAAAGTTAGCACTCCAAAAACAGCATTTCAAGTGATTACTGCCCTAAAAGAAGTATTCTGAACACTTTTTGAGGTCAGTTTCTCGAATTTCAAAATTTTTGAAAAAATCGATTTTTTGAAATTCAAAAATTTCAAACTTAATTGAATTTCCTCTGAACTTGCTGAAATATGAAATATCGATGACTAGGGTGAATACCTGTCGAAAAAACACTTCTAATTCAACTTAGAAAACAATTGGAGACAAATCCCGGATTTGATATCTGGTCATCGGTTGGTCGTTTCTGAAGAGGCCTAATAAAGCTGAAAAATGGCTGATATAGGTGAAGGTGACCAAGTTCAACTTGGAATTTGCATCCTTCTTGAGTCCACTGCTAGTTCAGCGGATATATTTAATGCTTATGAGCTGAATCTAAATGTTTAGGAGCTAAATTAAGTATTTTCTTTAAGGGTTAATCCGAACAAATGTGTCGCGTGTGAAATCGTCGATTCCTGACCGCAGTTTCCTAAAAAAATAAAAGATAATCTTCCGATCCAAGTTTTGACAGAATGAGCCATTTTTCAGCTTTATTAGGCCTCTTCAGAAACGACCAACCGATGACCAGATATCAAATCCGGGATTTGTCTCCAATTGTTTTCTAAGTTGAATTAGAAGTGTTTTTTCGACAGGATTTCACCCTAGTCATCGATATTTCATATTTCAGCAAGTTTAGAGGTAATTCAATTAAGTTTGAAATTTTTGAATTTCAAAATTCGATTTTTTCAAAAATTTTGAAATTCGAGAAACTGACCTCAAAAAGTGTTCACAATACTTCTTTTAGGGCAGTAATCACTTGAAATGCTGTTTTTGGAGAGCTAACTTTCTTGTGGGACCAATTAATTGGGATATTCAAAAAATCGATCCTGAAAAACAGCCATTTGGAGGCCATTTCTGGCTCATAACTGCTTTCCGCACCCCTCCAGCCCCTGGGTCAAATTTTTTATGAACTAAGTAAAGTATGTAGAGTCCGAATCTGTGCTCAGCTGACCCTGAAAGGGGGGTCCCCGATCCAGGAAAATTATTTTTTCGATTTTGAAATCAATTTTTCAAATTTTTCGAACTGAAAAGTTAGTCGAATCTTCTTCATGTCAACTGTAATGTTGTTCAGAATTTTTTTCCGGATTTTTTAAGCCTATGCACGACCTTCTAGGACATCGGGGAGCTGAGATGTGGTAGGGCCGGGTCTAGAACCGGAAAATACCTAAAAGCCGGTTTTGAGACAAACGGAAAGCGCTAAAGTTTTTCTTTCTTCCATAGTACTCCACCATAAAAATTTCGAGAAAATCGGTCAAACTTGGGGCTCCTAGTGCTGCAGGGTGGCCGTTTTCCTGCATTCTCTCAGAAGACACGTGTTACGTAGAGATTAGTGAAGGCGGATATTACGTTCTGGATGTTGCAAATCTGCAATAGGCCATGGTTGATTCCATTGATAGATGACCATACCAGAATAACTGCATCGGTCGTTTCGGGAAAGTCGGGCACCAGATAGAGCACGACGAGTGTGAACGTGTACAGGGTACATCCAAGAAGGAAACCACAGGAAACGAGCAATTGCAAGTTGAGTGCCTATAGTACGATACAGAGCGCAACAACGATTTTTTTCTTCAAATTCTTGGTTGCAGCGTTCCCAATAAGTACGATACAGAGCGCAACAACGATTTTTTCCAAATTATTGGTTGCAGCATTCCCAATGAGAGAAGCTGAAGGAAGGGTTTGCAGAACCAATTGAGAAGATATTGTGTGTATCCAAATGTAAGATTTAGAGTTTGGATTGTGTTCAAGTGATGCAAGTACCCAATTTGAACTACAAATAGAGTGGGTAGCACACCTCATTTGCATAGAATAAACTCAAAACCACAAAAAATGCGAAAAACACCCAGTTGGAAGGAAGGGTTTTTGAATAAGAAGAAAGGATGTAAATATTTTGACCCGTTCAAAGAAAAAATAAGCTCCTGAATGGTTTAACTCTTCCTATGGTTTCCGGTCTCATTCGCTCGGTACGATCGATCAAAGATTTGGAAAAATCGAGAAATAACCCTTCCTTCAGCTTCTCTATTCACAATACCGAGCTGGGTCCGCTTCTTGAATTCTCCAAGATGAATGCATCCTCGAACTTGTCCTTGGATTCCAATGGTATTCAGCAGAATATCGCAAATCAGCTACTACAACTACAACACCAGCAGAACAATTCGACGTTAAATGCTGTGCTCTGCTGACACAGTATTCGCATTATTCAGTGCAGTTACCGGATATCATAATATGAATTTCCCCGTAGAATCAGAGAATACCAAGAAGCTGTTGATCCTTGTTCTGTTCTGAGAAGCGCCGCCCTCTCTCTCTCAATTGTACGGCAAATAAATATAGACGGCAAATTTATGTTGTCATAACTTTACTTTGTTATTCACATATTCAAAAGTGTGTTCACTCTCGAACAGTCTTCTTCTCACATTCTTCGTCTATCTGTTCAAGCAACAATGAGTGCGACGCTACCCCTCGGCCTGCATTGGGACCGCGATTACTTGATGTCGATCGCCGACGCGTTAGTTCTTTTGCCATTTCATTAGATTCAATATAGATTTCACATTATCAGATTAAATACATTTTCCAGTATTCGACCTGTCTCTGGGGTTCTGTCCCTTCTCGTCGTCAGTCCCTTCACAATGTATGTGATGGCCAAGCACACTCAGATGAGTGCCGACTGCAGAGCTGCGTACATCGTGCACCATGTCAGTTTTCTGCACAATCCAACGTTGTATTCCAAAATACGTTTCATAGCGGGAGAGTAAATCCTTTTATTTTCGAAAATATCGAAGAGAATGAATAAGAAGTAAGATGTAGTGCGTCTCTAAGGACAAAATTGAGTGTATTTGTATTTCTGCGTACATACGGGGTAGGATAGCAAAATAATGCCGGGTATTTCAATCAGAGATCGGAAGGTTAATGACATCTACTCAGTTACTGCTGGTCTCCTTCGATATCTACAACTCCTTCCTCTATCGGATGTACGCAATTTTACCGTTGCCCTACTTCATGTGCACTGGATTGCTCTGTACTGAAAATGCTTCCTCTCGGTTCCTCTTTGTGAGTATAGCAACATGGATTAATTGCTGAGCAAGAAATGGAATATAATCAGACACTTCTCGCATACTTTACGGTCGCCCTATGCGTGCCGTACCTTTTTGTGATGATGCGAATGCACCAGCGGATGCTCCCGTCCACGAGTCGACTCAAGATCGGAGCAATGTTAGTGAATTGTGCCATACCTCTCATGTTCTCAGTTATTTCAGTTGGCAAGGGCTTCTCCTCGTCTTCTTTTTCATCGTTCTCATGCTGAATGTCATCGGATTCGCAGCATGGTCAACTGAACATGAAGATAAGGAACGCATCCTCAATGTCAGTCAACACCATAGTGTAAACTTTGACGCATGGTACTCATCTGTGCGGGTTTATTGACAGAGATAAATAATCTAATACATGCCATGTCTGATTATGAAACTTGACCAGAACGTTGCCAGAAATGAGATTTTCAGGAACCAATTATCTCTTGGGCCAAGAACATCAGCAGGAACTTTCTCGTACTAGGCGAGCATCCGGGAGAAGTGAGGGACTTCGGCAAAGGTGAGTATGCGAATCTGGCGAAAAAAATGTAGGTGCAAAATTATCGATGAATGCTGCAGAACTGGCTCTCCTCGCTGTTTCCATCACAATTCTCTTTTCGTACTACATCTTCATTACTTGGCATGCCGGATGGAAGATCGGAAAGAATTTGGTAACGTTTTTAGACAGTGGATTGAATGACCATTTTAAAACTTGTACAGAACACACTTTTCAGGGCCACCTATCTGCGAAGACAATGGATGCGCAACTGCGGTTCATCACAGCGCAGACGGCTCAGGTAACGAACATGGTCGTAAAAATGGCGGTTATGGGATGTACACAAAAAGAGATTGCAATTGACCAGCTCGGACACCATCACGACATATCAGTTCTATTGCAGGCGTATCTCTCGGGCGTGATGTTCATCCTTCCAATGTTCGTGCTCTTCATCTCGCTCACCACCAATTTTGCCGCCATTAACGGCGAACTTCTGGCGCTTACTCGCTTTGGCGCGCTGGTACGTTACAGTTTTTCTAATTCTTGAGCAAACCTGGTGTTTACGCTATCACAAATGATGGAGAACGGTTTTGTTGAGGTGATCAGTGAAGAAAACGGAAGCAGAGTGAATGTAAACAGATAAATTATAACGATGCATCTTAAAAACAAAACGTGTAATTTGCAGATGCTTTTCTCTCACTGCTCTTTCGGGCATTCTTTCATTTTTTTCTCGAAGAATCCTTGGTTCAGACAGGTGAGCGGCCTTTTCATTCTCACAGGAAACGGAAAATTGGGGAGATTTTAATGAAAAAGAAAAGAGATAGATCCTATTTCAGAAATTCTTGGCTACGCGCCCGAAATTAAATTCTACGCAGCTGCACCTATCGGCGAATATACCCACTCCCACGAGCATTTTTTGACCTAACATTGTATCATAATAATAAAAATACATAATCAACGTGCGAGGTGACACAAGTGGAAAAAATGTTCAAAAATGCATCAGAGTTTTGATGATGGGCTAACGTGACAAATAGCGATGGCTCTCAATGCATGGGCTCTCTGTGTTTGCTCTCTATATCCTATTGATCATTTATTCCCATATTGATACAATGAGATATCCATGCTTCCTTGATTGTATGCACAGCTGTGCCCTTCCATTCACCAATTTTCGCACTGTTTCTTTGATTTCCGTAGCAAAAAACAATGCTCTCTCTGTACTATAAAAGTGGGAGAAATGGGCATATTCTCATCAGCTTCATCACTCTTCTCTTCTCTCCCCCACCATGATCTACCAATGCATCGCCCTTCTCTTCCTCTCTACAGCAGTCGCAGGCCAGGATTGCGGAGGCAACCTCGATATCGGTAAGGGGGAGGGGGGAGGGAAGGACAACAACTTTGATACTCACTGTGAAATCGTCAGCCTGCTCGCTGGATACCGAGTGTGCGACCTTTGGCGCAACGGTCAAATGCGTCAAGGCCGCCCCGACGGACGTCCTCGGATGCTGCGACGTCCCGACGACAACGACGGCTGCAGTGACGACTACTGCGGCATCAGCGTCAGGTGAGTTCTTCGACGATCCCCCCTGATCTTTTGATCGTGCTGTCGATTCTGAGAGACGGCAGACGAATGATTTATGAGTAATAAAAGCTTTCCAGCAACGACGACGGCTTCGTGCGTCGACCTCGTGAGATTTATTTATATTTCTTTTATCATTTTAAAGAACTAATCAAGTAAAATTTATTGTTTAGCTGAATCCCCTTACTGGCGTGTCTGACTGCCCCGCTCGCTCAAGTCTGTGCTCCAACTCCGTCTACCTTGAGGGTACGAATCGAGAGTATTTGAATAATTTTGCATTTGTGAAGAGAGTATTTGTGTAATTACGTGCAGTAAAGTAGGTCCGAAGAAGAGATTAGGCCCTCCGGACTGAATTGACCTTTAATTGTTCACTGGCCTAGCAGTGGCGCACCGCAGGACGCAAGTGCCTAGAATAACGGTGTCATCTTTACCTTTACCTTTACCTTTTTACGTGCAGTAATAGAAAAGAGAAAGTCTCTGCTTCTCCCCGTTCATCTTCTCTTTCAGTGATGCGCGTGCAGTGTCGTCGCACCTGTGGATTCTGCACAAACTCGACCAGCACTAATTCGACGAGTGAGCGAATTCACATTTTTCTCATCTCTTTATGGCGCGTAAAACGGATTAATGCTGTATTTCAGCCTGCCGCGACCTCACAAACCCTTCGACCGGCGTCTCTGACTGCCCTAGCATGAGGTGATCGAGGTTCACAGACATTCGTAACGACCATCACTGATTCACATGGTTGAATTCCAGATCGTACTGCAACAACACTATCTACAACGCACTGATGCGCATTCAGTGTCCCTCGACGTGTGGATTCTGCACTTCCGGATAATCAGTGGGAATCACCATACTCATTCACAATTCATAATGATGTTTCTTGGTTATATTTTTTTCTGCTGACCTTGGTCTTTCCATCAATTGTGTAATTTCATTCCGGTAATAAAAGGGTGGTTTGCAGATTGCGCTTTTTGAAATGTGTTTTTGAAAAAAGATCACATCGAAACTTATGCCGAATATCACGCAACGAGTTTCAAACCGATCACAACGTTTGTGGCAAAATTGTGATTCGCTTAGCAACGGTGCAGTTCTTTTCTCTGAAGAAGAAGGACAAAAGAGTGCAGAGTGGGAGAAAAGTGCTTAGTGGATGGCCTTTTCGTCTTTCCGAGTGTAGTCTCAACCTTTTCTTGGAGAGAAAGTCATGCATCTTCTGATTTTCGTACAGCTTTTCGTTGAGGTTCCCGTTTGAAATGTTCATGTTCGCATTAACTTTTCCTCAGGTCAACTCGATCTGTTTTGTTCGCACTTCAAGTTCCAATCCCCTCTCTGTGATCTTCGATGAAGTCACCAATTCTGAACAGATGTGCAAATTGAATTGCTTGAAAACAACACAGGTTTGGCGATGTGTAAAAACTAACAATAGAATCGTTTCAAGTGCACTGGTCACTCCTTTACCGCGTCAACTGGTAAGTGTCAACTTCTTGGAGGGACAAGTGCTGGAAGTTGCTCAATTCCCATTGAATACTGGCAGAAGAGAAGCACTGGTTGTTCAAGTGAGATATCAGCACCGATCTATTGATAATGGAATTCCACAGAATACAACGTCACTGCCGACTACGTGCCCGACCAATGCCTTCTCACTGCCGACCTCCATCCACAGTATCTGATCGATGGAGCGAAGAAAATCTGCCCTTCCAATGCTGTTGAGGGCGAAGCCGTTGCGAGGCTGTACATTGTCAGGTTCGAATTTTTCATAAATGAGGTAAGTGCGAAGAAGTTTATTAGCGTAATCTTTCCCAATGGCACTCA
This sequence comes from Pristionchus maxplancki, assembly GCA_900490775.1. Classification (NCBI taxonomy): domain Eukaryota; kingdom Metazoa; phylum Nematoda; class Chromadorea; order Rhabditida; family Neodiplogasteridae; genus Pristionchus; species Pristionchus maxplancki. The sequence continues at coordinate 54,829 of LS570453.1, forward strand.
TCGCTCGTTCGCCAACGACTTGACAATGGAAATAGCGTGGGATCAGCAACGAGCCTCGTTCGTTATTCGATACGAGAACGGAGGAACCCTCTTCATCGATGAGCCCATCTATGCGGCTACGTGCGCTTACATCAAAGATGATCGTGAGCCGTTTCAAAGTTTCGAAAAGGAGCAAAAATGAGCCAATTCAGAGTCAAACAAGTGCCCGTGCGCTCCACTTCCACTAGAACCCCAAACGGCGGCCAATTATACGGACGTTACACCAATCACGAGATCTTATCCACTGGACACGTGTGCTGGAGACTACAACGCAAGGTAGAGACGATTACCCGAATACTGTAGATTTTCAGCTATCTTTCACCGAATTATTTCAGACTTTTGTCTTCCAAGAATGCAAAGCTACTCGTCTACTCGGCCACACAATCGGTGTACCTACGCTGCCGGGCCGGATTGTGGATCCAGACGGGACCAAACACTGCGACAAATTACAACGCATGGGAGGTTTCGGCTGGCGCATGCTACAAATAGCCTGATGTCGTCAAATGTCCATATTTTGGATGATAAATTGGCTTTTGTTCCTGGCTTCCTATCAATCATGTAGGTGACTGAAGTGTGCTGACACATATCTCATTACTATTTCCTCGTTAGGAATCGTCGAACTTTTCATCCTCTTTTACGTTCGGTTCAAATGAGTGGAAGAGGAAGGGTAGATCCAGAAAACTGTGTTTATGGATGCTTTTTGACGAACATACATTTACTTGCGTGAACATGAATTTTTTGTAGAAATCACATTAAATCATATTTTTGATTTTGATCGTTGCTATTCCTTACTTTTCTGTTTCAAAAAATTAGTCCAGTTCTCTCCTCTTCCTCTGTCCTGTGTCACTCACTTTTTTCCATTTTCTATTGAAACAGTGTATGAAAAATGACAGAAAACCTTGGTCGGAAGATAAAAATAAAACGTACTCATACTACGGGTTTGATCAACCTGATTGGACAGGTGAGTTATTGGTGGCAATAATAACCAATAATATCACGTTGATTGAAAACACCCACACTTTTATCAGTATATGAGACGAATCGCGAGAGAATCGACCACTGCTGTGCGGTAGAACAAAAGTTGTTCCTACCAGCCCCCAAACTGAACCAAAGGTACTTCGAATGATGCTCTTTCAAACTGCGCTTCAGGAATTTTGATATTAGGTCTAAATTTCGCAATACGAAAGTTCAAAGATCACGTATACAATAGGTTTTTGCAAAATGCTCGTCACGGAAATGATCATAACTCGGCTCAAAATTAAGATATTGACTCGATCTGATTTGCATTAGGTAGATAAAAGATCGGACAACATTTCGCAACACTGTAACTCATTCCTGGCTGATGCGCTGGTGCGGAGCGGTCGGGTGGCCTACAAGACGGTGCCACTATGGGGATACCGATTTGCCTGTTAAGCCACTATGTTTTTTTCAAAGAACCTATTTATGTCTAAGAAATATCCGAAAATCAGGAAAATCGGAAATGGGATAAAAAAATGCCCGGACTTTTGTCCGCCGGTCCGAAAATGAGTTTCTGACAAAGTGACGTTAAGCACTCCATTTCATCACATATGTGCTCAAAGTAATTGAATATTATCAGAAACATTCAAAAAAAATTCATTGGAGCACATTACAGGTCCACTAAAGGGAGAAAAATCGATATTCTGACCAACGGTGACCTGCATTTTCAAAGTGCTCTGAATTAGAGCCCACTCAAGTTTCTAGTGGTTTTAAAAGTTCCCGAAGGGTAACTTTTTACGTAAAACTCGAAAAACGACCTTAGGAAGCGGCACCATCAAACCCGACCCGGACCACATGGTACCCAATCCGGAACCAGGGGGTATGTGGTACCACCGAAATTTTCACTCAAACCTATACATGTGATAGTGAATATTGTAGGTCTCGACGAGATGAACATTTTCTGTGATGAAAGTGAAGGTCTAACTCCTCTTAGAAAAAAGTTGTGTAGATCGGAAAAATTTCATGATGAATTTTTCGGATCGCTGTATAATCGGAATTTCGATATAAATCAATAGTTTTACGATTGGAAATTACTTATCTGCTCATAAATAAAGTTTTTGGAACTTTTGGGTCATTTTGCAAGGAAAAAAATTGTTTCGAAAAAATTCGGAACTTGAAAAAAGTCAAAAAAAATATTTTTGCCCAATCCACTTCAAACTTTCTGAAATTATTATTTTGCATCAGATTGATCATTTCAAAACACAAAAATCAATTGTAGGTACCGAAATTCCGACTATACGGCGATCCGAAAAATTCATCATGAAATTTTTCCGACCTACACAACTTTTTTCTAAGAGGAGTTAGACCTTCACTTTCTTCACAGAAAATGTTCATCTCGTCGAGACCTACAATATTCACAATCACATGTATAGGTTTGAGTGAAAATTTCGGTGGTACCACATACCCCCTGGTTCCGGAGTGGGTACCATGGGGTCCGGGTCGGGTTTGATGGTACCGCTTCCTAAGGTCGTTTTTCGAGTTTTACGTAAAAAGTTACCCCTAGTGCACTTTTTTTTTTAAACCACTAGAAACTTGAGTGGGCTCTAATTCAGAGCACTTTGAAAATGCAGGTCACCGTGGGTCAGAACATCGATTTTTCTCCCTTTAGTGGACCTGTAATGTGCTCCAATGAAATTTTTTGAATGTTTCTGACAATATTCAATTACTTTGAGCACATATGTGATGAAATGGAGTGCTTAACGTCACTTTGTCAGAAACTCATTTTCGGACCGGCGGACAAAAGTGCGGGCATTTTTTTTATCCCATCTCCGATTTTCCCGATTTTCGGATATTTCGTAGACATAAATAGGTTCTTTGAAAAAAACATAGTGGCTTAACAGGCAGATCGGTATCCCCATAGTGGCACCGTCTTGTAGGCCACCCGACCGCTCCGCACCAGCGCATCAGCCAGGAATGAGTTACAGTGTTGCGAAATGTTGTCCGATCTTTTATCTACCTAATGCAACTCAGATCGAGTCAATATCTTAATTTTGAGCCGAGTTATGATCATTTCCGTGACGAGCATTTTGCAAAAACCTATTGT
>LS570453.1:66297-84402 GCA_900490775.1 Pristionchus maxplancki
TAAAGTCAGTGCAATAAGAGGGATACACTTACCTTTAACTGAAGATGAAGCTTTAGCCGGCCGCACAGGTATGAATAAGGTATGTACGGTACTTTACGGTACAGGGATTCCAATGGTATTAGGTAATCAAAGGAAAAGGCGGGCCATTTAGGGAGAGAAATGAGAGAGGACCGCTCCGAATGAAGGAAAAAGGTCAGAAGAAAAAGGATGCAATAAGAAAGAAAAACAATTACTTCTTTGAACTTACATCTAACCTGCTGAATCGGAGAAAGACGCATTACATTTTTCCTTTCCCTTGTTAGAGATATTCGACAGCTGTTACTTCTTTGATACTTAAATATTTTTTGCCGAAATCTCCTCCTTTCTACTGAAGATGCAGTTCGGACTAAGAATGGTTCATGACCTATCTTGTATAATTTCCATAATTTTCAACGTAATGCTCGCCATCATGATAAAGTCGAACACACCGAAAAAGTTAAGGTAATTATTTCTCTAATGCCACTTAAAAGCAACAATTATCAGAAATTACTCAATCGTTCTATCAATGTTCGTCTACATTGAACTTTCCACCGCGTTTACATGCCTATTTGTATTTCATCGGTAAGGCTAATAGTTTGAATTTTAGAACATAGATATTCATTTAGGATAATGTTCACTGATGAATATGACATCAACGCCATCACAGGTCCATGCTATCTTACAGGCAGTAATTCAGTTTGATAGCTGCCTATAGAATTTTGCTTCTAGGCTCAAAGAAGCTCTGTTTCTTCGCTTATACCTTCATGATGCATGGACATGCTCACTACACGATCCTCCTCGCTTTTGGATTCTGCTACCGGTGAGCATCGTTTTGTATTCTTTATCATAACCACCTTCCAGTTACTACGTGATCAAATACACAATTCCAAGCCTATTCCAGCTAGTGATGGCGCTTGCTATAACCTACTCTCCGACCGTTATTATTTTCGTATTATTCCCTGAGAATTTCCAATCAAAATGTATTTTCTAGTCCTTTTTCGCTGCTACTCCGCTACTTGATGATGTAGCATTGAAAGGTGTAGTGGCTGAGGCTTTTCCTGCTTATGATATGGAAGAGCGAAGGGAGATGATAATAGGCAAGGTTAGGTCATTGATTCATTAGAGAACTCAATTGCAGGCACTGAGATGAGTACAGCGATTGCCTTTGGTATGAAATGGACATTAGGAATGCCCGTCCCTTTCTATGTTGTAATCATCTTCTATTCAATGAGAATTCGCCGATTCCTTGCATCTTCTATGCAAATGAGCGAGAGGAATAAGAGAATGCATCGAGAAGTCATGAATGTGGGCTTGTTCCATTTGGGGCAGCATCGATCAACAAATTTCGCAATATTTGATTCAGACACTGCTATTCCAAGCACTATTGCCCACTCTCTATCTCTTCGCTGCCATAGTTCATCTGGCTATTCAGATTGGAGTGATAACAGACAGTGAAGAGATGGGACACTTTCCGGCTTTGGTGAGAACTGTCCCACACGAATTTCAATTGCACCTATCTAATCCCATTATAACTATTCAGATAGGCTCGCTAACTCTCGCCACAAGCCCTCTCTGTGCTCTCAGCTTCATTCGACCCTATCAAGTGTGAGTAGAGGATGCTTTTTATTTAGATTCGAAGCAAGAAGGTATTCCAGAGTTATCAAATCAATGTTCATTCTTCGGTGTGTGCGCAACTCAACATGTCCCGTGCAAACCGTCGCTACTCGGAAGACTTGAAAACATCATTAAATTTTATTTATATCGCTTGTCTCGTCTAGATTATATTTTTCGCTTGCATTTCTGTTTGAATAAGTAATGAAAGGCGACTGTGATGATGCACAATGCTGGTATTTCTCGGTTATTTCTAAGAATGCTAATGAGGTGAAGGCATAACATTCCAAACCTGACCACAATGCTCGTCCTACCCTCTCCTCTTCCTTCGCATGACATATTCTCAATTGCACATCATTGTATTGTTGACGAAATCGCCATTTTCGCCAATATCTTACTTATCGTCGTAATTTTGAAGAGATCGCATAGCAGTATGGGGTAAGTTCAAACCAGTAAAACCGTAACTCAAACACACAAAAATTCTCCAACGATGATTGCTCCAGTTCATATAAAATACTTCTATTGAATAGCGCAGTTGTCGATTTGACTGCTTCAGTTGCTGCGCTAATTTCTATGACCAGGTCGGAGCATCCCATCAACTACATGACTCAATTAGTTCAGACCGGTCCCTGTTAAGTTTTTCCTCGCTTATATTTACATCGGACCGTGTACGGCTTTTAATAGTAAGGAAACTAATACTTCGAATTATGTCTTCATTGTACCAGGTTTCTTTTGTCACGTGGTCTCCACAGTAATGCTATCGACTCTGTCGCAATCGATGTTTCTCATCGCTACTTCATTTTTCTATCGGCTTTACGTTTTGAGCAGGTTAACCCCACTATGATTTATGCATGACGATAGAGCAGGCCATCTCCATCAATATCGACAATGCTATTCACCTGTTTCTTCGTATCACTGCCCAACCTTGGCATTCTGGTTAGTGGTATTTACGGTACGTGTCGTTGTTGAACATCATGTAGTGAGACGTCGTTTCGTAATTAGAGTGCTTTTTCGGTATGAAGATACGAAAAAATGCGCAGGCTACGTACTCGTTTACCCTTGACGATACTGATACAGTAGTAGAAGAATTACATCGATTGCGCCCGAGTTATCAACTCGAAGGATACGCGATTGAAGGTGATTCCGTAAATAGGAACATGAACGAGTTTTTAACAGGTCACGTGAACGTCCTAACATTTTTCACAATGTTCGCAATTATGTCGCTAACATTACCAGTTGGCCCAACTATCATCTTTATTTGGATCATCCGTGAGAAGGTGGGTGTTTCAAATGAGCAAAATTGAATCACAGTCATTTTACAGGTACTGAAAACCATTGTGGCTAAATCAGGAAAGATGAGCTCCAGAACGGTCGAAATGCACCGATCGCTGACGAGGGTTGAAGAAAACTTAGCATCATAGTCTAATGTCAGTAGTTGCAGGTCCTCTCTATCCAATCACTGCTGCCTTTCTTCTTCAGTGGCGCCGTTGTCAGTTTTGTGCTCTGCCAATTCGACCTCCATTGTTCAGAGACGCAAGAGCACTTTATGGCTGAGGTGAGCAGCATTTGATGATAATCTGAGAGATGGGCGTTCATTTCAGTCAGCGTCATACATGCCCCTGTTTGCACCGTTCGTCACCATCTACTTTATTCGACCGTATCGAGAGTATGCAAAGTACATTTCGAAATTGGATTATTATCGGTTTCAGGTACGTCATGTCAACCTTCAAAAGACAAGCGATGGCCGTTGTGCCAGTGTCGTCGAGCAACTTTACCGCTTCCTGATCTTAATATCATCTCGGAAGTATCTGATAATTCTTTAAAAAAATGAATTAACCATATTTATAAATATAAATATCACTTCATCGTAGTTCAAAATACTCTTGATTTTAATTTTTCCTGATTATAATAAACAAATTCAAAAAATGACAGGTGATACAAATGCGTATTATCGAGGGGGTGTTATACAGGCAGAGAGAAAACCAAACACCATAACATGAACATACATTTTCCTTGATATCTGTTTTCAAGCCATGTCTCTGAATTGAATATAGCATTTTTACAATTGATAATAATTACTCTTTCTGTATGACCGTATGATGTTCCTCATTAACAAGCTCGGCAGGAACGAAACCGATCCATATTATCCCCTCTATGAAATCATCTATTCAATAGAGGTATCTACCAATTCCTACAATATATGAGACATGACGCTATAACATGGCATAAATCACATTTCAAGATCCTTCTTATTCTGTTCTATGCGACACTCAATGTTTCAATCTCAATCGCGTGCTGGAGATCATCTTTCCACAGAAATGTTGGTTTGCAACTTATTTTGATTACTTTATATTTCTCAGATTCGCATGCGATTCTGCTGCTGCGCCATCCAAGCAGCTCTTTCGACTGCAGCTCGTTTGGGAGTCATCGCACATCAGTATTGGGGAATTGAAGGAGATTTATCACTCGACCTCATCATATTCTCGCTTATTCGTCAAACTTCCGTTGTTTACTGCGCGATGATGTGAGGAATATGTCAGTACCACTGTTTTATGTTTATTTAGAGCGTTGACTGTTGCCCTCGATCGATGGATAGCAACGAAGATATGGTATTGGTAAGTATCGAAGCGTACATGACATACCTGTGGCATTCATGTCGTTATTGTGTGGATGCTAGACGACTGAGATGAGAGAACTCATACTTTATCTGCGGATGCTCTCACAGGGCGACCAGCCCCTGTGAGAGACGAGACTAAGACTGACCTAGCCATAAATATGGTGTGACCTAGAGTGCTCTCTCCCTACTGGAGAGAGGTCAGAGGGATAGGACAGATGGGTAAATAAGATAGGGATAGCCCTTGGGTATGAAGTTACACCAAAGATTTCCAAGACATTTTTAGGTACGAACGTGGAGGGACAAGCACTTTACTACTGTTCGTAATACAAGAAACAATTCTTCTTACGATATCTTCGACGATCTCGAGCTTTCTTGTATTCGGTTCTGCGGCGGATCTAAATCAAACTGTAAAAGAAAAAAATCATTTAGAGATCATGAGCGATGTATCTTTCATTGTTTTTCTGTCGATTGTCGCAAGCTCTGGCTTTCTGGTAAAAGGCATTACCTGGAGAAATCACAGATCAGCTTCTAATTGATTGTAGAGTTTCGTTATCGTATTTCGTCATAACCAACACGCGGTGGCACATTTATCCCGTCATTTTACTATCGAATGCTACGCGATAGCTCGAGGATATCAACTGAAGGAAAACGTTGGAATTATGAAGGTATGCCATCGAGCTTTCGAAAAGTGAAGTCTACACTCTTCCACTTATTTTATTAAATGGATGATTTTTTTTGCAGACACTGCTGAACATTCTCAGACCTATCACCTTTTGCATGGCTCCACAATTCGTTTTTTATCCTACATATGTCCTTGTACCTTCCACATACGGATTAAATGGTCTCCGATACTTTGCAGTGGCCCTTTACGATATGTGGATAGTAATGTGGGTGCGACATTTATGGTTCTTATTTTCATCCTTGAATCAGAAGCAGTTTTTTTGTAGTGGTTGTATCGTCGTGGCCAGTTGTGTTCCATGGTACGAACCGAAGATACGAAGACATCTGCCTCCTTTTCTGGAGAGAATATTCACTCCTTCTAAAAATGTAACAATAAAGTGAGGGTAAAACACGGATCATAGATAATAGGAACTACAGAGTCTCCTCATCGAGCTCAGATTCTACTTCGCAATATTTCAAAATGCTCGATCGCCAGTGGAAGTAGGAAAAGTACGAAGCTGTATTGCCTCAGTAGGTACTTTCAAAGAGTGAACAATGCATGAATAACCTTTTTTTAAATACATAACCCTTTTATATTATTCATGCTACAGGTGCACGACAGCCCAGTAGATGTTCATTCACTGAAATCCACAACTGTTTCAAGAACGATTGGTCGAGGAATACAAGAACACTCCTCTTCGATCACTTTAAAATAATAATAATAAAATATAAGAAAAGAATGTTTATGTGTGAAATGCGACGATTGCACTGTAACGAGAGAAGAAGTATCTATGACACTTTGTTTTACCTTATCTGCTTTTGTTATGCGAAAAGTGACCAACAAACAGATCAACGGTTACGTTCATGCTTCGCTGTATCGAGGGGTGTTATTACAGAAAACCTCGTACCATAACAACCACAAGAATACATTTTTCATCGATTATTGTTATCGTGTTACATCTCAGACTATAACTTATTATATTTGACGGAGAGCAATCGGTTTCGTATTGCGGTTTGATGTTCCTCGTTAACAAGCTAGGCAGAAACGAAACCGACTCTTATTATCCTCTCTACGAAATCGTCTACTCCGTCGAGGTTCTGCTTCCTTTATTCAACAGAACTACTCTGAATAATCGAGCTCTTTCAAGATTCTTCTTATTCTGATCTATGCAATACTCTACGTTACGATATCAATCGCTTGCTGGAGGTCATCTTTCCACAGAAATGTTAGTTTCCAATCTGCTTTCATTTGGATGGTTTGTCTTTTGTCAGATTCGTCTCCGATTCTGCTGCAGCGCCATGCAATGCGCACTTGCGACTGCTGCCCGATTGGGAGTGATCGCCCATCAGTATTGGGGAGAGAAGGGAACGAAACCAGTCCATCTCATCGTTTTCTCGCTTATTCGCCTATCGTTCGTCGTTTATTACTCGATGACGTGAGTAATTTTCTAAAATAATCTGAATTATTTATCCTTATTAGAGCGCTGATAGTTTCCGTAGATCGATGGGTCGCAACGAAGAAATGGTCCTGGTGAGATGAATAGCCGGTTTACAAAGTAGCGTTTATCAATAACATGTAGGTATGAACACGGTGGGAGCGGAACTCTCTTACTATATATTGTACAAGAAACGTTTCTTCTTACTATATCCTACTCCACCTCGAGCTTTCTTATTTTCGGTACGACGATTATGTCATTTTTGTAATCCATATACGATTGAGAAATCATAAGCGATATTTCATTCGTTGTATTTCTAGCAATTGTAGGAGGCAGTGACTTTCTGGTAAGCAGCATTTCAAATACGGCATAGAATACAATACACCTACAGATTTCTCAGAACAGTTCCACTTTTATTCCAGAGTTTCCTTATTGTATATCGTCAAAACAAACATGCGGTTGCACACTTGTCCCGTCATGTTACCATCGAAAGCTACGCGATAGCTCGAGGATATCAACTGAAGGAGAACGTCGCAATCATGAAGGTATTCGAAAAAGTTTTCCCAATATGTTTAATGTTTACAGACACTGCTTAACATTCTCGGACCTTTCACAATTTGCATGACCCCACTATTTGTTTTCTATCCTACATATGCGCTGATCCCTCCTGATTACGGACTCAATGGTCTCCGATACCTTGCTGTGGCCCTTTACGATATGTGGATAATATTGTGGGTAAATTGGGGGGTTTTTTTGAGAATATAGAATGCCCAGAAAAACTAAAATGTGATAATTTAGCGAAATTGCAGTGTTTCGATCGTCCTTTCCAGCTGCGTTCCTTGGTTCGAGCCTAAGGTTCGTCGACACCTTCCTCCTCTGTTGAAGAGAATGTTCACTCCATCGAAAACCGTAGAAATCAGGTGAGACTGAAAATTAAAGCTCAATAAGATATGGAAGCACCAGAGATTCCTCATCAGCTGCAGATACTGCTGAGCAACATTTCAACATGCTCGATCGCGATTGGAAGTAGGAATAGGAAATGATGAGTTTCGTTGTTTGTTTTTATGTATGTACAAGGACAAAGTTATATCAGTGTATTTGATTGCACAAGGATGCGACATGATGAAATTGCATTATCCACGTGCATGAGTTAACAAAATCATTATAATACACAATTTTCTACACGGTGGCTGCAGATCCATTTTTGTTTGTTGTCGTATTGAGAGTGGAGACATTGACGTTTGCGGGAATTACAAAACGAATGATTCCCTCTCGCACGGATTGGTTGAAGAAGATGTACACGAATGGGGGACTGCCATGAATGAGCATCCATCCAATCTGGGCAAAGTAGAGAAAGGAGTCCGTGGGCGGGATGACTTGAGTGATTTGGTACACTCAATCGACTCATTTATACGTTTTTAAGATCGCAAAGCACTTACTTACGCAAGAAGAAAAGTGAATGACAATGATAATGCCGGATTGAAAGGACAGCTGGGACGATATCGTAATGAGCGGTTGGGATAGGCACAACTTACCACGGTCGCAGCCCTGTTTACAGTTGTCAGCTGCGAGGAGGATACGGTAGTGCGTTTCCTGCGATTGATAATTACTTTATTACTTGCGAAAGGTTATACTTGATGAGAACGAAAATTAGCATAGAGAAGTAAACTAGAAAAGACAGGCAAGGCATGAGAGACGTAGTGATGAATTGGAACATGTTGTAGTACTGAAAATACCCACATTGTCATTGAAATCTGCCGTTTGCACTCACCTCATATCGATCGTTACCAATTGTCGGATTGACTATCATTAGATGGTAGTTTGAGTTGAAGAAGAATAGCGGAGTAAATAGTGAAATATATGTCGGAAGCAAGGCGGATGTCGCAAGAACGACCCATGTTCGAGTACCCTGAATCAATCACATTAGCGATCAAGCTATAACTGCCTCACCTTGAAAATAATATCGTACGAAGCCGGAAATATCAGCTCGAACATTCGATTGAGAGCGAGAATCAAGCATGCACAGCAAGATGTCACGAATGTAACTGATTTGATGCAATTATTTACACTATTTGAGCGAAATAAACGCACACATTGCAAATCCTGCATGGAGAAAGTGCATTTTCGGATGATTGCAGTACATTTCTCCCTTAAAAAGATGATGATTCTGGAATTGCAAGTTCACCAACCCGGATCAGAAATATTCCGAAAACAAATGCGCCAGCGGAAAGAGCGCACATGTCTGCTATTGAGAGTACGAACATTATCTCAAACATTTCAAAATCATTTCTGAATCAATACAAATAAAAAAACTTTATAGCACGATAGTCGACGAAGTGTCCATATCACACGGGCGCACAGGTAGTACAATGGAACGGTTGTGGCGGCGAAACCGATGCAGAGATAGCCGAATAACGGATGAGCAGTTCCTTTTGTTGACAAATCGTTACTCCCATTTCTGAACAAAATCATGACATGTTTTCAACAGAGTAAACAAACCTGCAATCGTATTCCTCTTGAAAATCGGCGAGAAAATTCAATCGAAACTGCGCAATTCTCTGCATTTCGAGATAAAACCAATGAAAAGTGATCGACGCTTCGGGTATCTATAATATCATCGGTTTTTCGACGAGTGGTTTCCCTTGGGATCGTTTTTTCGATGTGTTTGACGTCTGTTTTTTTTATTTTAGAACCTATCCTCGGAGTCGAGAAAGGACACCAAAAGCTAGTGAGCAGAAAACGAGAAATCGCACTTTTCCTTCTTCCGCCTACAGAGAAATCGAGTTCACGAGTCCAACTTGGCTTTCAAGGTTGGTTGCGAGGCAGCCGACCTTCGAAGTCTTGGAAAGGGGAAGGAAAGAGGGTGAAGATTCAGTGTAGGCGAGAGCCATGGTAGAGATCCTCCTACGACTGCTTCTTGTCTTCAGCCTCATCGATGCTGTCCAGGTTAGTGGATATAACTAGAGTCTGTTCCATCTCGAATGCTCGTTCTCGTCGTATGCCAATTGAGGAAATGTAAATTTCATTTCGTAATAAGAAAATGATCTCAGAGCTACACGTGCAGCAACAACTACGGCTGTTCTGCTCTCGGATATTGCGATAACAAAGGTTACTACTGCAAATGTGATAAGGACTGCAAGTGTTTCGACAATTGCTCGAACGGAGCCACGTGTACTGGACGTTAGTTTTTGCAATTTTCTTCTTTTTTTTGTGTATTCACTGTTTTGGGGCAAGGGTTTCTAATGGAGCGAATTAAATGTAGAAAAACACCACGAACTGATCAGCACCAATCTTCTTTCAACGTTTCCCTATTGCTTCCAGTGAAGTCCACGCCAGCCTGCAATCGTTGCCTCGCCACTCCTCCTCCCTGTCCCAACGCGAACTACTCGTGCAGCGGCTACCTCGGGGGCGTCAACTGCACTTGCAAACCCAACTTCACCGGCTACAACTGCGAGTTTGGTGAGTCGACAGCCTTCTTTGAGCTACTTTTCCTTGAGACAATGAATAGTGATTTACTGTTACAGCCCTGAACAGCCCCTGCTCCAACTATCCATGCATCAATGGAGGCAGCTGCAGCGAGACGGTAGACGCCAATGGCGCGCCCACAGGATACTCGTGCGCCTGCCCTTCAGGTTACGACGGGACCCAGTGCCAGCACGGTCAGTCAGTCATAAATGAACTTCTATTACTTTCCGTAAAAACGCATTTTAGTCGTCTCCGACGCGTGTGCCGGCGTTTCCTGTACGAACGGCGGCAAGTGCAAGTCGGTTTTGGCTGTGAGTTATTTACTTCGAAATTCGTCCTTTTTCTAACAAAGAAAACATGAAAAGGCATGAACAACCTCAATTCAAGGACACCCGGGGCGTGTGCGAGTGCCCTGATGCGTGGCAGGGCAGTAGCTGCGAGCAACCGGTCGCCGTTCGTGAGTGATATCGACTTTTTCACTATAATTGCCCCAATTCCCAGGCTCGTGCGGCTCCTCCTGCAACGGGAACTGCTTCGAGGCCACTGCAGTGCTCAATTCAACATCGTTCACAGTGGTGACGAGAGACGACATGACGAGATACGTCTGCGAGCAACTGATGAGGGAGAGGACGACCTACGAGTTCTTCAGTGCCGTCTAATTTTCCGTTCCGATTGTGATGACGAATTTCAGTCGTTGCTGGTCGTAACTGTTATCTGGGCGCGAACCAATTGTTGACTAAGCCGAGTACGGACTGGAGATGCGATACGAGATGTTTGAGTAAGTGCCTTTGGGGTTTGACACAGCACAGTTGCGAAAAATCGTTCTAAAATATAGATTACAGGTGACAACAACGCATGGTGCGGCACCTACGAATTCGCACGTATTTACTACTATCCGTACACGAGTTAGTGAATTTTGTCGAGCAGAAAGGCTAAACCTGTTCGAACTTTCAGACGACTCGAAGCAGTGCACAGCCTCGTCGTGCGGCACTGCAGCACAGGGCTACTGCGTCGAGCAAATGGTTTGCTCTTTAATCTTCAATCAAACATCAAACAAGCCATTTAATAGAATACCTTTGCGTGCGTGTGCGCTCCGGGTCGCAATGGAGACCGATGTCAGAATGGTAAGCGATTTGTTCGGATTCTACAGAGATCTTCTCATTTGAAGCTGACAATCCGTGTTCTTCTATGGGCTGTCAGAACAGAGCCACCTGTCTGCCCACTGAAGACAGGGCGGGCGCCCGTTGCATCTGCGCCCGTGGATACTCTGGAGACAAGTGTCAAAGTGAGTACTGTAGGCTTTACCGATGGATCGAATCAATTCCAGACAAGGACGAGTGCCTGTTCATGCCGTGCAAGAACGGCGGCAAGTGCACTAATACGGTAATATTTTTCAGTTTGACCGAACAACATGCTTGTGTTTTGAAGAACACGGCGCCAGGCTACAGTTGCACGTGCAATTCGGCCTACTACGGAAACACTTGCGAGAGTAATCATTTTGTGGTGGATTTCATGCGTAAAAGTCTGTGATTGCAGACTTCAGCGCGTGCCAGGGGAAGCCCTGCATGCACGGAACCTGTACGGATACGGGCGCTGGAACGTACAAGTGTGCATGCGAAGTTGGATGGACGGGAGGAGATTGCGATCAGGGTCAGAGCTTTCTCTCCAAAAATGTATCATTATGGTCCTCTCAGACATCGACGAATGCTCGGATGCAGCTCGCGCTGGTCAAACTCTCTGCGATAATCAGGGCACCTGCGTGAACACTCCTGGATCGTACGAATGCGCCTGTGTCAAAGGAACATTCGGATTCAATTGCTCGATCAGTGAGTCATTGCGGACTTTCATGAGAGACATTCTAGAAGAGACTTTTTGTAGCCATTTTCGTTTCGTCTGATGTATGAAAGATCTGCCAACTAGAGAGCGAAACTGTGACCGGTTTGTAGCGGGTCTCATCAACCATTCTGCGGGTAGCTAGAGAAGTCAGGAGACAAAGGGATTCTCAGAAAGGTCTGCAGGAAAGTGCGAGGCTAAAAGAAGAAAGAGGAAGAAAAGTGTATGAGCAAGCGGGAAGTGATGTGTCAACGATCCTTTTTCCGAAATCAATTATTCTGTCTCGAAAATGGTCATCATTGTAGACCCTGACGACTGTGATATGTCGTACGAAGGCCCAAACGGAAGGAACTACACGAATCTATGTATTGTTGAGGTAATCAGATAAAATTCAGAACATGTCTGGCTGCATATCTTAGTCTAGGACGTGAACGCCACTTGCGTCGATGGTTTCGATGATTACACGTGCAAGTGCAGCCCCGGATTTACTGGACTCCAGTGTTGGGATGGTACATTCTTATTCAAACAATAACAACAACAATAATACCACTTCCCAGACATCGACGAGTGCTCCTTGGGTGAGGTGCTGTGCGAGTACTCGGGCACGTGCATAAACACGAAGGGTTCGTATTACTGCGAATGCCGGAGGGGCACCTACGGATTCGACTGCTCTTTCAGTTCGTTTTTCTTCATTTCGCTTTCAAGTAGCTAATTTAATGCTATGAATCCATTCAGAACCCAACGAGTGCACAGCGAATCCGGTGTCCATGGATGGCGAGGTGTTTGACAACTACTGTGTGGCGAAGGTTCATCTTGTCTTGGAGTTATCAGCATGCCAATTATTTAGGATCCGGGCGGCAACTGCACTGACGACTTTGGCTTCTACACGTGTCAGTGCAGCGAGCGATGGACTGGATCAATGTGTCTCGACGGTGAGTTACTCACAGATTCAATGCTTGATGACCATCTCTTTTTCAACGAGAACCTACTCTGCCTGCGCCATTACTTCATCTTATGTGGTATACAATTCCTCTCAGATGTTAACGAGTGCTCCTTCAATCCCACTCCGTGCAAGCACTTCTCCACGTGCAACAACACGCCAGGCTACTACGAGTGCTTCTGCATCATCGGGACGGAGGGACACGACTGCGAGATTAGTGAGTGACAATTGTCAGCGACAAATTGTCATTATCAATCTGATTCGCAGACCCGGACAACTGCGCGAACATCACGGCGTGCAATTCGGTGGACACCTTTGCCAACTGCACGGACGGCTTCGCGGAGTGGTGGTGTACGTGCGGGCCGGATTACACGGGGCAGTACTGTGATTTGGGTGAGTTTACCCTTATTCACTTTGGTTGCCATTATTCACACTTTTATGCGTAGAGTGTTCGTTACGTAAGCCTTATTCGAATCAGAGTAAGCTCTGAATAGTCTCGAGGTTCACGCTTTTAGAGATAATCATCTACAACATCCTTCAGTTGCTGGGCGGTGGCACGGCGAACGAGGCTGATCTCATTGCTGTTCGTCTTCATTTTTGGCATTCTTAATGATCAATTTCACAGATGATGCGCGATCTCCTCCGCAATCCCTCCAAGATGAAGGACCTCGTCCCGTTCGTCATCGGGTTGCAATCGAAGGCGAATCGAACAGCGATGAGTTGGACGGCCGAGGATCTCTTCTTGTGGGTGTCGTATGAAGAAAAGAAGCTCGATCTGAAGTGAGTCCATCGAATGCTCTTGCCAAATTCGACGTGTTCAGTGTCGATTTGTGCATGTGGAACGACGTGGTGTTGGGGAATTGTTTCACATTCAATCACTTCAACAACACCGATCGACAGTACCTGATGCGGTCTGCTGGCGCGCAGGGAGGTGTGTTGTGCGATGTAGATTATATCTTATTTCTTTTATGTTTAGGATTGAAAGCAGCTGTGAAGCTCAACTCGAACGAGTATCTGCCCTGGACGGAGACAAGTGCGATCATGGCATTCATCCATCCAAATGTAAGGTTTACTCCAATCCCCTGAACTCAACGAGACCAAACCAGACAGAAACGATCTTCTCCGAGTCACCTCGATACAACGCGGAGCCCGCAGCCGAGACTACCATTCAGACTACCGAGGTGCTCTTCTATCCTACCTTTCATGGAAGAAGTATTCATTCCAGTCTCGCTACGTGCGTCTGGGTGGTCGCTACGGCAAGTGTGTCAAGTCCGCGAGTGAGGTCGCTTCGTACTACTACGACGGGTCCTACACCACTGATGCAAGCTATTTTCACAAACCTAACGCTTTTTAAAGCTGGTCAACGAAGTACATCTTCAGGGTTGTCTCCGCTCGTGCTACCAGGACGCTGTGAAGGCAGAGTGCGGCTGCATGGACTCCCGTTATCCCTTCCCCGACGATGAGAGCGTCTGCGAGATACCCCATCGTCAGTGACTTCTTCCTCCTGGAAGTCTGAATGAATGCGATTACTTCACATTTCAGGCCAGTGCGTGGACACGATCATCGCTAAAGGCGACGTGGCCAAATGGGCTGGCTGCAAATGTCCCCTTCCCTGTGAAAACTCGCAATTCGACGCGAGCTTTACGAAGGCACCCTTCGTGAGAAGTGTAAGGATTTTTCATTCAAATTAAATAAAAATTAGCTCATTTCGTACGTAAAAAGAGATTTATTCCAGCCGAGCCGCTGCAATGCGTACTCGAGAACACAACGTGCCAACGACAGCGCCTGTGATGATCCCGACCTCGATCCGGACTTCCTCTTCATCAACGTCCAAGTGCCACGCATCACCATCAACATCTTCAAGGAGACGCCCAGTTGGACGGTGCGGTTTTGTTTGTGTTGTTGTTGTTATGTCATGTATACATGTCTCTTTCAGCTGAACAGACTGATTGGCAACATTGGCGGGCTGGGAGGAGTCGTGTGTGGTCTCAACCTCATCACTTTCTTCGAATTCGGATTCTTCTTCTTCGTTCAGCTTCCGATGACTCTCTGCTGCAACAGAAGATTCTGATCTCTTCGAAAGCATACAGTTGTATCAAAGCAACAGAAATAAACAGCACATAGTACTCCTCCTTCTGTTTTCTGCAGTGTAAGGCATAAAGCAGAACGCAATAGTTACGTGATGTCTTCAAAGAAAACATGACTACGTTCTCGGAACATCGCCCTTACCTCTTGCTAAAGCGCATGTATCCCGCGGTGTGTGCGTGTTCCCCCCACACACTTCCTCCTCTTCGGATACGGGAACTGTTCCCCTACGGTGATGCGGTACCCCATTATCACGCCTCGGTACCGTTTCCCGAGTACCGCACCACGAGTAATGTACCTCGCTCCCGTGTAATTCGCAACCATTGCTTAAAAACGTGTGGAATCCTGGACAAAATCCCTCTGCATTGTTATTTGTGGTCGCTACAAATCAGACGAGAGATGTCTGCGTGTGTATTGTGGTCGCGCGCAGGGAATTGAGAGAGTGCATTATTTGGGGGAGAGGAGCAGAGAGGAACTCCAA
This sequence comes from Pristionchus maxplancki, assembly GCA_900490775.1. Taxonomy (NCBI): domain Eukaryota; kingdom Metazoa; phylum Nematoda; class Chromadorea; order Rhabditida; family Neodiplogasteridae; genus Pristionchus; species Pristionchus maxplancki. Next base: position 81,444 of record LS570453.1, read on the forward strand.
CTGTCATGTTGTTTGTCCACTGCACGCCATCATAAAAGCGAGTGCCGCTTACCAGCCGAAAATCCTTCCTCGTCTTCCTTCTGTGATTCCCAACACGAAATCATGAGCTTCTTCTCGGGCAAAGTCGTCATTATCACAGGTGATTAGAATCTTCCTTAACTTCTTCCTGAACCGTCAACTTGCCAGGTTCCTCTAACGGCATCGGTAGAGGAACGGCTGTTCTTTTCGCGAAGCAGGGAGCGAAAGTCACCATCACTGGCAGAAATCCCGCGTCTCTTGAGGTAAACATCAATAGAATCTCCCCTATTCAACATTTTTTTATTCTCAGGAGACCAAGAGTCAGTGCCTTCGCGCTGGAGCAAAGCAAGAGGACATTCTTGAGGTACTGGATAGGATAACTTCTCAAATTATTCTTCATTTGCTATAGCTCATCGGCGAGATCACGGATGCATGTTTCAATGAGAAATTGGTTGCGGCCACAGTGGAAAAGTTCGGTCGGCTCGATGTATTGGTCAGTATAACAGTCTCAGATATGTTTTTAAACAAGACCATTTCTCGATAGGTAAACAATGCCGGTGGAGCTTCACTCACAAATCAAGGCAAGGGCATCCTCGATATTCCTTTGGATGAATTTGATCACATGATTGACCTGAATGTCAAACAGTAAGTCGGTACTGATCGTGATACTAAAAGTTGTGTGTGTATCCATGCAATTAGATGAAGAAAAACTGTTGAGGGTACTTCGACTCTCGCAACGCTCAGTTCCCCATCTCGAGAAAACGAAAGGAGCCATCATCAATGTTTCTTCCGTTGCTGCTTATCACAATCTCATTCCGGTTTGCGGCCATTTAGCCATGATGTGTCGAATACTAGGAGAGATCGATAGCGTTAAAGACATGATTGTTAAAGATGCCATACTACGCCGCTGCCAAGTCAGTCCTCGATCAGATAACAATCCAGATGGCTGGAAGTCTGATCAAGAAGGGAATCAGGGTCAACTCTGTCAAGTTAGTAATTAACTTTCAAACACAAATAATAAAGGGATGCCGTTGCAGTCCCGGACCAGTGGCAACAAATGGAATCATGTCTGCAGGAGGGACGAAAGAGAAGCAGGATCAGGTGCGATGTCGCTTCACGATCGGCTTTCGCCCTTTGATCTCTAGCGAATGGCTGGGCCCTCACTTACAATTCGAATTGGCTTCACCGATTTCTATGTTTCAGATGATCGCAGGAATGGGAAGCGTCCTGAAGATATTGGAAAAGTTCTCAAACTATAATTCTCCGGAAAGAACTTTTTCGTCTCAGATCATCCTCTTCCTCGCCGATCGTTCTCAGTCGGAGATTCTCATCGGTCACATTGTCACTGCCGACGGAGGAGTCATGCTCAAGAGCCCGTTGTTTATGGAAGCTTGAATCACAAGAAGACTCCGTTGTATTGATTCATGAGAAAATAATAAACCAGACGTTCACCTGTGGTGCTAGGTCAACTTAGAAATTTTTTCTGGGAAAGGTACGTTTCGGAAGTTTTGGCTGGGAACCGCCCTCTTAGAAGAATCGTTGAGGAATGAAAGGGGTGAGAAGTGAGAATTGTAGAATGATCATCTCGGAAGAATCGAGTTAGAATGAGTTCTTTTCTTCATTATTCTCTCTTACTCTCTCTCTTTCACAAAGAAAAATCATTCCTCGTCGATTCTTCCAAAATAGCGGTTCCCGGAAAAAACTTCCGAGACGTACCTTCCCAAAAAGCAATTACGAAATGACTTTTTACAAGATTAATTTTCCTACTCTGAAATTTTGAGATTGAAATTTCCCAGAAAAAAATTATAAGTTGACCTAACACCTCACCTGTAGAAAAGCTGTTTTAAAAAAAATTATGTGCCGTGATGGAGCAATATTGAAAGGGGCAGAGGGAGAGGAAGTTGGAGAGAGATGATTGTGCTGTTGGTTGCTATTGTGGTTGCACACTCGTAATAGAAGATTCTGATTTAAAATGGCATTAATGAGAATGTTGAAGAATTACATATTCGTTTTACTTGACGAGTGATTACTCTTGCCCCTTTCCCTAACTCCTATTACATGTCCTCACACAAATCTCAAGGGTATTTCGTACCGACTAATTAGAGCAGTGAGTATGCTCGCTCTCATTGCTTCAGATAAACGTACAGTCAACGATGCGCCTCTCTCTGTTTATTTGCATTTCTGGAACAATTGGAATCATGGGAATGGCTTTTAATGTTCTTCTTGTTGTACTAATACTTACAAGGTTCCTTGAACAACCTTAACGTTTCCAAACTCCGCAATTTCAAAGCACTCCCGAATACATGAAATCGTACTCAAAACTATTTATAAATCTTGCCGCAGCGGATTTCTTTGCTCTTCTCATGTTCTCGTTAACGATTACACGGTAGGATCTCAATTTCTGATGAAGTTCAAGGCGTTCAGAGAGTTGATCATGTTGGACACTTGTTATCTGCAGTATTTCGGATCATGTATCTTTTTCAGCAAGCAATTCTTTTGGATTGCATTTGGTATGGTCGATTATGAAAAAAGAAATCATCCCTATTCTTTGAAGGAATTCAAATCAATCTGCACACAGTAACAACTTGTCTTATTTGCTTTTCTTTCGTGTTCCGACTTATTGCTCTAACAAAGAAGGTACTCTCGACGGCTCTGTACTGGTTAAGGGGTCCCATGCGATTTAAGGGGTCCCATGAAAGTTAAGGGGTCCCATAAAAGTTGAGGGGTCCCAACAAAAGTTATGGGGTCCCAAGAATGGGCATAAAAAGTTAAGGGGTCCCAAAAATGCGCACAAAAAGTTAAGGGGTCCCAAAAAAAGTTAAGGGGTCCCAAGAATTGACACAAAAAGTTAAGGGGTCCCTACAAATGTATGCTCTGTAATGATACCGTGTCCGGATGAGAACATTGTGGCACCATTGGAATAACAATGCCCATCTGACCC
>LS570453.1:115483-174082 GCA_900490775.1 Pristionchus maxplancki
TTGAAATTACCGTAACCGCGAAATCCGCGTGGGAGTTCGGCAGAGCTTGTGGATCAGGCAACACACTTTGAAAAATCGTTATAGCCTTGTTTTTGATTTTTATGGTTAATTTTCATCGATTACATGAAATTGGCGCCCTATCATTTCGTAAAATCGATTAAAAAGTAAGGGTAAAAAAGTGTGTGGAGGGGAACTTTAATTGTATGTAATATACTCAGTTGGTTATATTCGTTAGCGTTGTGATCGTGCTCTTCATTGCCCCGTTTGCGTTTCTCAACTATTTAGTGCAACAACGAGGAGAAACTACTATTCTACCGCTGGAAGCAAGAACATTCCAGACGCATTTCCAGGCCTTGAATAAGCAATTGCTTCTCTCTTCATTGTACTCTCTCGGAGGTTTTATTTTTGTTTTTAATTGGCTGGGATTCATTGAAGACGATTGGCCGCAATACACCTCCGTTCCTGTGGGAATTTCCAAGAATTTATTTCTATGAACATCCCTATTTCAGCTTGCAACCATGCAGAGTTTCCTCTCGACACTTGCTAATATCATCATAATAACCCCGTATAGAAGGTGAAACTACATATCTATGTTAATGTGTTGCACGAACCAAATGTTATTTTCAGAAGTATTTTCATTTTTCTTTCGAGAAAATACCATGTTATGAAAATTCGAAGTTCAGTCACAGCCAGTTAGAATTTCGAAAAATGAAAGTGTGTCACAATTCTTATTATCAAAGTGAATTAAATTTTCAATAAGGGCCCGTTTTCTCACGGGATCTAATGTTATTCCAGACACTTTGTCATGCGAGAGATTCTGACTTTCGATCACAAAAATAAGAATTTCGAAATACTCGAGGATGAATAAAGATTTTTATTAAGTTGTTTAACGAATACTCTTGCCCTTATCCCTTACTACATGACATTTACTATATTCTCGGAAAACATTCTCCAGGGTATTTAGAGCTGACAAATTCGAAAAGTGATTATTTTCGTTCTTTTCTCTTTTCGTATACGTACAGTCAACGATGCACCTCTCCCTTTTTATTTCCATTTCTGGAACAATTGGAGTCATAGGAATGGCATTCAACGGCTTGCTCGTTGTGATCATACTCACAAGGTGTTCTCGAGTGGGTTTTATTCTTCTAAACCCCGCAATGTCCCAGCACGCCTGGATACATGAAATCGTACTCGAAACTACTGCTAATTCTTGCCGCAGCTGATTTTCTCGTCCTTCTGATCTCCTCTTTAACAATTGCACGGTTAGACCCATTTGATTGAAGAAGAGGGAGTTCGTCTCCCTCGATTTCGTCTAGACGTTCTGTCTCCAGAGAAATCGTCTAGACGTCGACGCTCTTCGCAGTATTAGAAAAGTTTTCAGGGAACTCATCACGTTCGATTCATGTTATCTACATCTACAGTATTTTGGACCATGTACTCTTTTCAGCAAGCGATTGTGTTGGATAGCATTTGGTTTGATCATGAAACTGGGCGAGGATCCGTATTTTTTAAAGGAATTCTTATTAATCTGCACACAGTAACGACGTGCCTCATTTGTTTCTCGGTCGTATTTCGACTGATTTCTTTGATAAGGAAAGTACCTTCATCCAAGGTCAACTTTTTATAGTCAGAAAAAAATGATCAAATTTAAAATATATCTAGTCATCTGCAAATCTCCAAACCAAATCTATGACATTTATGTTTTTAGTCTGTTATAATCGTCAGTATTATCATTGTAATTGGCAATGCACCGATTTCGTTTCTGAACTATTTAGTGATAGAAAGTGGAGAATATCTTTCAATACCTCAGAGTGCGCTAATAATTCAGGCATCGCTAGGCTCCACTACAGGTGATAAGTTGTATCATATTAATAACGGAGAGATCGACTCAGCTGTACTGCATCTCCGAGACCCATTCACGATCTCGATGATTTCCTTCGCGATTCTATCGTCCGCTTTTCTCTTTACACTCTCAATCGTCTTGAGGCAGATAACGGTCGGCCGCATGAAGGAAATAATGGTATTTTTGGTGATTGACAACCAAAAAAGTGGATGAATATTTTTAGGACAGAACCAGCGAGTCCATGAGGCATCACCATCGATTGATGATGAGAGTTTAGCAAATATTTTATGGAAAAATTACAATGGTTATTTATAGGCGTTGAACACCCAGTTACTTCTTTCTTCATTATTTTCCATTGGAGCTGTTATTTTTATTTTCAATTTTCTGGGAATCATCGAAGACGATTGGCCCCAATACACTTCTGTACAGGTAGGCATTTCCCCAGATTTTTAAACATTAGTATTTCAGATAGCAACAATGCAGAGTTTCCTCTCTCCCCTCGCGAATATCATCATAATTACTCCGTATAGAAAGTAAAATTTAATTAATGTCTTGCTCTCTAAAATTTTTGTTTTAGTACCATTTCTCTAACGAGAAAGTATTATGAGAGACTATCTGAGAAAATCGAATTAATCCCTGGATTTTTGGCATTCGGGAAAAATGGATTTCTTTGATATTGGGGCTATAAGCAGTGCTCGATGAGGGTAGCTGATTGACAAAATTTCAGATTTTTAAAATCACTTTGAGCCTTAGTGCAGTAGGTGATGACGTCACTTTCGAAATCTGCAAAAATCTTTAGATCGATTCCAATCGATTCGAGTATAGGCGCGTTGTATTCCTTGACTAATTCTAAGACTCTTTCACTTAGGGACATTTTTAGATCAAACGTCATCTAACGCTGAAAATCGAGAAAAACGAAAATTTCTTCATATTTAATTATTTTTCACTAATTTCCAGATGCGACGGGAAATTTTTTATTCGCTCTATCGATTCCTTTTACGCTTACCCATTTACTACTTAAAGGAGAAAATTTAAATTTACACCCATCAATGTGAACGAGGCCGGAGAATGCACGTGAAAGCGATTTATGGTGTGGTTACTGTAGGTTTGGCGATTTTGCCAATTCCCATTTTCCGGCCCACTTGCCGGTTTTATCTTTAAAAAATTGTTATTTGTCTTTATTTTGTGCGTTATATTTAAAGCAACCTATTGTGAGCCGATTATAACACAATTAATTAGAAAAACACCATTCCTAAGGAAAAACCGGCAAGTGGGCCGGAAAATGGAAACTGGCAAAATCGTCAAACCTACAGTAACCACACCATAAATCGCTTTCAGGTGCTTTCTCCGGCCTCGTTCATATTGATGGGTGTAAAATTAAATTTTCTCCTTTAAATAGTAAATGGGTAAGCGTAAAAGGAATCGATAGAGCGAATAAAAAAATTCCCGTCGCATCTGGATATTAGTGAAAAATAATTAAATATGAAGAAATTTTCGTTTTTCTCGATTTTCAGCGTTAGATGACGTTTGATCGAAAAATGTCCGTAAGTGAAAGAGTCTTAGAATTAGTCAAGGAATACAACGCGCCTATACTCGAATCGATTGAAATCGATATAAAGATTTTTTGCAGATTTCGAAAGTGACGTCATCACCTACTGCACTAAGGCTTAAAGTGATTTTAAAAATCTGAAATTTTGCCAATCAGCTACCCTCATCGAGCACTGCTTATAGCCCCAATATCAAAGAAATCCACTTTTCCCGAATGCCAGAACAATTTCGATTTTCTCAGATAGTGTCTCTTATGTGATGAAAATTCGCAGTTCAGTCGTTGGCAGTTAGAGTAGTTCAGGAAAACGTCCGTCATGTAACTCATTGATTTGTTCAACATGTAGTATTCAGAACAGTCGTTTGGCGGGTGTAGTCGTCGGGCTTTGAGTGACCGGACTCTTCGGTTGAGGAATAGTTCGATGCAAAGTTGGCGGAGAAGTTAATACAGGTTTCATGCGTGAGAATAAGTTTAGAATGAACCTGGAATGAACCAAAGTTGATCAGAAAAAAGTACATGCCCAACATTCGATACGATCGAACGAAATACAGCGTCAGAGCGGGATTTATAAGGGCAGGAAGAACTGCGATCTAAATGAATTCAATTAGCCCTTTCCCATTCTCGTTTGATTGTTCTGATTATGATTGTGATGAGGTTACTCACATCGTAAGCGAGACCTTCGATGTCTACTGAATGAATGTTAAAGAATTCCTGAATGCTCGCCACTGTTCCAAGAACAGCGAAAATCAAGTACATCATTCCAACGTGAATCGTGAGCACCTAAGGGGTTACAAAATAATTCACCAGACAATATTTTTGCCGCCGGTAACCAATTACAACAATTCGCTGGTCACAACAACAATACTCATGGGTCTTGCCATAAACGATGCTTACTTTGACGAATGATTGATGAACATTGGCCGTTCTAACACTCATCTTTCGCTCTTGTTTTCGCAGCATCCAAATAAGCTGAAATGAAAAAAAAATATCGAAAAAAAATTCTTAAATGGCTTACTCTGCGACGAGCGAAAAGTATGTAGCAGGTTAGAAATAAGGGGAATATCTCCAAATAACCGAGCAGTAGCGAGGCAGGGAATTCTTTTATGTTCATAAAGCCTGCAAACCAATTAAAATAAAATAAACCGCTGCTTAGGATTCGTAGTCACCATGCAATCCATTATATTTGGTGTTGTTGTGTCCGTAGAAACGGGCAATGATCGGCTCCAACTCTTCTCTCGGAGCCTGGAAGCTCACATAGAGGGGAATGTGAATGAAATGAGGAGCAAAGAAGAGGAGGACGATGGCTTGCAATTTCATTCTTCCCACCGCGCCATGCTCCTTTAGGATTCGAGTCCTGAAATTCTTTTTGCGTGAAACCATGCAAAATATACCTGTACCAGAAAGATACAGACAATATCGACAGAGAATGGATCATGTTGATATGCATGAAGCCCGATAAGTAAGCGCAGAAATCCTCGGAAAAGTGATGGCAAGGACCATGCGAGATACAGAGAACAGTAGAAGAATCTATGAAAAGACGCCCATCAACAAAGAAATGGGCAATCACAGAAGATAACTCAATCAACGACGTGTTTATCAAGAGTAAGGTATATTCCTGAGTAATATATTTGTTGATTTAACCACCCTTTAATGTACCTTCAACGCGCTTTTCGTGTTGATGAAAATGACCGCAATTGCAGTCAGATTGATTATTAATCCGATAATAACGATTGAAAGGTGTAGAGAGTTGTGAACTAGACTCATCTGAGAACACATAACTGGGAATCATGTATTTTGTAAGCGAAATCAGATAGAATACGATCTAGGAGATGTTTGTGCAATACGATTCTGTGATGAATAACAGATTTTATGATTTTTGACATTGTCTATTTCGACAATGATTAACATAGACACATTGGGAAAACATTAATGAGTAGCAGTGGTGTAGGTATTACCATTTTGTTATCGACTCGTGCCTAACACATCAATAACCAATTTCTCCCAACTACAATATTGTGGAGCACGACAAAAACTTCCTGCCGAAATAACTTCCTTTTTACTGATCTTTAGCTGTATTGTCGATTGGTATGTAAATTGGTAAAACGTTGCTATTTAGTATTTAGTCTGTGGAATATTCGAATTTGAATAAGCTATTGTTGTTTTGTGATGCCTGGAGAGACCAGTTGTAGCCGTGACTGAAGACGCTGCCTTACAAGTGGCTTGCGAGAAGCATCTTTGCACGAACCTGTGACTTTTGCTTTGCTTAATCTGAAAAGTCACATGAACTCACATGCGATAAGCGCGAACAAAGTACAGTGTAAGGAGAGGATTGACGAGTGCTGGCAGCACGGCTACCTGAAAGCAAGATTATTGTTCACAATTGGCGGCTCTGAGCAGGTCTTGAGCAATCAAATTTGAGAGCAGTTAAGTCATGCTCAGCGCAGCTTACATCGTATTCCAGTCCCTCGATGTTGATTGAGTGGAGGTGGAATAATCCTTGTGCAACAGACAACGTTGCCATGCACACGATGACTAATAGCGACGAAACGGCGTGAATGGTCAACACCTTCAATGAACTGGATGTTTTCAGTTCGAATTCGTATTGAATGTGCTCTTTTCGCGGAAAACACGCGTTTTGCAAAATAATTGATCTATTTGAATGGTGCAAATAAAGAATTGAAGTAATTCTGGTTGCTTACTCTCGTGAATGATTCGTGAATTTCGTGAGTCCTCGCGCTCATCATTCGCATCTTCTCTCGCAATAATCGGATAAGCTGAGACGGCACGAAGTGAGAAATTACAAACCATGTAACTGACTCTTTTCCGAGAAAAGAAAATGTATACAGTCGAGATGAGGGGAATAATAAGCAAGTATCCCATGATGAGTGCCGGACGAAGTTTAGTGACGTCCTCGAAACCTGAATATTACCGCCGGTATGGGATCTTCTTTCTGAAACACACCATGCAATCCGTAACCGCTCGCACTCCTCTCTCCATAGTACTTATCTAATTTCGCCTCCAGAGTTTCACTAAGCGACAATTCTGACACAAACGCTGCGATGTGAAATGGGTGGGGGAAGATGAGTAGAATGATGATAAATTGCAATCGGATCAATCCCAGTCTTCCTTTTTCTTGTATAATGCGTGTCCTGCAACTTCGAAATAAATTCTGAGGCGAGAACAAACGAAATACCTGTACCAGAAGGAGAAACTGAGTTGAATAATAGAGTGAACCATAATGATGTTCATGCCACCAGTCATGACGCTACAGAACCCGTCAGAGATAAGATGGCAAGGGCCATTGGAAATGCAAAGTGTTGTTGTCGAATCGATGTACAATCGACCATCAACAAGGAAATGAGCAAGAACAGACGCTAACTCGATGATAGAAGTGTTGAGGAGAAGCATGGAATACTCCTGAAAACGTTTTGACCATAACCTTTTATGGATTCGCACCTTCAAAGCATGTTGTGTCTTGTACAAGATAACTGCAATTGCAGTCACATTGACGAGTAGACCGAAGCTGACGATGAGGAGATGGAGAATGGCGTGTAGCGAGTACATCTTGATAGAGAAAACCTTTTTTCCCCGAGAAAATGCGCGGGGACAGAGCGAACCTATCAAGCGTTGTTTCCACGTTGAACAGTGATTGCGGTGACCGGCGAGTGTATCGTTCGTAGATTATAACCAGTGAGAGTGAGACACTTGATCGTTGAATCAGAGCGGCGGATGTGCGAATGCTGGAGTATCAGAGAACAAAAATCAATTCCACAATCAAACTTTGTTCCACGAAAGAAATTGTCAACCAATGGTGAAGGAAATCTGAGAAAGAGTGCGCACCGCATGGGATAATGCGTGAACTCCGCTATTTGCTACTACAAAACTGAGCCAAATATCCAAGTTCAAAATCGTTTGATGCCTACAATTGACTGGGACTATGAAAGATCAGCAGGCCAGATAGACTACTGGTTTTTGTACTAACCCTTTGTGGATGCAGCTCTCGATCTTGAAGCACGTGAAGATCTTCTTAAGAAATTGTTTTGCTCATTTATTAATCTTTCTTTGCCCATTATTCGATAAGATAACAATTTCAGACCCTAAGGACCAATGGGTATATCGTTGATCACATTCGTACGAAATTTATCAACAATGAAAAATTGAACAACTCGAATTCAGACATTTCGGCCTTTTTGCATCGAAACACTGACAGTTGCTATTTTCGCAGGCTGCGCACGTTGACATGTTAGTCGGAGGAAGCAGTCCGAGACGAATCTGTAAAGACAACTTCTATCCACATTCTCACACATTCGCTCGTCCTACTGATAAGCGGAAGTTTTTGAAGCAAAAATAAACATTGTACTCTATGACTAACGTGCGGTACGCTCGAATGAAATATAGAGATAGCGATGGATTGATGAGAGCAGGAAGCACGGCAGCCTCAATGAGCCATGGTTAAAACTTAATCCGTTGTCTCGTCCCCCTCACATCATAAACGAGGCCCTCGAGGCTTTCTGAATGGAGGTGGAACACAAGTTGTGCGACGACCACTGCTCCTATCAGTGCGGGAGCGATTGCAGCAGAGGAAAGAGCGCTGATCGTCAGCACCTACATAGTAAATAAGAATAAAAATAATTGTTATAATAGAAAATAATACTAAACTAAACTTACTTTCGTAAACGATTCGTGGACTCCGCGAGTTTTGATGCTCATATAACTCGTTTTCTCACGGAGCATAGCGATAAGCTGAAAATACCTTAGAAAATTACCGTGTAATTTAAATAGATTTATACCCTTTTCCTAGTGTGTACGATATAGTTATTGAGAAAGACGGGAATCAAGGCAAGATATCCCATTACTAGTGCGGGGCCCAGTTCGGAGATGTCGAGGAATCCTGATATTTACAATGTTTCAAGAATAATTGCGCATCCCACCATACATTCCGAGGCCGTAAGTACCATTTCTTCCATAAACCGATTCCACTCTCTGTTCAAGTACTGGTCTAGCTGTTGCGCTGATTAAGGAAGCAATGATGTTGAAAATGTGAGGAAGAAAGAGGAGTATAATTAGCCCTTGCAAGCGAATCATTCCGACTACTCCCTTCTCCTGAAGAATGCGCATCCTGTAATTCAAAGACATTATGTGCGCGCAAATCACATTGTTCAATGAGTGGGACAGTGGTTGTGTGCTGCCAGGAATGCGATTCGAAAGCCACGAGTTCGACCCCCGCGCCCTCAGATCCACCCAAACCAAGGGGGTTATGAAATGTTGGCGAAAGAAATCCCCCACCACGTGCACACAACACCGGCGGTATTGCTTCGCGCACAGGTCGCCGATAATTCGGGACAGGCCGGCTGCTGAATTGGCTCGGGGGTGGCAGAGCCCGCCTTGCGAGGATACGCCTAACTCCATTACAATGATATAAACGCACCTGTACCAGAAAGACAAGGCGAGTATCGTATTCGAGTGAACCATGTTGATGTGCATGTATCCTGTGAGAACTGCACAGAATCGGTCCGAGACGAGCGAGCAAGGACCGTGCGAAATACAAACGATAGTGGAAGAATGGAGAAACAGTCGGGAATTTGCAATCAAACTGGCGAGAATGGAGGAATACTCGGTGAATGAAGTGTTTAGAAGGAGGAGAGCGTACTCCTGAGAGAAACAGTGATTAATGACAATTGAAGTTGTATTTACCTTAGATGCTTTCGATGATTTGAGCACAATGGCCACAATTGAAACGACGTTAATTGTAATTCCAAAGTAGACAATGAGTCCATGGATACAATCGTGGATAGAGAAGGCCATCGAGAATAGATTACTTTTCAATATATCAATTCTAAACAAAAATAGTCGCGTTTTGATCAGTATAATATGGGCAATTTCACGGTAACAGTGTGGAAAAGGAATCTCTTGTGTATTCGAAGCGTACGTTTGCTTCTCGAAGAAAAAACGATACACAATCAAGGTGATTTATTTATGTGAGACGCGGAAAAATAAACTTTTCGTCGAATAACAAGACAACAATGGGTCAACGTTGTGTGAACGGGGAAAAAACGGTATGATGTTCTCCTCAGGCAAATCCGTAACGGTTGATAAATTGTATGGTAGATAAGTTGGAATTATAATTGTAGATAAATTGTTATCCCGCGGTCTATGATTCTCTACAAAAACGACATATTTTGTGTGAGTCGAACACACATGTAACGCAGCCAACACATCAATTATTGCCTCATTGATCACAAATATAGTTGTATACAATGTTCATAATCATAATAATAAAGCGCTACAATTACTGTTGTTGTTATTGGCTATTTTACATGATTTTTGTCGAAATTTAATAATTTTGTATAATTAAATAAATATCTCTCAATACGGAACTGCAGGTCTCTCCGCCAGATGCTTCTGCAGTTTTGGATGGGCGAAGAACTTCCTCTGATGTGCCTGAAGGAGGGGGAAGCCATCGAGGATCGGATCGGGGCTGATTCTGCCCGCCCACTCGAGACTCGTCGAGATGAAGACGTCAGCGTACGTGACGTCCTCAGTGCCCGCCAGCCAGCCGGTGCGCGACTGAGAAAAAAGTTGTTTCGAGATAAGCAAACGCTCATGTCGGGGGCAATTGGAATCCAAAAAAATAGATGATGGGAAGCTAATGAAACTCGAACCTTGCGCAATGCCTCCTCAAAGAAGGGAAGATTCTTGGCGCAAGAAGGAACGAATGACTGCGCGTAGAGGGCAGCCTTCAAGTAAAAATTGCTGTCTCCAATGCATCGAATAACTCTTCAAATACAGAAGATCTGCGGATCTTTTCTACCAAAGAGAGCCGTCTTCGTTTGATATTTCAATCAACATGTTGCGAAAGCGCGCCCAGTACTGATTGCGAAACGTCCTTCTACGATAAGCTGACTAACAACGTCCCGTCCCAGGATGTGTCCGTGCTTGGCGTAGTGGTAGTCCATCCACGACATGACGAAATCGGCCATCTGATCGCACAGCGCGTCGGCGAGGGCACGAGTCAGGTTGTCGGAACCGGCCAAACCTAGAGAATCTTTGACAGTCCACCCTCTTCTCATACTTGAGCACAACTCTGCTGAATGGAGACTTCTATCACAGCGCTCTACGCTCTTGAAAAACGGTTCATTCAGTGCTCATTGAGAGTTTCAATGCTCGTGCTTTACCCGGCAAGGGAAATGCTTGCTGACTAGGCTTATCCAGGTGGAAGATTAGATAGATTCACTGACCGAATTCATTGGCGAGATAGCGAACGATGGCCATCGTCTGTCCGATCTTGACGCCGTCCACTTCGAGCACGGGGAAGGCGAGGAACGGCGTATCTGAAAATAATATCGCGCTGAGTCAAACGGAGCTAATGCCCCCTTCATTCTCGGCAAAATCTCTTCATTCGGCGCACTGACTCGTCGGTCGACCGGTTGAGAGACTGCGCAGATCCATCAGCTTTTGGGGTGATCCATCAGCTTTGGTCGACTATGAATGCCCCATAAGAGAGAGCGAGAGAAACGGACTAAAAACGCATCGGACGTTCGCGACAATCGTAACGAGAGTGAAAGCTCACCGAGTTCGCGGGCAAGGTACCGCAAAGCGGCCAGACTCTTCCCCAATTTGACCCCGTCCACTTCTAGCTTGTCGGGCGCAAGTGAACGTGTTCCTCAATGATAATTTAGTAATTCAGAAAAGTTCAGATGCCGTAATTTCCCAATTAGCACTAGGCGAAGGAATCTCGTTTTCGAATTCGACTGAATGGAATACCTTCGAGTTTGGCTGCCCATTCGGAGAGTGAGAGACGGACGTCTTCGAATTCGACTCCAGCAAGAGCGAACATCATACGAATCGGCTCGGCCCTCAATATTACAAAATTCGTACGTTCTAATTTATTTTTTTTGTTTTTGAATGCTAGGTCGACTGCGTGGAAATAACGGTGAGCCTTATTTCGAACAGTAGTCTTTTTTGTCATTTCAAGAAACTATTTAGAATCTAGAAAATCCAACCCACCTTGCATTCAGTTCAAAAAACGTGAGCTTGTAGTGAACCATTGTGCGAGGTTCAAAGATTGGACCTCAAACAGCCTCATTCTCTTATATAATTGAATTTTGGATGATCTTGCGATCCTTGTGCTCGACTACAATACAGTTTGCATTCCATAATACACAAGAGAAAACAAACTAACGGCAGAAATTGTAATACCTAACACGTAAAAAGAGCATCCCCTACTGCATGAAAAAATCAAGATAAAAGTGGTGCGTAATATTGGAGAATTTCTTATAAACATGTTGTTATTGGAGCCCCTCTTACTCACCAAACAACAGACGAGTGATCGCCTTTCTCTTTTCATTTGCTCCAGAGCAGAAGATCAAAATCGCGACCGGAAATGTTGTTTTACAATAATATCTTCATCTACGTTTTCTGTGTTCATTTCGACATCGCGAAGATCAGTTCGGAGACGCATCGTACATTCGATATTTACATGTTTTCTCGTGAAACATCTCATGAAACAACATTTCCAACACATTTCTCGTCGATCACTTCAATTATTAACATCATAAAAAATAATATCAAACAACTACAAATACTGTTTTTGTTACTAGCTATGTCATATGATTATTGTCGGAATTTATTTTTCTGTATGTTGTAATTTCAAACAACGATTCAAAAGAAAATTAGTAAGTCTCCACAAGTGTCGAGGAACGCTTGGAAAAGGTGAACTGAGAATAGGGAGTGAAAGAGATTTTGTGGGAAGTTCGAGTGAAGAAACTGACGACGTATCTTAAAGATATTTTCTTGATAAGAAAAAAGTGAAACAGACAAACGTGCGATAATCTCTAACATAGTAGAGCGTCAGCGTGGGATTCAGAAGGGCTGCCAACACAGCTGCCTTAAATTAAATAAACAATAATAATAGCATAAATAAAAATAGTGCTTACATCATACATGAGCCCCTCGATATCAACTGAATGTATTTCAAATTTGATTTGAAGGAAAGCCAAAGTACACATCACTATGATAACCACTCCAGAGGACATGGCAGCATGAATCGTTAGTACCTTTGATGACACCACATTGCAGTTGTAAATATGCTAGGAAATAGTAAAGTACCTTGGTGAACGATCGATGGACGCCTCTCGACCTTTCACTCATATACTGCACCTTCTCACGCATCATTGCGATAAGCTGAATTTAAAGATTCTGTACTTTTGGGCCTTTGACCAACTCGTTTTCTTGCGTAGACAATGTGTGTGTTACAGAAAGAAGAGGGAATGAACAAATAAGTGAAAACGACAGTGGAAGTCAAATCAGTAGTATCGAGGAAACCTTGAAACGTGAATCACGGTTTCCTAAACTTTTAGTAATGAACGCACCATGTAGCCCAAAGGACCGTGCAGCACCTGATCCATAGAAAATGTCGAAAATCGGCTCCAAATTATCTCTCGGCGTCACGGTTCGAGCAAAGATAGCAATGTGAATGATGTGAGGAATGAAAAGTATGACAATTTGAAGTTGTAGCCGGACTCGACCAAATTCGCTTTTCTGCTGCACTATTCGTGTCCTGAAATTAATGAATTTCATTAACCGTATTTTATTTTGAGATAAATTGTTAGGTAAATAACGCCTCACACCTGTACCAGAACGAGAGGCTTATTAGCACGGTTGAATGAATCATGCAAACATGCATGAATCCTGTGGCTACTGCACAAAAATCGCCAGAAATGACTTTGCAAGGTCCACTCGAAACGCAGAAAGCTGTTGTTGAATGGAGAAATACTCGACCATTCACTAGGAAATAAGCAAGAACTGAAGACAATTCGATCAGAGAGGTGTTGAGAAGAAGTATCGAATATTCCTGAGAAATATGACTTGAGATGTACCGATGTCATACCAACCCTCAGTGTGTTCGAGGTCTTCTTGAGAATAACGAGGATAGTAAAAACGTTGACAGTCACTCCATAGCAGACGATAAAGAGATGCAGGAGAGGATGAATGGAGAAAGACATCTTAAAAAAAGAAAGAATCGATGAGTAGTCCGTGCGTGTGAAGATGATGATACAGTCAAATCATGTATAGTTATGCGCAACGAACAATACATTCGAAATAAAAATAAAAATTTGTGAGAAAAATAGGTCGTTAACAATGTACCAAAGGGTCGTATGTTCCACAATTGTGTAGTGTTGTGTTTATTTTCAAAATGAATACAAAGAAATCATGACACATCGTAAAAAGCGGATATTCCATCCAGTAAACAAAAAAAACAGGTGGAATTACTTGCAATGTTACACGTTCTACGGGACAAAACGCATGAATGCGATGCGAATGCATTTTTATGATAACGATCAATTATAATCATGTGATGTGTTAGAGAATCGCGCGACAATTCGCGCGACGTGACAGTCGCGATATAAAAAAGGAATGCAAATACTCTCTGTTTTAGATGTGAGTTTACAAAGGATTTGGAGAGGATCAATCGATTTCAACTGTCACAAACATTTTAATAAATTTAGGTGGCTGTTCTGCCAGCCCTCAATATGTAATGACTAAGTGGACAGTAAAATTCCAGTAGTGTGTTAAAATGCCAAACGAATTTCACGTACTTTGTATTGTGTTTGTTCAGCAATTTATTAACATTCTTAACATTCGGAAACACTAAACCGTGTATTCTAAGCTGTGTGACAGACTCATGACTGAGACTTTTCGAGATCTCCGTGTAAATACGTCAATGATAAACTCTCGATATGCGCCGACAAAGTAGAGAGTGAGGGCGGGATTGACGAGGGCTGGCAGAACAGCCAACTAAATTTATTAAATTATTTGTTACAGTTGAAATCGATTGATCCTCTCCACATCATGTGTATACTCACATCATAACCAAGTCCTTCCAGAGTGGGTGAGTGAATTTCAAAGAAATATTGGATGAGTGCGACCAATCCCATTAATGGAGGCACTACAACTGTTGACGTTGCCGCACTTATCGTCAGAACCTCCAATCACAATTCTCAGACCGTTTCCTTAAATTGCAACCTACCTTTTCAAATGATTTATGCATTTTTCTACTCTTTGAGCTCATAGCTCGCCCACGAAACATAGATAGAAGCTGAATAATCTCTATTTTACTGGAAATTTATCAATCCCACTTGTTTCCTAGCCTGGACGATGTACGTATTGAGAAAGGCAGGAACGAAGACGAGATACGTCATAACGAGAGCCGGTATCGGCTCGAAGATATTGATGAAGCCTGCGATGAAATTCGTAATTTATATTTTATTGTTTTTTTCCATACCAAACAATTCTTGCGCTCTGCTGCTGTTTTGCCCGTAGAATCGATCGACACTCTGCTCCAGAAGCTCTCTTGGCGTCGCAGTGTACGCAGCACAGGCAATGTGGGTCATGTGAGGAATGAAGAGAAGAAGAATGACGACTTGCAGACGGACCCTTCCTACTGCGCCTTTCTCAGTTAGAATTCGCTTCCTGATTAAACTATACTCAAAAGTGAATTATTGAAAATACTTGCCTGTACCAAAAGCAAATACAGACGATCGTGTTGGAATGAATCATGTTGATGTGCATGAACCCTGTCGCGATCGAACATACATGTTCTGAGATCATTGTACAGGGCCCTTCCGAGATGCTAATCATTGAGGTGGAATCGACAAAGAGCCGCCCATCAACAATGAGACTTGCGAGGATCGACAGAAGCTCAGTTACCGAAGTGTTGAGAAGGAGAATCGAGTATTCCTGATGAGATCGTTTGATTCTAAGACAAGCTAAGTACTACTCACCTTCAATGATTTGGTCTGTTTCAGCAGAACAACTGCAATGGTAGTCAAATTAAGCGAAAGACCAAGGCAGACAATGGAGATGTGGATTATATCGTGAAGGCTCATCTAAAAAATAATCGGTAACAGAACAAAATGATAGGTTGTGAGCGTTTGTAAAATAAATCGTTAGTAAACCCTATAAGGGGATGTATGTTGCACAATTGTGCAAGTAGTAATCATATTCTAAAAGAGAACTGAAAGCATGATTTGTTGTTCCTCGTAAATGACGGGAATTTCCACTGTGTCAAAACATATCCGGATGATAAAGGAGAAATACCCCGAATGCTACACATCCCGAGGGACCGATCGTATCATGCGAATGTAGGCAGAAACACAGCGAAAGCAAGCGGTAAGTTGTAGATCACATGATAGCTTTATCGCTGATGTTTTGGACAATCGCGCTACAATCGCGTACCGCGAGAGTCGCATGATAAATAAATAGTAAGAAATCCAGGAAAACAGATATTTATTTTATAGACAATACAATTTGTGTTTTCTTATCCATTCGATATTCTAAACAGTTTACATTTCTGAAGGTTGTGTGAATCTTTGAAAGCCCGTAAACCGTTATGAGCAAAATGTGCAACCGTCAAACAATTTACAATGCACTGTCAAATTCTGGCAGCGAACGAACTTTCGGTTAAATTTCGAGGATTGATATTCGAAAAGATTGTGGATCTTCTATTATGATAGGCAACGCTGCTGCTCGTTGTGGTTGCAACCGGTGATTTGGAGACGTATTTGTTGCATGTGAGGCATTTGAGGACGAATCTTAATAGTCAATATGTTACAAAACCAAAAAAAATTATCCCACGTGCGATAATCACGGACGAAGTAGAGCATGAGCACCGGATTGACGATGGCCGCCATGACTCCCACCTACAAATATCAAATTACGAAGCGCTCCAGATTAGATTCCCTCACATCATACTCGAGGCCTTCGATGTCAACGGAGTGGCAGTGAAATAGTACTTGAGCCACGGCTAGTGACACCATCACCACGATAACTACACCAGACGAGATGAAGGCTTGAATAGTGAGCACCTAAATGATCGTTAAATTCATCGTCTGATCATCTTCCTCACTTTGGTGAACGATTCGTGAATTCCTCGTGTTTTCACGCTCATAACGCGCATCTTCTCCCGCATTGTTTTGACGAGCTAACAATTTATTGTTATTTTTTTATATTTCGATGCAAACTTTTTGCCGAGCGTAGACGATGTGATTATTGAAGAAGGAAGGATAGACAACGAGGTATCCCATAACGAATCCGGGAACCAGTTCGAAAATGTCGACGAGACCTGAGATTCCATTCAGTTTTTATTCTTAATTTTATTTTTTGTTTGATTTACTGTAAGCCTCTACAGTAATCAACTCTCGCCATTCGTATCCATTTTTATTGTAGTCATGTGTTGTTGTGATAACACGATCTCCGACACTCAATCTTACCATGTAATCCAAACGAGCTCGCATTTCCTGGTCCGAAGAATCGATCGACCACTGGCTCCAATTTCTCTCTCGGGCTCAATGAGTGAACGTAGGCGGTGATATGGAAAATATGGGGAATGAACAGAATAATAATGAGAAATTGCAATCGAATCCTTCCGAAGGCTCCCTTCTTATTAATGATTCGAGTCCTGAGGAAGGGCGCAGTTTTCTCGGTTCAGTTTAGTATTACGAAATCGGACCTGTACCAGAACGAAAGACTAAGCACTGTCGTCGAATGGATCATGTTGACGTTCATGAAGCCTGCGAGGATCGAACAAAAGTGGTCCGAAATGAGACGACAAGGACCATCCGAGATGCACATGACAGTGGTTGAATCGATGAATAGACGGCCATTGACAAGGGAGTGAGCGACGACTGAACCGAGCTCAACGATGGCAGTGTTCAATAGAAGAAGCGAGTATTCCTGAAGAATATTGTTAGCAATTGAATTAATTTACTAGTGCCTACCTTCAATGCTTTCGATGGCTTCAAGATAATAACCGCGATAGCAGTAACATTAGCGATTATTCCGAAAACGACGATGAAGAGGTGCATGAAATAATGAATGGAGTACATCTAAATGATGAAATGAAAAAAGCAAGAAAGCGAAAGGCAGTTCATGGAAACGACATTCCGTTTATTGAAGTTAAATTATTTGTCTATAAGATTCCTCCTGGGATAAGAAACAAAAAACAGTCGTAGGTGGAAATCGAGAGAGACAAGCAATTCGTACAATGATCGGTTTGTAGTATCACGAGGTATTCGTATATTCGCATAATATTTGGCTAACCACTAACCATAACAAAATACAGAGAAATACACATATTTCAGTTGGCATTTTTCACGTTTCTTTCTTGGTCATGCGCAATAACACGCAGTTTGTTTCATATCAATAGAATAACCCAAAGATTCGCGTTAAAAAGTTAATAAACTGGAATCAACCATCAATAAATATTCTAATAGTGGGAATTGTTGATAATTGACTCGTAGATGGCGCAGTTGATTTGTGGACGGAGAACAATCTATTCTGTCTCGCCGGGCCGCTTTGTAAAGTGATCGCTTCTGTTGTGGACGATGGTGAGGTTTCGCAATTGATTCGTGTGATGCAGCGTCTGATGAATCTGAACTAGTGAGAAGGCTGACATCGATTATCACGCTATGATTGATCGACTCACGTGCGATATGCTCGTACAAAATAGAGAGTGAGCACGGGATTGATGAGGGCTGGCAGAACAGCGACCTAAATGATACGTTTCATTACTCACAAGGACAAAGATCAAACCCACATCATACTCGAGGCCTTCGATGTCCACCGAATGAATGTGGAAGAATTCTTGCAGGATACCGAGTAACACAAAAACAAAGAAGAGAATAAACGACATGGCGGCGTCGATTGTTAGCACCTTTGAAAAGAAACGTGTTTTATTTACAAATAAAGAAAATACTTTTATGAAGGATTCGTGAACGCCGTGCGTTTTCGAGCTCATAATTCGCATTTTTGCTCGTAAAATTTTTACAAGCTGAAATGGATTCATGAGGAATGCGATTCAGATAGAAACAAACTCGGCGACGAGTGTAAAGAATATAAACAGTGGAGAAAAACGGAATGCTGACAATGTAACCCGTGAGTAGAGCCGGAACATTTTCGAAAATGTTGATGTAGCCTGCTATGTTACTCTCTGTTTATTGCACGTTTTGATATTTTTGCAACCACCGTAAACTCCAATTGGACTTCTGATCGTTCCATAGATCTGGTCAACTTTCTGTTGCAGCACTTCTTTTAGCGACAAAGTTGCAATAAAACCAGCAACGTGAAAAAGATGAGGGCAGTACAGAAGAACAATCAAAGATTGTATGCGAAATATTCCGAACGCTCCCCTCTCTTCTAAGATTCGTGTCCTGCAAATACATTTATTCAGTCAAAATTGATTGAGGTATAACTGTTGTACCTGTACCAGAATGATATACTAAGTATAGTCATGGAGTAAACCATGTTAATATTCATAAATCCTGTTACTACAGAGCAGAAGTCATCAGAAACGAGTCGACATAGTCCTTCGGAAATGCAGAAAACAGATGTAGAATCAATGAAGAGACGGCCTTTGACCATAAAATGGGTGAGAAGCGATATTAATTGGATGATAGAGGTGTTCAGAAGAAGCAGGGAATATTCCTGAACGTGGTTCATTGATTGATTGAATAATCGTACTGAAATAATACCCGCAAGGCAGGATGCGTCTTCCAGAAAATAACCACGATTGCAGTCGCATTGCTCACGAAGCCGAAAGTTACGATAAATAGATGAAGAAAGTCATGGAAGAAGAACATCTCTCACTGAGTTCAACGAGTAAAGTGGAGGTTCGACAGCGTGGAATACTTGGTAGACGGATAAATTTTGAAGCGGGGATAAATAAATGCACTTTTGCAACTACAATAAGCGATAGCATGGTACAAAAAATATCCAATTTCAGTGAAATATAGGTCTAGACAGCAATCAGCTACAAACTGTATTTGGCTGTTGCCTTATTTTGAGCGTAATCAATGGATTCTGAGGGGTAATCGGCACTAGGTTGGGTGATAACAGTTGCCTCTCGCCCACTTCCGGTTATGATCCGATCAAGCACCCGGTAATCATGAAATTGTTGTCATCACACATTTTAAACTTTCCGTAAAAAGACCGAAGAGACAGACTTGACTCCGTTTATTCAGGTCTGATAACGGAAATTACAGCAAACTCAGAAGCCACAACTTGACTGACATATTCTTTATTACCGGATTCGAAGTACAAATGTTACATAAGATATGATTACATATAACTGTTTAATACATTAATTATTATCTTGTAATTAGCGTAGTTAGCAGAATCCGCAGGTGGCCGGGCACTGCACTCTCATGAGCGACGCGTAGATCGTGTTGGTGCAGTATGCGCTGGAATTTGGCATTTCGAAATTTCGAACTGCTCAATCTCCCCCACCTCATGCCAGGGCAGTCGGACACCCCAGTCGCCGGGTTTGTGAGATCGACGCAGGCTGGAAATTGTACTTTAAAATAAGATAGTAGTGCAGTACACTAAGTACAATAGCATTGTAGTTCTACGTCGTCAAATTCTCAAAAGATCATACCGGTGGAGTTAGTCGTCGAGCTGCCACAGAATCCGCACGTGCGAGGACATTGCACGCGCATCACTGAAAGGCCATTTAGTTAGGTTTCAGAGTATGAAAGTAGCTGTATTACCCTCGAGGTAGACAGAGTCGGTGCAGAGATTGGAGCGAGCAGGGCAGTCAGATACTCCAGTCAGAGGATTCAGCTGAGATCAATTTGATTATTTCCTCAATCACTAGGAAAAATGAAGGAAAAGATGAAATCTCACGAGATCGACGCAGGTCGCCGTTGTAGTGGCTGAAATGGGAGGAATTACGAAATGTGATATTCCCAAATCCCAAATAAACGAAGTTTCTCACCAGCTACAGTGGTCGTCGTCTCTGCAGCCGTCGTTGTCGTCGGGACGTTGCAGCATCCGATGAGGTCGGCAGGGTCGGCTTTGTCGCAAGTGACGGTCGCGCCAAACGTCGCGCACTCGGTATCATCCATGCAGCCTGTATCGGTATTTTAAGAATCACAATAGCACATTCTCGAGATTCCTTGATTTCTCTAGAATGTAAAGTGCATACCGAGGGAAATGTCGCCTCCGCAGTCCTGACCGGCCACTGTAGTAGAGAAGAGGAGAAGGGCGATGCAGTGGAAGATCATGGTTGGAGAGGGGAAGAGGAAGAGGAACAGGAAGAAAAGAGGAAGAGGAGACAGTCGAAACTGATGATGATCATCCCCCGATCTCCCTCTCTTTTATAGTGCAGACTGAGCTTTGTGTCGGGATGGAATATGAGTGGGACAAAAAGAGAGTCGCTCATCGAAAGTGCTCCTCCTGTGCACACACTGTTCATGCGCCTTTGATCGCCATTGTTTACGGCGATCGAGTGATCATTGTGATGCAAACAATCACTACTGAGCACTTTAAAAAAGTTTGACTTTAATTGTTTTTGTCAATTCGCAATACAAATATTATAGATACAATCGGTAACATCAAAGATCCGTGTTGCTTCACTGTTCTCAATCAGGGGCATACACAAAAAAAAATTTTTTACCGTATAACTGTTTTCGGGTAGAAATGTAACACAGTTGCACGTCACTCTAATTTCCACTAATTTCAGCTGTAAAGCGTGCTCGAAGTACAATCAACCACTATTTCCCCGATTGTACCCGCCCTGTCTGCGGTAATAACAGCCTTTCCGCCTCTGCTCTTTCCCAGCCGATAATTCCATCGTGTTGGGTGGGAATTGCTCTCATTGTTGAAAACTGCCTGTTTGCTGTCTGCTTCGAAATGAACAATGCAACTCTCCGATTCGGTTTGAATGTCGACAGAGACTACTCGATGGACATCGTTAGGAAGTTTGTATGCTTTTGCGTATTTCACTTTATTGTTCCTTCACAGATTCCAGATTCTTTACGGTGCTCTCACAATACTCACCTTGCATCCCATCGTCTTCTATATTCTATTTTATCACACTAAAAATATGTCACGAGCCCTGCAAATTGGGTACATCCTAAATCAAGTGAGTATTCTAAGAATGGTTTATTTTTTAGCTGTAAAAGTGAATTGAAGGTCCACCTATTTCTACATGATGTCTGGGCATGTTTCTGCTTTCAAGCCTACTTTCTCCTACCGTTTCCCATCATGCACTGTAGCGGGTTACTGTGCTTATCTGAGAATATCGATTCATACTGGGCTTTGGTGAGTACTGGTAGGTGCAAATAATGAGAATACGCATGATTTCTGCCATGTGATTTATCTGTGCTCACTCATTTCGAAAGCAAAACAGAATCTTTTCCGAACACTCTCTTTTCTAGACCCGGATCTAATTGTGTTTCAGATAATCGAGGCGGTATTCATGGTAAATGCGCTTTCTATTCTTCTGGCACTTCTCTTGATGATGAATCAAAAAATAGTACTCCCTAGCAGCAAGTATAAGCTCTCTACAAGGCGAGTGATGCGTAGCTAATGGTTTTCAATGTCAACTGTATCTTTCTAGCACTCAAATAGGCGTCATTGTATTTGTATACCTCTTTCTATGTCTGAATATTTTTGGATATGCACACTACGGAAGAGACGTTGAAAATAGAGACGCGATTTTGGAGGTACAATATACTATTTGTAGACGCTTTGAATGTATCCTATAGTGAACATGAAAACATTGACTTTGTCACTAGAGAACAGAACTACGCTGGATAGCAGGCGAACCGGGAAAAACAATCGTCTTCGGTGATATTGGTAGTACCGGAACGATAAGATATGGTCAGTTTCTTCGATAAATCAAAAAGCGTAAAAATTCACTTTTCAAGAAATCTACATCATCCTCCTTTCCGTCGTTGTTTTCCTGCCAATTCGTGGAGGTCTAACGATATTGTCGATTGAAATACTCAAAAGGCAACCGGTCTGTGGTCACACAAAAGCTCGAAAATAACCAAAGCAATTACTGCAGCACATGAGTTCGAGAACTGATCGGCTCAAGTCTAAATTTGTTCGTAGCCTGATCGATCAGGTGAGAATGGCACACAGGAAACATAGCAAGAAACAATTTCAGCTGACCATTGTCTCTGTGTTCTATGTCTACCCGATAGCCTTTATTTTCATTACTATGCTCTTTCAAATAACTTTCTTGCCGCAAACGGTGTTAATTGCCATCCGGGCTTTTATTGAGGTAATTAATTTGCTTTTTTCATCTTGAGTTAATGTTCTCTCAGCCATTATACACTGTCAACTCAGTGATGCAATTCGCTCATTTTATGTCGACCAATCGGCAATACAAGCAGGTAAGAAATTCCGAGTCTCTGTAGACTGCAAAGGTTTCCTTGAGGCCCTTCTGCATTTCTTGAACCGACAACGAAATACCTCGAAAGTTCATATTATGATAACTCCTCCTCCGACCAATACTTTCTCGTGACCAAACGATTATTTATACATTGCGATAAAACCACGATCGATCAAGAATTTTTACCTTGAATTGTCTGCTGATTGTCGACCAAACAATGCAAAGATGAAAACATCTGCAAATCACGTTATTGGCACCAATCTTGCACAGTTTCTCTGCCTGACTGTGGCTACTGAAAATAAATACAGATAGCAATGATCATGAGTACATTTCTAACCATATTAGATGTAATCTTTTTTATAAGAAAAAAACAAAGCTGTAGCTGTAATAATCTGCGAAGATTATGGGAATACTAAGTTCACAACAACTAGCGAATTTCCCTCAAGACCCAAGTACTCAGTTTTTCGGAGAAATAAGGGAGCGTTGGCGACAAAAGGAGATCATTATCCAGCTTGTATAGCATCTCATTCACTACTCACTCATATTTCATGCGATGGCGAATCCCCTGTATGCCTGGGCATTCTCCGATCCTTTCCACTCTATTTTCATCGGAGTAACCTCAGTATTTTCACTGCTTTCCAACACTCTGTTAATGTCCATCACCTTCAGTAGTGCCGCAGAACACATGGGTATGGCAGTTTCCTCCCTTTCCTGAATTGATACAGTTGATTTCAGGAACCTACCGCTACCTGTTAGCATTCTTCGCATGCTGTGATATTACTACGACCATGGGACATGCAGTACTTCAACCAGTAAAATTCAATCTATAAATACCGATATAATTGATCGAACTTCAGTACTTGCATCTAACATCAACAGGTTTCTATTTCTTTCCAAGAGAACCGGGAAACATGATATTTGATAGTTCGTTTCCTTCTTTGTTCCTCAGTTCTCCGAACAATATGTATTTTCAGTTCCCGTCGACAATATTTTCTGCCTCGCGTTCATTGCTACTTACTATCAGACATTTCTCATTCTCGCCTACCACTTTGTGTATCGGTACAGAACCGTCACTAGGTGAGGTATTGAGAAAGGATAGATAATTCCTTTGGGGAACAGTTTCCCATCGAATTCTACTTGTTTTTGCTTGACAACCTATCTGTCCTTAACTTTTTTATTAAAAAAAAACGAAAAAAAGAAAATTATCTACTTTTATCTGCATACTTCAGAGGTCTTTCCGCTCCCACTTCTCGCTGGTCGGCTCATGCATGGTTTCTACTGGGATTCATCGTTTTCGTCCTCTACATCACCGGGTTTCTGCTTATTGTCATTATAGGAATGCTTCCCAGCGAAGAGACGAGGTACACACATTGAATGCGAAAAAGAAATCTTTATAAATTTGATCATAAAGGAAAGCGGCTCCAACGGAAATTAAATCTATTTACGGAATCGATCTCGCTGACACGCGAAATGGATTCACAGTGCTTGCGATGAAGGTAAATATTCTGTATTTTTGGAAAACCTAGGAATCTACAAATAACCATGACCAATATTCTATGTTATCTTCAGACGCCTACTGGCGACTTGAACGTGGTGCCTATCGCCTCGGCCATCATGGCAGTTTCTCTGATAACAGCGACTGCTACCGTCATTCTCTTCTGCATTTATCACATCAACGCTGTTTTGAGGTAAAACTGTTTGTGATTTTCGATATAAGACAATAGCTTAAATGCGCAAAACGAAAAAAATAGTCCGGTTTGCAGATCAGCGGACTCTCTTCTGTCGACGACGACGAAACGGATGCATCGACAGCTGTTCAACGCTCTTCTCATTCAGGCTAGTCCAGTATTTAGATGCCGTTCCCTCCTGAATCTGAGGAATGATGCAATCACTTGCAGACGGCTGTACCCTGTGTATTTTCCTACGCGCCACTAGCGATAGTACTGCTCTGGCCCATCACAGGTATGTCTGCTTGCCAAAATTAACTACCAAATTTCATTTGAGGCATCTCCCTTGGCGCCTTCGGCAACGTCCTCTTCCTCACAACGGCCATTTTCCCTTCTATTGACGCCTTTTTCGTGATCTACTTCATTCGAAGTTTCCGCGCTGCCGTTATTCAAATATTTCGATTGCCCTGCCAGATGGAATCATCAATAGAGCCAAGTGGAACTGAACTCACTACAACCGCTGGCCAACGATACTAATGAAATAAAGGAATTGTCTCAAACATTTCTTGCACGCATACAGAGTTTAGTAGTTTACATGAGAAGGAATTCAAAATAATTATATTTATTGTTTTCTTAAAGTTTATGTTAGAAACTCAATGATCAATACAAGGGCTTATTGCGCTGTGTGACGATTTCATTTGCGCCACCACACAATAATCAGTGAATTCCCAGATGGAAACAAGTACTCACACAATTGGGATGACTTTCTTCAGTTTTGCGTAAATGCCATAGATATTCAGAGAAGAGAGCACTTTCTCCGTGATAATGGCTATCGATTCAGATGCTAATCGTGATTGTTCACAAAGTTTGTAGGTCATGGCGAATCCACTCTATGCATGGACATTCAACGATCCTTTCCATTATGTTTTTGTCACGACGACCACAAGTGTGTCAATTATGTCGAATATATTGTTGATGCTCGTTACAAGGACTGCAGAGGCGAAGCAGATCGGTAACACATTTTGATCGTTATTTGTTGTTGTAAATGCATCAAGTACCGTGGCTATAAACTTGCACAGGCACCTATCGATTTCTCCTCGGCTTCTTTGCGCTCTGCGACATTTTCACTTCGATTGGGCACGCAGTTGTTCAGCCGGTAATTGTAAATTTATTTAAAAAAATAATAATATTAAGTTTAGTATGTGCACCTCACATTTGCCGGATTCTACTTCTTTCCGCGAAAGGCGGGACGCGAGCTCTACGGAGGTGAGCACATTTTCGGAAAAGAGATCTCGAAAATAATGAGTTTTCAGTGCCATTCGACACGATTTCGGTTCTATTCTTCATTGCTACGTACTATCAGACGTTTCTCGTTCTCGCATTCCACTTTATTTACCGATACAAAACCGTTACCAGGTTACCACTGATTTTTGCAATAATAATGCATTCAGAAATTGTCCATCAGATAGTCTTAGGGGTATCCAGTCCTCTTTCAAACTACGCTTGTCGGCAGCACAGTGGATTCTAGTGGGAGCCACCGTCAACGTCCTCTACATCGCCGCATTCGTTGTCAATGTCGCCGTCGGAATGACACCAACTGAGGATACGAGGTTAGCAGCACTTCTCAATCAGAAAGAACCATTCAATTTGAAGAGAGGCAGTGCCAGCCGAAGTGGCCACCATTTATGGTGTCGATCTGACAAATGAGCGCAACGGTTTCACTGTAATGGCAGTACGCGTAAGTCAGCCATAATTCATTGTTACAACGGATAATAAAGGGACGCGCTTCAGAGAATCGATCAAGCCACCGGAGCAGTGCAATGGTGCCCTCCAGCAATAGTGGCCATTTCAATATGCTATGCTCTGATTGGAGCAACTGCGTCTGTTATCGCCTTCTGCATCTACAACACGCACGCTGCACTCAAGTAATCTATATTTCCACTTTTACAGATTTGAATCTCTCCTGTTGCAGATCAGCCAACAACATGCTCTCAACGACAACGAAGAAGATGCATCAGCAGATTTTCAATGCCCTTCTCATTCAGGTTTGCTGCCCATCCTATTTCAGTATCATCTTTCTTCCCACGCATCGTGAAATGATGAGACATCGTTCATCATCCCGTTCATTCTCATCCCCGCTAAAAATAATAGAAAGAATCCCCTACAGACCGCGGTTCCCTGCGTGTTTTCGTATACGCCTCTCGCCATTTGCTTGATCTGGCCCTTTACCGGTAAGTGTATTGAACGAGCAAGGCCCACAGTGCAATTGTAACTATTGTTTACTTCAGGCATCTCCCTTGGGGCCTTCGGCAACGTTCTCTTTCTCACAACAGCCATTTTTCCATCGATCGACGCCTTCTTCGTCTTGTTCTTCATTCGCAAATTCCGCGCTGCAATCATTCGAATCTTCCGATTACCGATCAAAACAGAATCGGCAATAGAGCCGAGTGGCACAGAGCTAACTACAACCATTGATCAGCGCGCTGTGTGAGATGCATTATTTGTCTTCCGAACAAATAAAACAATCAGAGATTATTTGTTTAATCCATCAGTGATTTATTTACTGGTTAATCTCAAATATAAAAAATTAAAAACTGTCAGCGAGTGATAGCAGTGATTTCTTGTGCACGGAACACCGTTGCCGACACTTGGATTGTCGATTCTTCCTTCGGTTTCTGTTTCTTGACCAATCCAATCAGTCCCCTTCGATAGTCGGGCATCAGAAGGATCATCACAGCTGCATCCAACACAGGGAAGCACGTAGTGAGAGGGATGCTTGCATCGTGAACGAAAGTGATGGGTATTTGCCAGAACGGAATGTTGACGGTGAACAGATAGGGAACGTACACGAAGATGGCAGGAACAGAGGCCTGTATTATCTATAATTTTTTGCATTTTTGAACAATTCGCTCACTTGAGCACAGAGTGCAATCAGCAATTTTCGCTGAAGTCGATTAGCTTGGGCAGAGATCTTCGGAGCTCTTTTGATGTGATAAAATGTGAGAACGGCTAATGATGTGACGAGAGACATCGATGAGGCCATCATGACGTTCATCACCAGATAGGTCAGTAACAGTGTCCCTTCCATACAGTTGTCACGCTTAAAGTTCACTTTGAGAATCTTACGTCGAACGCTCCCTCACCCAATAATCAAAGACGACCCAAGCATTTTCGATCTTCTTCCCATACTTTCGCTCATAATCAGCAATGACGTCTCTTCTGCCGGCACTGTCTTCCTGTCCCGTGGAGCCATACAAACATAGGAAGTACCTGAAGAAAGAAGCAATACAATTTCAAAGAGAGCAGTTACCATGCAATTAGAGCTGCAGTTGTAGCAGACACCACAATGAGCACAAATGTCTTGCTGGAAAAGAGTCGGACAAGGTGCGGTCGACGGACCGACCAGTATCGATAGAGAAAGTGAATGACGAGAAGGATGAATGGAACGGATTGAAGGGCGATGAACAACGCTGTGATTCTCTGAAATATTGCCGTTTTTGCGAAGGTTGATATGCTGAACGAACTCTATCATCGAAGGCCGTATCGGTGACAATTCCTTGTGTAGAACCAACGATTAATGCTCTCTGAATACTCATATTTTCGTCACTTTATCTTATTTTCAACAAAATTGCTCACCGGATTCACAAGCACATGAAGCACCACTAGGAATAAATCTGTAGAAGTGAAAATAGTGAGCAAATGCTTGTAAGTTCCCAGATGAGCGCCGGAAAACCTTCTGATTGCATACAGTAAAAGCGAATTCAGGAACAAGCCAAAGGCTGAAAAGACGTAGTCAGTTTCCGTCAAAAGTAGGAGAAAACCTGTATTTGCTTGTTCGAGTACGAGAACGCAGGAATTCATCGAAAAGGAAAGCTGCGTTGATTCTGAAGATGGCATCTCGCTAATTGCTTATCATCTTAGCTATGTTCACGCCTGACTGGTTATGTTGATAAGTTCAACACGCGTTGTTTACTACTTATTACTTAGCACGCATTTGCATATCTGACGAGCCTGAAATCAACTGAGAATTGTGATAGTTTTAAAAAATTGAACTGTTCTGGGACGCTACTAGCTGCTTCTCATACCCTCCACTCCAATGTGCGTACATCTCTCAAAGAGCACACAAAATGTCTCGCGCAAGGACACGAGAGACACACTGCAGAGACGCTATAAAGCGATAAGGGACGAGGGAAGCAAGGGAGTTTCCTCACTAGTTGACCCCAGCCATGAAGTTGTTTCTCCTTCTCTTTTCCCTAATAACTGTCGTCCACTCCTACAAATTCCTCGTTTATGCGACACAATTCGCAAAATCGCATGTCAACTTTCTCGCTCGTCTCTCCGATGTTCTCATTGATGGGGGCCATGAAGTGGTATGGTTTTTAGATTCGAATATTTTCGAAATTCTTATTTTTTCAGGTTGTTCTATCGCCTATCATGAACACTGAGTTCGGAGGAGCAATGACCAAGAAAGCGAGAGTAATCGAGGTACCGAATTCTTCACTAATCGCGTACAATTGCTTGTTTGCTCTTCAGATCCCTCAATGCGAAAAGGCAGCGGTCTTTCAAGAGATGTTCTACAATGACATGTCTCAGACTGTATGGAAAATGAAGCACCCCATTCAGATGTTTTTGGTGAGCATTACTTCGATCGACACTTGAGTAAATAACGAAATAAGTAATTGTAGGAAAGCAAAGACCTCTTCGCAGCGTGGGGACATCTCGGTAAAAGTGAGTTGCCTAGAAATCAGATAATTTTCATTATCAATGTTGCAGGTGTTATCGAACATCCTGGATTGATCGAACAACTGAAAGCTGAGAAATTCGATGCAGCGTTCTCTGAAACTTTCGATTTCTTTGGACCAGGTACAATTTATTCCTGCCCATCTTTCTCTCATCACTGATTGCAGTGGTCTTCCACCTGGTCGGCATCGAAAAATGGGCGATTACTGATTCAGTCGCTCTGAAAGATGGCGGTTTCCATTACACACAAACGCCATCTAACCCTGCCTACGTCCCGTGTAAGAAAATCAATGACTCGAAGTAAATCAGACTCCTTCCATTACAGCAATGCTGGCTGGCTCCTCTGACAAGATGTCGTTCTTTGGTCGTCTCTCTAATTCGTTCACCTTCGTTCTCTTTGATTTTATGATCGATTGGATCTTACCCGGAATCGAGGCTATTATGAAGGAGAATATGCCGGATCTTCCGTCGATTAATGTTCGTGTTTTCACATCAAAGTACGAAAATAAATGTATCCGCAGGAACTAATGGCAACAAATTCACTTGTGTTCCTGAACTCGGAGCCGCTGGTCGATTTCCCAAAGATAACCTCTGCTAGAATCATCGATATCGGAGGAATCACTGTTTCTGCCGGGCACAGCCCACTGAATCAGGTACACAATAGAAAATAATACTTATTGAAGAGATTCTTAGACATGGTCCGACATCTTGGATCTCCGACCTAAGACGATTCTACTCTCATTCGGCACTATTGCTCACGCATTTGCTATGCCTGAGGAATACAAGCAGACGATTCGCGAGACGTTCCGAAAGTTCCCCAACGTGACATTCATCTGGAAATATGAGGTACTGTTCCTTATCAGTGGCTGGACGATGCGAAATACTTTTATCGGCCACAGCTCAAAGATAACACAGTACACTACAGAAGCCCGAGCACAACATTTCTGAGGGAATTCCGAATTTGATCGAGTCAACTTGGATCCCGCAGAGAGACATTCTACGTGAGATAATGGATTGTCCAACGGGTTCAAATAACGTTTTAGACGACCCTCGTCTTTCTGCTTTCATCACTCATTGCGGGCAGGGCAGCACTACAGAGGCGATCGATGCCGGTTTGCCATTTTTTTATATTGCCTCTTACAAATTATTCTAGGAATTCCACTGATTGTCATTCCTGTGATGGCGGACCAGAAGAGAAATGCGTATCAAGTAGAGCGAAACGGCATTGGACTGAGACTGGAGAAGACTGATCTCGTGAGCGTTGGAAAGCTAGAGGAAGCGATCAGGGAAATTCTCAGCAATGAGAGGTACGAACATCAGCGAACAACATCGAACATCACTAAATGGCTTGCTTCAGTTTCCGAAAGAATGCGCTGAAAGTGAAAAATCTAATAGCTGATAGACCATTCCCGATGACAGAGGTAATCGATCGATAATCAAAGCTAGAGTGAGAAGGACAACCTCATTCAGATATTCGTCAAGAACATGGAATTTCTCGCCAAACACGGCCCATTGAGGCAACTCGACCATTACGGAAGAGAGTTGAACTTCTTCCAGTATTATCTCATTGATGTTGTGTCATTCGTTGCAGTCATTGCAGTTACCATTGTCTTGATTGTAATTCTTTCTGTTAGGTTGATTTTGAGGACATTTTTGTTCGTGAAATCGAAGCAGGAGTAGGCTGACTGTTGTTCCAATTTATATTTTATGTACAAATAAACGAGCAAACTAATATTATTTTCAAACGTTTGTTCAACAGTCTAAAACGTAACAAGGAATTGCTCTGTGATACGCATTTCCAATCTGTACATATACCATAAACGGTTATGAGAGATTCTGCGCCGATGTGTGTTATAGTCAACAGTATCTGTTCTAATCACTTCATCACCAATTGCGGGATTCCCCTCGATCAACTCAATTTCAACTTTTATCTGAACTGCATATTCTCCCTCCCTTCGTCCAAAACATTCTTCGTACATTCACTGTTTACCCACTCTTTCATTATGTGTTTATCCTTTGATTTTAAATATACATAATCATGTGCTAATTGTAAAGCACAGTGAATGTTGTGTTGGCGGTCCAACCGCAGTCCTGAAGGGAAGACGAAACAGTTGAATCACAGCAAGACGAAATCCATTGATGAAATACAGAATAAATAATGCATCAATTGCAGGAAAAATCGCTGTTGGTAGATAGAGAATGTTACCGAATGCTCCCAGGGAAATTGCTAGAATCAAACATTACTGTCTACAGAATAACTGGAGAACGCACCTGTCACTGCAGGAAATATCAGAATGATCGAAGATGGAAGGTAGGAACACAACAATGGTACTGCCGTCTGTAAGTGTTTGATAGTGATTTTTCTTCGTGATAAAAATAACAAATCCAATAACAAATAACAATTTCATAAGACATCGAATAAAGCACCTGAATAAGCAACGCGTGGAACAAATGTACATGCATTTGTTTCGTCTTTGCACTTATTCGGATGTGAGAAACCCTACAATCTTTTCAATGATAGAAAATGATTGTTCAAACCACCGAAATACTGATTTTATGCTGCAAATACACCAGACAATGACGCTGGCCGTGGCAATGAAAATGCCCAGTGAAATTATCATTCCAACCACAGATGGCGCGTGCCACACGGACTCACCGCTTTCGGGATCGATCCTCTGAGAGCAATTATTGTTTTGAAAAGTGTTCAGAACTCACTCTCAGCGCAATCACGATGAAACCACGATTAGGATCTCGAAGATTGACCCCATAATAATCAGACACTGTCTGTGCAATGATTTCCCTGGAATTGAGAAGCTCCTTTGGACGAATTGTGATATTGCAATCTAAGTCTTCGTAATTATCTGTATGCCAACCGCATATCGTCGTCTGATGCGAAAACGATGGAATAGATTACTAGGATAGTCGAAATGAATAGAACATTTACGGAAGCTGCCAGTGTAATCCAGGCAGAAATCGGCCAATTGTCAGTGAAACAATGGCAAATTGAACTGAAAAACGGGGAAGAATTTCATATTCATCGGCGGAACCAACCTTGTTATCGCTTTGTATCTGTACACGAAATGGTAGGCGAGAATGAGAAACGTTTGGAAAAAGGCTGACACAAAAATCAGGCACGCTACAGTGTCAAAAGAATCTGCAAACCCAAATATTTATCATGCAAATTCCTCAAAAAAACTAACGTCCGCCAATCATTATTGGATCTCGCTGAGGGAAAAAGTAGTAGCCGTCTCGAGTCATGTGCATGATCTGCTCAGAGTTTATTATGTATACGAATATAATCATATGATTCGAAAATACGAACAGACGCATGCTGAAATTACCCCGTGCAGTGTGTAGTGCGCAATGCCTGTGAAGATATCGCAAGCAGCGAACAATGCCAGTAGATATCGATAGGAACCGATCGCCGCTGACTTGGTCTTGAATATTATGACAAGCAGAAGACCATTGGAGAGAAAAGACAGAAGAGTCGTTGAGGTAAGATAAACGGAGTGAAATGGATCTTCATACACCCACGAATAAGAAGCCATTGATCTGAAGCTGGATTCTGTTATGCAAGGCAGATATTGGCTGAAGAAAGATAATGTGCCAATAAACAAATCGAGCGTTCAAGAATAAACACATCTGTCTGTAGAAAGACAGGATTGAATGCTAACTTGTGCATAGAACGTCAGACTCTGATTGAGCCATTTCATCATGATGCGCTATGGAAAGCAGAAAGAATGATCCGAATCATTCATTATGGAATATTATGAACTACGTATCATAGTACGTAGTACGTATATTCAATATTTAACAATTGTTTTTAGAATTGTATGAGACACACACAGTGTGCCTCTAGTGGACATCCTTTGATGTCTCCTCTCCAATTCGCGAACAAAACTTCGAAGTCATCTAAGATTCGCACAAATTCTCACACACAAGGACGAGCACGACACGACGGCTTACCTATAAAGTGATAAGAGCGCCTGAAAACGATAACGCTGGCACAATCATGAGGCTGTTCCTTCTCTTTCTCTCGCTAGTGGCGTCTGTACACTCCTTGAAGTTCCTCGTATTCGCAACTCAATTCGCCAAGTCTCACGTCAACTTTCTCGCTCGTCTTTCCGATATTCTTGTTGATGCGGGTCATGACGTAGTGAGTGAAAATATCTATTTTTCGGGATAATTTGATTGTATAGGTTGTCATTTCTCCAATAATGAACAGACAGATTGGAGGAGCCATGACCAAGAAAGCGAGAGTTATCGAGGTACTTGATTTGCTGTATGCGGAAATTCCAGGATAATTTGTTTGTATACAGATTCCTCAATGCAAAGAAGCGGAACTATACGAAAATATGTTCACTAATGAAATGTCCCAGAATCTTTGGGTGATGAAGCATCCAATGCAGATGTTCATGGTGAGTTGCACTCTTTTTTTCAATTTTGTCCTCTATCCTACTCAAATATATTTTTTCAGGAACGAAAAGAAATGTTCGCTGTTTGGGGCCACTTATGTGACAGTGAGTGATTTTTTTCTAACCCGAAGTTTAGATTTCCCTATGTATTGAAGGTGTGATCGGACATCCGGGACTACTTGAGCAGTTGAGAGCAGAAAAGTTCGATGCAGCCTTTGGGGAATCTTTCGATTTCTGCGGACCGAGTAAGACTTGTTTAAAAAAAATTTAATGTAATGAATATGCTAAAAAATGACACCGTCGTTGGTTGCAGTTGTCTTCCATCTGCTTGGCATCGAAAAGTGGGCAATTACGGAATCAGTTGCACTAAGGGACGGCGGATTCCATTACACTCAGACGCCTTCAAATCCATCCTACGTACCTAGTAAGCACAGTTTCTCAGTTTTAAACCAAACAGTAGCCTTGAAGTGTCCTCTAATTAGCCTAATTAACTAATAACCAAGTTGGGACCTTCGCCACTAAGATGAGGACTCCAATGCTAGACTATTTTCATTATTGCAGCGATGATGTCCGGTTCATCTGATTCGATGCCGTTCTTCGGTCGTCTCTCTAACGCCTTCTCCTTTGTCATGATGGACTTCTTCATCGACTTGCTCGTTCCCGCCCTCGAAGATATCGTGAAGAAGCGAGTGCCCGACCTCCCGCCAACCAATGTAACGTCCGAATGCTTAAAGTTGTGTCATAAAAGTTTCACAGCGCTTCCTTCCTTTCAGGATCTTTTGGCGACAAATTCGTTCGTCTTCTTCAATTCCGAACCACTCGTCGACTTTCCCAAGCTAACTTCTGCGAGAATAATCGACATCGGGGGAATCACCGTCTCGTCAGGGCACGAGCCCCTGAATCAGGTTGGTAATGATGCCGAATTCAAAAAAGATTGTGATACTTTAGACGTGGTCTGACATTCTTGATCTTCGGAAGAAGACCATTTTGCTCTCATTCGGAACAATGGCAAAATCTTTCCTAATGCCTGAGGAATACAAGCACACTATCCGGGAGACATTCAAAAAGTTCCCGGACGTTTCCTTTATCTGGAAATATGAGGTAATCCTGATGTCGATGAACCGATTCTTATCAGTTGTCTGTAGTTATAGATGGGGTTTTCATCAGCACGAAGTTTCACAGATCAAAAATGCACAAAGCACTGCATGAAAAATGTAATTGCAGGAGCCGGAGCACAGAATATCTGAGGGAATTCCGAATTTGATAGAGTCCACTTGGGTTCCGCAGCGAGATATGCTACGTGAGTTTCTGACGCTATTGTCACTTTTACATGTAGAAAATAACTGGTAGATGATCCTCGCTTATCCGCCTTTATCACTCATTGCGGACAGGGAAGCACGACGGAATCGATCGATGCCGGTTCGTTTCTTTATGCAGATGAAATCGAAAAATCGAAGAGTTGTCACAGCAATGCATACAATCTTAGGAATTCCTTTGATCGTGATTCCCGTAATGGGCGATCAAACTCGAAACGCGTATCAAGTCGAACGAAACGGAATTGGTCTCAGACTGGACAAATCTGATCTTGCAAATGTTGGAAAGCTGGAAACTGCCATCAAGGAGATTCTTAGCAATGAAAGGTATGTCATTTTTTCTCTACGTGCTCAAATGAATGATTTCAGCTATCGTGCAAATGCGCTAACAGTAAAAAGTCTCGTGGCCGATAGACCATTCCCTATGAAAGATGTAAGCGATTTGCAAATCAACATAATCTAATGCCTTCATTTACAGATCTTTGTCAAGAACATGGAATTCCTCGCTAAGCACGGACCGTTGAGACAACTCGACCATTACGGAAG
This sequence comes from Pristionchus maxplancki, assembly GCA_900490775.1. Classification (NCBI taxonomy): domain Eukaryota; kingdom Metazoa; phylum Nematoda; class Chromadorea; order Rhabditida; family Neodiplogasteridae; genus Pristionchus; species Pristionchus maxplancki. The sequence goes on from LS570453.1 coordinate 150,731, forward strand.
ACATTTGAGCTTCATCCAGTATTATCTTATCGATGTTGTTGCATTCGTCGCGTTTATTGTTGTTTCCATCTTGACACTTTTCGTGCTATCTATTCGTTGGATATTGAGACGAGTCGTGTTCAAAAAGTCGAAGCAGGATTAGACAACGAATTGTACGTTTTGTACGTAAATGGGCTACAATGAAATAATAAAATGATAATAATATATTAACTGTCCAGAAAACACAATTTTTGGGCAATATTTACGAGAACGTAATCATTCACATGAGAATAATTAGACAATCCCCGAAGCAAACGTAACAAGCAAAACATGCGCATTTCCAAGTAAAATACCTTTGGTTAACGATGATTGATCACAAAACATTTTGTATTCTCAGGGACTTGTTATCCTTCGATCGTCTGTCTTGTCTGAAATTGTAGTATTGTTCTCTTCAACGTGGGGACACATATTATTACTCAACACAGTTATTCTTGACCCAGACAGTCTGTGATATACGTGATGTATACACGAAACGATCTCATTCATCTCTCCGCTCATTTAATCGTTGATTCCCTTGCCGTCATAGCCAATATTCTCTTGCTAATATCAATAAGGAAGAGGTCAGCAACTTTTTTCTTAAATTACCAACAACACAAATTCAGGACTCCGTCAAGTATGCGTGCCTATTCCATTCTCATTACTAACACGGCTATAATCGACATCATATCAGCGGTCGCGGGTTTTTTGGCCTGTTCCAGGTTCCCTGAGAAAGATTCAATCTTTGGACATAACAAATTCTAATTGTAGATTGCTAAATGCACCCGACGACACGTCTATTTTCGTCTTCCTCGGCCCTTGTTATCTGAGAAGTCGCGAGTTTTGTCTGCTCGTTCATGGTACGATTTACATTGTTTTTACACGAACGAGCTGTTGTGAGTAGCTCCATATCAGCCATACAAGCCAACTCGCTCAATCAGTCTACATGGTTCATTCTTCTGTCATTTTGCTATCGACTCTACATTTTGGAAGATGTGCAAAGTAATGGCCACGTCAAGTACATTTGGACGACTTGTGCGGCAACTTTGTTTTACTCCGCGGCAAGTATCGTGCGTGTGATGACCAAATGACTTTGCTAATCTCGATATTTAGTACATTTACTACGGAATCGGTGATGCGGTACGACCAGGTGTGGCTGAACTGCTCGGAATTCAGAATTACACCGCTGTTGGTGAGAATATTTGCCGTTTTCGAAATAGAACTATCTTTTAGAATTTCCCCGTGTCGACACAGCGTACGCAGCAGCTGCCATACTTCCCACAGCCCTAATTTCTCCCACTCTCACCATTTCCATCTACTTCATTCGACGTGTGCTGGTGCGGAAAATCAAGCGAGTTGTGAGGCATTTATTGCTTTTGAAAAACCACATTTCCAATTTCAGATTTCTTCGGACACTTCTCGCGCCTCGCACAACAATATTGCCAAAGTTTTTGAAAATGACTCAACTTTCATTAACGTTTCATTTCAGACGTTAACTTACCAATCGCTTCTCCCAGTGGGCGGCTTCATTGGTACCACCTATTGGTCGTTAGACAAGTATTTCGGTCTTTCCTCGGAGCTACCACAACGACTAGTAATGATCGTAAGCGAGACTAGCGAGACTAACAAAATATTATTTCGCTCAGATAAATCCAATTCCCATCGCGGCTCCAGTGATCAATCTTCTCTGCCTTCCGCCGTACAGAAAATGGATTATGTTCACACAGAGGAGCAACACGTCCGTTTCTAGAGTTTCTGATCTAACGGAACGAACGAGATAATTGTACACACGATTGTTGTCGTTTCTTGAAACTCCGACAAATTTATTGAATGTGTGATAAAGCAGTATTTTATTTATGTACGGCGAGATCTTTACTGAGCAGATTAAAGTAAAGATCAGTCGTGTTCACTTTGTCTTTCTGAATTTCGCACTCCGATTTCATCCTGTAAATACTGCGCAATCCTCTTCAACGGTCACTCTGTTCAACAGCTCACTTTATTGGTGCGGCCTTTCGATATCCTGGAGGCAGCAGTAGTCGCACTATGGGCACGCGTGCGACCGCCCTTCTATAGCGATGATCGATGAAGGGGAAAACTCTGAAGGCCGTTGCGGACGCACTGAAAATCGGATCTTCATCAAAGCAAGTATTGTATGGACTCACACTCCAATCCATATATCGTAGAGTGCTCTCGAGATCTGTTTCGCCAGCATGTATTTAGTCGGAAGGGCGGCGTAGAGGGCAACGAACAGGAAACAAGGCATCGTCCATGCAAGGGCAGGAAGCGCGAATTGCGACAATAGCTGCAAGATTGTATTACACCTTATTGTATCCGAGACTACAGATCATGAAGAAAGACGGTAGTCAAATTCGTTCAACGACCGACGTAGCAACGATTCAGAGTACGAAAAGGGCAATAAATGAACGGAACTGATCACACCTCCATGATCACGAGATTTTCCCTCAGTTGGTAAATACGATTGAGTGAATACTTGTTGAAGTTTGATCGTCGCTTTAGATTTCGCAGAACGTGCCTATTAAAGCGGAGAAGGCACACGTAGAGCTAGAAAATGTGCTTCAATACACCGCGTATTATACATTGTGTATTATACTTTTATACACGTTCAATGATACACGTTCAATGGTTTAACTCACAATTATGCTCATTGTCAGGGAGAATCCAAGATAGCCGATGAAAAACCACTTTACTACCAGCTCGGCTGTAAACGTGCATACGAATGAAATGATTAGTCACAGTATTAAGCCCCATGCATTTCGCGGGGGCTTGGCAATAGAAAAGGGGGGAGGGGGAGTCGAACTCGCGCCGGTGCTCTGGGCGAGGATTGAGAGGCAAACGCTTTGCCGACTGCGCTAGCAGCCACATTACCATGGAAGCCTAAGAGGATGACTTTGTCCCGAGGGATTCGTTTCTGACCAAAGCGCGTGCCCTTCAAAACATCGCAAATAAATAGATCTTTCTCTATTCCTTTTTCTTATTTCTATTAGATAACAAACGGTACTAATCTCATAGATGTAATCGAATTGCATTGGCTAAACATTTATTATGTGTTGTTTGGGCATAATAAAGAGAAACTTACAAAATTTATCAACTATTTGAGCAAAACCAATTTCAGAAAAGAAAAAACGAGGGGCACTGTAACAAAGATACGGTAGGAGCATTTCAGCGGGGGATATAATGCTTGCAGTATAAACTACAAAAAAGTAAGAGAAGATTGGGGATCTGGTTGGTAAGAGACAAATAACTAGAAAATATATAACAAAAACATGGTTACGGTAGGTCAAATACGTTAATATTCGACTTATACAAATTTACAACGATCGGAAAATATAGTTTAAACTACGAACAACGCTTATCGAGAACTAAAATATTAAAAAAAACAATAATTGTGAAATACCTAGACTATAGAAGGGAGGAATGGGGCAAAGATTATAACCGAGGCAGTTCGTTACTTTAGGCGCCATGGTACAAGTGTCAGATTTTCCCTAGCTACCTATCATTTCCCACAATCCATCAACTAGAGTGCTGCTACCTTACTTGATATGGCGCCCGAAATAATAGAAAAAAGCGCTAACAATTAAAAGTAGACGAGGGGCACGCGTGGGCGTCCCCTCTCTTCTTCTCTCCCGGAGTCCTGCCCTTCGATGGGCGCCGAACGACGACTGCCTGCAATTAGTTAATTGAAACAGTAGATAAATAAACTGCTTTAGTCAGCAATAATGAGTTCTTTCTTATAAACGTAACTCAAATAAAGCAAGTCAGTCCGGTAAACACACTGCTAGCGGGGATTGGGAAAACACGAATCAAGATACGATGGCGCCCTTTCGTACTAGAAAAACATGGGAAACAACGTTCTAATTATTTTTAAAAATAAGTAACAAGGCCTCAATGAACGCTACGATTAGGGTGAAATGGAAGCTAGTTTAGCACACGCTCGTACTAACCATAAGGGCACTTATATTTGCTAAATCCGTGTTCAGGGAGCATGCCGACCTTTAGTCACATGAAGCATGCGTTTTGGGCATTGACAATTATAAAAATGACCACAGAAAGTCTGATAGTATGTAAAAGTAAGTTAAAACCGCCTGGATCAAACTGACTTACTTCGCATCGCTCCTAACGCCGCCGCCGCGGTGCGAGACCATTACCGCTGAAGTAGCTCGCTTATTTTGCAGATCAATTAGACAATACTTAACACAAATACGACAACATAAGCGTGAAATAGAACGATTTTAGCACAAGAACCAAGATCGAAAATATGAGCCGGGAAGTCGACCGGGAAAAAGGGCACAGTTTGAGTGCAAAATCCTGCTAGTTTTTTCACTGATTTTTCAGGCAAAGTCGGCGTAAGAGAACTTTCGCATTGCGGGAAAGTTTTTGAACAAGTGGGCGGGGTTTACGAGCCGTTTTGTTCATGCATTGGGACCTGCCTTTTCTTAATACTGTGTAGTGTCTATATTATTCTCACATGAGAAGAATGTAACGTCGAAAGTTAGAATTTTCGCCGTGTAAACTGCGGTTGTCTCAGGTCCGACGGTCAGTAATACAGCACTGATTAACGTTGATGTGCCTTCACGTTCGTACCTCAATTTTCTTTTTAATATAAACGAAAATATTGTATCAAATCAGAGAAACCAATTGTCGAAGACAGTATCTTGCCTAACCGTAAGGAATTTACAAGACCAGATAGTTAGGTACCCTCACCAAGACCATAAGAAGGTAGCGATTAACCGTTCGATTGTGACCCAAAAGAGTCTGAAAGTAGTCAAACGTTCTAAATTGCATAATGAAACATACATGTACACAAAATAGGTCATCATCGTTCTACGAAACATTGAGCAAACTGTAAGAAGCGTATCGTAATCTGTAATGCAATTGAATTGTGGCATATTCGGTGATTTCGAAGTTCGAAATTTTCGAACCCGTAAAATCATCGAGAAAATATTGCGCATAAATTATAATTAGCCTGGGTGCAAAACCCGTAATTCCTTGAGAAATAGCGACCAATCCGCCGATTCTGAGCTGGATGGAGCGAGTCACACAATTTTTGTTGAAAAAGTTTACATTTCTGTGGAGTGGCTCTGCATGCAGCGAAATGTACATACAAATTGGTGATAAGATGCACATGTACACGCAGATTGAGGCCTGAAAAGCAATTTCGATATGACTACAAATCCTATCAGAATACATCGATCGAATAAAGCAATTGCAAGATCGACTCATGTCCGGCGGTTGAATTTCGATTGAGAAATATTGCATAGCTTTTCATGATCAGGCAGTAACTGATTTTCGATTAAAAGTGAGTTGTTTTCAGGCAACTCGACTTTCGAGGTACTAGAAGTCTATTGTGTCCGCTCATTCGTGTGTTCGAGTAAAAAAGTAAGAATTAACAGGTGGTCAGCTAGTGCTGCTTCGATCAGACAGATGCTAGACTAACCATTTTTATAGATATTTATTACTCCCGGTTCTCTAGCATGGGCACCAACAGGTACATAAATGAACCTAGAGCCCTTATAAGATTGAACGAGCAAGTGAACATCAGAACAGATCATTTACGGGCAGAAACTCTTGCGTTAGACAAGTATTTCGGCCTTTCCTCGGAGCTACCACACCGACTAGTTATGATCGTAAGCAAGACTTACGAGATCGTTTAAGGAAATAGGAAATTGTTTCTCTCAGATAAATCCAATTCCCATCGCTGCTCCAGTGGTCAATCTTCTCTGTCTTCCGGCATACAGAAAATGGATTATGTCCACACCGAGGAGCAACGCATCCGTTTCTAGAGTTTCTGATCTAACGGAACGAACGAAATAATAAATATCAAATTGTACACAGGTTGTTTTTTTATTGTACGTGTGATAAAGCGGCATTTTATTTGGGTACGGCGAGGTCGATGCTCAGCAGATTGAAGTAAACATCCGTTGTGTTCACTTTATCTTTCTCTATTTCGCACTCCGATTTCATCCTGTAAATACTGCGAAATCCTCTTCTACGTCCACATTGGTTCTACTCACTTCACGGGTGCGACCTTTCGATAGCCTTCCGGCAGCAACAATCGCACTATTGGTACACGTGCGACTGCCTTCCGATAACGATGATCGACGAAGGGAAAGACGCTCACCGCCGTTGCAGCTGCTCTGAATATCAAGAATAGGATTCGTCTTGTTTCTGCATTTCTGATCAACGCACACTCCAATCCAGATGTCGCACAGTGCTTTCGAGATCTGTTTCGCCAGCATGTATTCGGTCGGAAGGGCGGCGTAGAGGGCAACGAAGATGAAGCAAGGCAGCGTCCATGCAAATGCGGGAAGCGCGAATTGCGACAAAAGCTGCAAAATTGTATTACACCTGATTGTATCCCAGACTTTTGATCGAGGTGCCTAGACGGTAAACAGCTGCGTTCAGTGGTCGCAATAGCAACGAATCAGAGTAAGAGAAGTGCTATAAATGAGATGAACTTATCCCACCTCCATGATCACGAGGTTTTCCCTCAATTGGTAAATACGATTAAGCGAGTAATTGTTGAAGTTTGAACTTCGCTTGAGGGTTCGCAGAACGTGTCTGTTGAAGCGGAGAAGGCAAACATAAAGCTGGAAAATGTACATCAAACGTGATTCAACGTTTCAACTCACAATTACGCTCATTGTCAGGGAGAATCCGAGATAGAAAATGAAAAACCATTTAACTACGAGTTCGGCTGAAAACGTGCATTAGATAGAGAGGAGTGATCTGTGTTACACTCACATGAATGGAAGGTAACGTCGAATGTGAGAATTTTGGCAGTGTATAGTGCGGCAGACTCGGGTCCGACGGTTATTAAAACCGCACCGATGAGCGTCGATTTGCCCTCACGTTCGTACCTGCATCATATGAGGCCGTTTGCCTAAGAGTCGAGCAAATCCGACGGGGTCTGGCACAGCTCAAAAAGGTCGATTTCCTGAAACTTCGGGTATTGGGGTTCTCGAGGGTGCTGATGACGATGGGCATACTCATTTTTCATATAGAGCCTCCGTTGGCTCCAGATGGCGTCACGTCGAAAACTGTTTTTGTCGAATATCTTTGTCTACGAGGCCGCTAAAATTAAGCAAAAATGTTTCCCGGGGTAGAATTTGATGCTGATCACGCCTGTCTAATTAATTTTTCATGAAAATAAAAAATAATTTTTAAAAATCGATTTTTTCGCTCCTTCAATCCCGCGCCTAATTTTTTACATGGCTCGAAGCGCGCTGAAAAGAGGATTCCAAATGTATATTTTGAGCCCAAACAAGCGTCAGATGGCTTCAAGTGGAGGCAAAATGTGCTGAAAATCGAGCCTGAAAACGACGCACCGTCTCTCTCCACCCCTTCCCTGGTGAGCCCGAGGCGAGAGAGTGTGTAGAATAGAGAGAGCGCGGAGAGGGGAAGGGAGGGAATAGGCGAGAGGCGCATTTCCAGACTCGCTTCTCTGCACGTTTTGCCTCCACTTGAAGCCATCTGACGCTTGTTTGGGTTCAAAATATAGATTTGGAATCCTCTTTTCAGCGCGCTTCGAGCCATGTAAAAAATTAGGCGCGGGATTGAAGGAGCGAAAAAATCGATTTTTAAAAATTATTTTTTATTTTCATGAAAAATGAATTAGACAGGCGTGATCAGCATCAAATTCTACCCGGGAAAATTTTTTGCTTAATTTTAGCGGCCTCGTAGACAAAGATATTCGACAACAGCCGTTTTCGACGTGACGTCGTCTGGAGTAGAGATGGGAAAGGAAGAGGGAAGAGGGGCGAATTGATGCAAATTGAGTCGCGCTCTTGTGCAAGAGTGAGAGGGAGGGATTAACTCTTGTGCAAGAGTGAGCGGTCTTACACAAGAGTAGAGAGGATTCCTTAGAGAATGAGAGAGCGTGCATTTCTCGTTGGTTTTAGCGCTTCGCTGCAAAGACAAAAGTTGTAGCTCTAAGACTGCTCTTTCCGATGGTGCAAGACAGAACATGATAGCAATAAAAATAATCGAGCTAGGCCCAATTGCAACACATTTCTGAATCTGGCTAATTCCTCTGTGGAGGAAACGCTTAGCACTCAAGGTAAAGTTTGTAGAGCTCACCAAGATGCATCTTTTTCATGTTGATCACTAAGCGTTTCCTCCACGGAGAAATCATCTTCCATGAGAAACGATATTTGCGTACGCGTTGATCGATGAAGTGTTGATGATCTTTTTCGTCTAGGGCACTATTTCAAATATCAGAGTCGGCCCTCCATCTTTTGTGTTTATTATTGAGTGATACAACCATCCAGAAATCAGTCCAATACGGTTTTTCAAACTCCAAAAGCCAAAACTCAGCGAAACCAGAACCCATTGAAAGCACAATAATAATCGGTTAGAAAGCACTTCACGATGACAGTTAAGCCTTTTCTAAACTAAACCGCACAAAATCCGGTCAAAAACCAGCTGCAAAGGCCCGTTTTCTCAACTCACTCTTGCGCAAGAGTCCAAACTCTTGCACAAGAGTTAATCCCTCCCTCTCCTCTTCCTTTCCCTCTCATTCCTCGCCGCGCGAAGCGGCGAGTCTTCCTTTTTCTCTTCCTTTCCCTTCTCTAGTCTGGAGCCAACGGAGGCTCAATATGAAAAATGAGTATGCCCATCGTCATCAGCACCATCGAGAACCCCAAAACCCGCAGTTTCAGAGAATCGACCATTTTGAGCTGTGCCAGCCGTTGCTCGATTCTTAGGCAAACGGCCTCATATTATCGTCAAGAAATTAAATTACGAGCCAAATTCCAAACACTCCAAATTGTTTCAAACTCTTGTTACAAACTTGAAAACGCTCAAAATAGAAGGAAATTGCTCATTTATATGAAGCCGTTCGCGAGAGAGTCGAGCAGATCCGTCTGGGTCTGGCACAGCCCAAAAAAGTCGATTCTCTGAAACTCCGGGTTTTGGGGTTCTCAAGGGTGCTGATGATCATGAGCATACTCATTTTCCATATGGAGCCTCCGTTGGCTCCAGACGACGTCACGTCGAAAACGGTTTTTGTGGAATTTCTCCGTCAACGAGATCGCTAAAAATAAGTGGAAATGTTTCCTAGGGTAGTTTTTGATGCTGATCACGCCTGTCTATTTCATTTTTTATGAATGTGAAAAACAAAATTCAAATATCGCACTTTTGAATGGGCCATTTGTGTGATGAGCGACCTACATAGATCGGACCGGCATGTCGAGATTAGTCTAAATCTAAAATTTCAGCCAATTCTAGGAACGGGTCTTCAAGATTGGAGTGAAAAAGTACGTCAAAATTGTAGGTGAAATCGTGCATCCCCCTCTTGTTTACCCTCTCTTACCTATTCCTTGCCTGCGCTCTCTCGATTCCCCATACTCTCTCGCCTCGTCTCTCTCGCCGGGCGCAAGGAAGCGCAGGGGAGAGGAGGAAAACAACCGTTTCACCTACAATTTTGACGTACTTTTTCACTCCAATCTTGAAGACCCGTTCCTAGAATTGGCTGAAATTTTAGATTTCGACTAATCTCGACATGCCGGTCCGATCTATGTAGGTCGCTCAGCACACAAATGGCCCATTCAAAAGTTCGATATTTGAATTTTGTTTTTCACAATCATGAAAAATAAAGTAGACAGGCGTGATCAGCTTCAAAAACTACCCTAGGAAACATTTCCACTTAATTTTAGCGATCTCGTTGACGGAGAAATTCCAAAAAAAAACGTTTTCGACGTCACGTCGTCTGGAGCCAACGGAGGCTCAATATGGAAAATGAGTATGCCCATCGTCATCAGCACCCTCGAGAACCCCAAAGCCCAGAGTTTCAGAGGATCGACATTTTTGAGCTGTGCCAGCCCTTGCTCGACTCTCTCGCAAACGGCCTCATATGTTTATTCGATTCGAAATTTTCAAAATTCTCTCGAAATCCTGTTTAAAAATGATATTAAAATAAAAATACCGCAATATTTAATAAATAAAAGCGAAGAACTTGCTCTGTTTAGCAGGAACTTGCGCTTTTTAGCAAAGCGTAACGCCCTCGCTCCCCTAAAATTTTGTTTTTTCTTTTGCGCTTTAAATTTACACTTTTCCTTGAAAATTGTTGTTGAATCGCTTGTTTGTTTTTAAATTGTGTTTTTAACAAATGCAGAATTTTCAGACGGACCCACGCATCTCCGTTATGGACTACGTAGGCGCCGAGCAGCCGCGAAGTTTGATGAGGTAAAAATTTAGCTCTATTTTCTCTTTGTTTTGAACGTTTTTATTCTTCCAGCGCTGCCTTATCTACTGATTTGAGTGCAATTACATCGTAAAGTGCGAAATCATTCCAAGCAAAACGCGAAGCACAAAATCAAGCGTGCGGCAGGTCCCATTTGAAACAAAACTATGCCGATCGACGCAATTACGTAATTAATATCCCAGATCAAGTTTTGAATAAATAACAATGAATAAAAACGTTCAAAACAGAGAGAAAATAGAGCTAAATTTTTACCTCATCAAACTTCGCGGCTGCTCGGCGCCTACGTAGTCCATAACGGAGATGCGTGGGTCCGTCTGAAAATTCTGCATTTGTTAAAGGGGGACAGGCACGAAGCGAGAGAGAGTCATCTTAGCCAGAGGGTATATTGGGCGCGCTCTCTCCATTTCGCACGCTCTCTCGCTCGTTGCCTGCACCGCAGGGTCATTTGGCACACAGCCAATTGATCATAACTCGGTTTGAACTCAGAGTGATAGTCTGGGAGTTTCGAAAGTGTGATCGGGTAACGACGACCCATCATCTCACGTCGAGAGCTCAGTAAGCCAGATATTCGTGCCTATCCCCCTTTAAAAACACAATTTAAAAACAAACAAGCGATTCAACTACAATTTTCAAGGAAAAGTGTAAATTTAAAGCGCAAAAGAAAAAAACAAAATTTTAGGGGAGCGAGGGCGTGGCGCTTTGCTAAAAAGCGCAAGTTCCTGCTAAACAGAGCAAGTTCTTCGCCTTTATTTATTAAATATTGCGGTATTTTTATTTTAATATCATTTTTAAACAGGATTTCGTGAGAATTTTGAAAATTTCGAATCGAATAAACATATAAATGAGCAATTTCCTTCTATTTTGAGCGTTTTCAAGTTTGTAACAAGAGTTTGAAACAATTTGGAGTGTTTGGAATTTGGCTCGTAATTTAATTTCTTGACGATACCTGCATAATTCTGTAAGATGCACAGTCTGAGACTAGAAAAGTATTTCACCAAACGTTTGTACTAGGCCAGTGTTTTGAAATCGTGTTACCTAATTATTACACATTATTCTCACCAAGACCAATAGAACGTAGCGATTAACCGTTCGATTGTGACCCAAAAGAGTCTGAAATAAAAAGCTTTTCTTCTAAATTTTACAATGAACCATACATGTACATGAAATATGACATCAGCGTTCTACGAAACATTGAGCAAACCGTAAGAAGTGTATCGTATTCTGAAATATAATTTCATTATGGGATTTTTATTGGTATTTTTTCGCACCCGTGAAGTCGTCGAGAAAATATTGTGCATAAATAATAAATAGCCTGGATGCAAACCCCGAGATGCCTTGGGAAATCGCGAAAAATCCTCCGATTTTGAGCTGCAAAAGAAAAAAATCAAATGCTTATTTTTCCTCCAAAGTTTACATTTCTGTGGAGTGGTTCTGCATGCAGTGAAATGTACATACAAATGGGTGATATAACGCACATGTACACGCAGATTGAGGCCTGAAAACTTGTATGAAACAACTACAAATCCTTTCAAAATACTTCGATAGAGTAGAGCAGTTGGAAGATCGACTCATGTCCGGCGGTTGAATTTCGATTTAGAAATATAGCATAACGTTTCATGATCAGGCAGTAACTGATTTTCGAGTGACTATGAGTTGTTTTCAAGCAACGCGACTTTTGAAGTACTAGAAGTCTATTGTTGTCCGTTCGTTCGAGCGTTCGCGTAAAAGAGAATAAATGACCAGGTGGTCAGCAAGTGTGTCGATCAGACAGATGCCAGACTCACGATTTTTATAGACATTTATTACTCCCGGATCTTTAGCATAGACACGAATAAGTAAAATATAACTAGAACCTAAGTGCACACGCAAGTGAAAAAAGTACACGAGAGTTATGGCAAAATGATTCGAGTTTCATAAATCGAGACGACGTCCATGGAAGGGAATCTTGAATACATTCTGAGTATTTTTGCTGTGCGTTTCATCTACCATCCGATATTTACTGCTGAATATCACGCATGACAATTGACATTCCACCGATTCTGATTTATGTTCTCTAACATTTGTGTAGAAAAATACTCTTATAAATTTCTTTAATAAAATTGAACTCTATCAAACATACCATCCTTCAGACGTTGCAATTATCTAGAATTTAAAACCGACATTGTCGAATGCGATTGATCTCGATGTGTCTGTTCCTCATGCCTTTAATCAATCTTTAATCTTTGTGTCCGTCATAACACCTAATCAAAAGAATACGAAGACCAAACGAGATAATTAAGGAGGATGCCTCATGATTATCAGAGACCGGAGCTGCAAATGTTAGAGATCATTAAGATAATGATTACCATACGACGAGAATATATTACGCCTTCCTTCCCATCTGTTACAGCCTATGATAACTGACGTTGACTCGTTTCTCGAATACTGTTCGGCACATCCGGTACTTCCTCCCTTCTTCTTCGTTTTCACTACTCTCTGTTCTGTTCCTATTATCATCCTCTTCATTGCAACGCAGAGATGCGCTCTGCATCGAAATTGCCGGTAAGTTGGATGAACATTTAAGAGCAAGAAAATGAGTCAAACAAGTTCAGATATCTCATATCATTCTGGTGCGTTTCGCTGCTCGGAGTGCTCATAAACATCGTAATGCTTAACACTGCGACGATGAACTATGAGAAGTACGGCTACATACCCAGAGGGATTCTCGAACCACGTTAGACTTCGCGCTCCTGCCGCTGCCCAATCCCATTTCCAGCGCTCCGTCCGCCCTTTCTGGCTGTTCACTCGATGGTTTATGCATCGAGTTCCTGCTTCGAGATGTTCATTGCATTCGAGCGAATTCTATCCGCAAGGAAACCTGACACGTACCATGTGTCGAATCCCTATCAAAAGATCTTATTCTTCTTGACCATTTTCGCAGTAAGAATTGGATGAGATGGATGCATGAAAAACTTGTCTGATATTATAGCCGCTTTTTCTTACAGTACACACTGGGCTCCTTCATTGGCTACACAATCTACATTGCTGGATATCACATTCTTGGTGTGATCATCTACAATGTCATCGACATTTCTACGCTCGTGGTAAGCCATGCTCGAAGAAAATTGTTTTGAGAATGCTTCGGGTAGCCTAATATCTCAGATAAACACTTTTGGAATTCGCTACTGCAAGGCTCGATATTTATCGCTCTACGGCAAAGCGTCACTGAATGCACGATATCAGGTTCGATTTGTGCCTTCCTATCTCGCAAATGTCAGGCTAATAATGTCATTAACCATCATGTGATTTTAGGTGTTTGAGGCATACGAGATGGCAAAAGCCATGCATCCAGTGTATTGGGTCAGCTTCTTCCTGAAAGTGAGTTCTGCTGGTTATCATGTAGAAAAAAGAAAGTCATACGCAATAGGGAGTTGCGATAATAATCGCCTACGCCTATTTTCTGTTGATGGACTTTTTCAACGGATCTCTCTATGCGCTGATGGACTTTGGATATTTTACGGTGAGTTTACTGGTATTACGGCAAGTTTTAAAATTACCGTCGTCAGGCTCATGCCTTCAATAGCGCATTCTCATCGACTGTATTAATGTATCTGCACAAGTCGCTTCGCAAGTCTACGTTGGCATTGCTAGGCTGTGGCAAGTACTGTTTCTATTCGGGAAATAGCTCGAATGACCATTGTTGCAGGGTCACTACGGTTGCAGTAGTTCCACTCGGTCCCCAAAATTCAACAGAGACGACGAAAATGTACTTCACCATGCTTGAGAATTCATGGAAATGACTTTGAAAAAAAATACGAAAATAAAAAAGCCAGTCCGTTTGCAATAAAGGAAGAAGATACACTGTTATGCATTTTTATTACGATACATTGAACCCTTGTCCAATATTTGTCTAGTCTTAAACAAAAAAAATTGGTGTCTCTTGATTTCACACCCAATCTTTGCTGAACATCTTGAAGTAGACGTCCGTATTGTCCATTTTGACTTTCTCAATCTCCTTGGCAGTTTTTACCCTGAACAACAGTTTGCTTTGCACGTAGAACCCTGTTTTTGCATGTAAATCAACTATGTACTCACTTGACAGGAACTGAACGCAAATAACGATGAGGAAGTAGCAGTCGCACAAGTGGAATTCGCGCCGTTCCCTTTCGGAAACGATGAAAAGTAAATGGGAAAGCGGTCACTGCTGTTGCAGCAGTTCTGAAAAGAATTTTAATCTGAGTCTCATCGATCATTTCGATTGGATTAATTTTTACATGCTGCGTTTACATTAACTGGGAAAATTTTTACACGCCGATCCAGATATCATAAAGAGCGACGAAGATGTATTTCGCAAGCATGTATTCGTCGGGAAGCGCGCGATAGAGACCCATGAAGATGAAACAGGGAGTGGTCCAGAGAAACGCAGGAATCGCAAAATCTGCTGCCATCTAGAAATTTTTTTGGATTTCTAAAATTGAGATTGTAGACATTCACTCACTTTCATAATCGCAATATTTTCTTTAAGTTGGTAAGTTCGATTCAGAGAATATTTATTGAAATGCGAGCGGCGCTGAAGATCCCGCAATTCCCGTTGATTGAAGCGAAGGAGGACGACGAAAAACTGGAAAGATAGTAAATCATTTTCGAAAAATCTCGGTCCTCACAATACAGTTGCCAGCAGCAGATGCTGCAAGAAAACCAATGAAGAAATATTTTGCGTAATTAGACGAATCAGCATAAGAAATGTTGTATGTGATGATTTTCGCTGTCCATAATCCGGCTGTCTCTGGTGCCGCAATCATAACAATTGCACTGATGAGTGTGGAGGCCCCTTCACGCTCATACCTTGCAGATAACAGTTCAAAATATTTTAAAAGTTCTCACACACCATGGCCAGTAGAATGTCGCTATCAAACGATCAAGAGTAAAGAAAAACAGACTGAAAAAGGCAATTTTATTTATGAATCATCGAAATTGCCGTACATGTACATTAGGGAGCACATCATCGTACGACGCAACATCGTGCAAATTGAAAACAGAGTGTCGTATTCTAAAGTAACTTGTTTCGTCAGAAAGAATTTGTTTTTTACCTGTAAAGTCCTCAATAAAGTACTGTGCATAAATTAGAACAATTCTGGACGCACATCCGGTTAGACCCTGCGAGACGATGAAAGCAAGCGCTACTCGCAACTGAAACCTTAGTTCGATCTCAGTCACTACTTTAAAAAGTCACATTTCGATGTAGTGGCTCGGCATTAAAAGCGACATACATTGAGAGTGGCGAGACCACACAAATGTAGATGCAGATGAACAACTGAAGCAGATTTCTGAAGAAAGTTCGGGAAAAATAGACTTACATCAATCGAGTATAGCCGTTGGAATATTGACTCATGTCCTGCAGTCAGATTTCGGTTGAGAAACATGGCGTATGTCATGTTTAACTACGAGAATGACTGAAGCTGAGCCCTTGAACTCTGGCTGCGTTAATTCAAATGAGATTCGGAGAGAGATGGTTTCTGGAAACAACCGATTTATGGTCGGGTTAGTGAATAATGGAAAATAAAAAAGCTAGCTGAGAAGCGAGCAAAAATTATGAAAAACATTCGAGACAACGTTAAAGCATTGAGAAAAATGGGGATATATATAGTGCAAACGTGTAACATAGAGCGAATTTTGAAGCCATTCGCACGTGTGAATGTTGGATCTCTGATCAATGAACATTCCTAGGTCTAGAAAGTGTAAAATGGGCGTCTGGAGGATACAACCTGAGATGGATGAAAAGGCAGTGATCAAAGAATAGTACATCAAGGAAATGTGATTGACAGGAAATGGGAACTGCTCCTTGATTATTGCAGTTGATACTTTGTTATGTGTGAAACCAACAACATTCTTTAAACGAAACTTTAATATTTACTCAAAAGTTTCGTTAATTCTTGAACAATGCTTGACGCTAAATCTCGCGAAACGAATTGTCCGTTCAATAGAAATCGAATGCGAGTTATTAATGTATTTCATATCATTTGGGTAATCAATGTTCCTAACTTCAAAGCAGATCTTCTCGTTGAGCTTCGGAATTAGCTGAAAATGAACTTATTTTAATTTTAATTCAAAAAAGGATGAACCGAGGGTTTCTCACGTTCACAGAACTCGAATACACAAAAAGCGTTGTTCTTATCATTTAGGATTTGTAATTATCGAAAAAGATAGTTCTTGTCACTTCACTCGTGTTTAGCAAGAGACATGCATTCTTACCTCTCTGAGCGCGTCGGCTTGTTCCGGGCCGATACTTGGAAAACAGTAACGATTGTCGATGAGTAGTTTGTTGCATTTTCTTGATAGCATCTCGACAATCATTTGCACCCAATCGACATATTTTTCCTCGAAGAAGGAAGTCTCGTTGTTATTGTGTCTGATTTGTAGAGTGGTGACCAACGACGATAACTCAAGAAGAAAATCAACTGCAATAGGAAGAAAAAAAAGTTGAAACAATAACCTTTCTTGGATACTTTCGTACTCCACAAAGCTAGCGATAATTGATCGACACGGTGAACTTTGACGGAATTGAGAAAGAATGACCTGAAAATTTTTCTTCTGGTATAAATTCCTCTGAGTACATGTCAAATACATTTTTACACGGCTTCCTCCGATAACACAATGAACTTCATTTCTAGTTTCTTGATTTGAATCCCTTCAAGCGGTCGGAAAAGAGAGGGCATAGTAGAGAGGGCCTTCTCGGGACAATACGCGCTCCCAATTTGTTTTCCCATGCACATTCCAAACAGTTTCATCTTATCGTGATCATCGACGTTGAAAGTCATCTCATATTTTTGCAATCGCGGTTCAAGAAGTTTCCTTAAGTTACGTAAATCCATACCCACACATCTCGTCGTGCAATAGAACCGTGAAGTTGTGTTTCGTTTATCTCTTTATATTTTGTATTGGAAATTTATGGAATTTGAGACGCATCGCGAATAAACTCGAAAGTTCCCTTGAAATGAACGCCCAATGCTCAATCTTGGAGCCGTCCAATTCCTTTAAATTTTCTTTTTTTTCTCATGTTTTGCCCATTTGTACTCACCAAACTTACATACTCACTCAAAGAGTTCAGTTTTATCACACTGGATTGCATGCCCCTCCACATGCGATTGAAGGGCGCGACAGGCCTACAAGGAGTGAGGCATTGAACACAGTTGCATACCATAATAGCTCGCGAGCTTGAAATCAACACACTTGTCGCAGATCTACAAGAGATTCCGGTACGTATCCAAATATCGTCCACATCAGCTCCATAGGCAATGCCTCGAAAGCGGAGAGCATTGCCATTTTTTGACAAGGTTCGTCTGATCCCTTTTCAGTAGGCAAATTCGACTGATTTTCAGTCAATGATCGATGACTCATGCTTAGCGAGACGAGAGAGCGATAAAAAGATGGCTTGTGTTGTCAAAGAGTAATCGAATAAAGGCAACTTAAGCAATATTTGATACAAGCTTGACGTAGTGAAGTAGTGAAAAATATATTTGAACCATCCGAAATGTAGAACTAACAATTGATGGTTAATGGCGAGCGAATGCTTTTCGAAAATGTTCAGCCAAATACAGCGAATCGAAATGTTTAACAAATCTCGATTGTTAGCAGTCTGGTGTGGGTGGCTCATGTTGTCTTTTTTAAGCGATCGCTTTTGTATTCACTTCATTATTTCCTTTTTTTATCACATTGTGCACAGTGTGAATGAAACAATAATTGTACTCTATTTGAGCGCTGCCAGGTCTTTGCTGAGCATACTGAAGTAGACGGCCGTATTGTCCAATTTGTCCTTCTCTATCTCATGTTCCGATTTTTTCCTGAATGAACATGCTTACATTAGGATGCTCTATTCCACTCACTTGTCGGGTGCCAAATGTAGATAATGATTTGGAAGAAGAAGTCGCACGATGGGAATTCGTGCAACTACCTTTCGAAAGCGATGATCGGCAAAGGGGAAGACGCTCACCGCAGTGGCCGCCGTTCTGTAATTTCACCAATATTTTCCCATTTTCTCATCATTTCTTTTCAGTTTTCTTATCATTGACGTGAAAAAACTTACACACCGATCCAGACGTCATAGAGTGCGACGAAAATCTGTTTCGCAAACATGTATTCGTCAGGAAGAGCACGATATAGACCCATGAAGATGAAACAGGGAGTGGTCCAGAGGACGGCGGGAATCGCGATGTCGGCTGCCAACTGAATACGATTGCTTTTTTCATGTTTTCATCTTTCAGAATCCTCTTTATGATGAAAATTAAATTGTTTACCTTCATAATAACGAGATTCTCTCTCAGTTGGTAGGTTCTATTGAGGGAATACTTGCTGAAGTGCTTGCGGCGTTGCAGATTCCTTAGTGCGCGCCGATTGAAATGAAGTAGGAAGACGAATAGCTTAAAAACAAGTTTCACCAAGTAAATAAATGAATACTTACAACGCCTCCGCTGGCGAACGATGCAGCGAGAAAAGCCATGAAGAAATATTTGGCAAACATGGCTGATTGAGGTAAAAAAATTTTCATTGATTTATCGAGGAAAACCTACAGGAATCAGCATTCGAAATGTCGTAGGTGAGGATTTTCGCAGTCCATAAACCGGCAGCTTCTGGCGCCGCGATCATCACAACTGCGCTGATGAGTGTCGAAAAGCCTTCTTGCTCATACCTTTAGGTAACTATTTGGTTGGATGAATACAAAATGTTTGTATTCTTACTCACCAAGACCAATAGAACGTCGCAATCAATCTATCGAGAGTGAAATAGAGAAGGCTGAAACAGACTGTTTCCTTCGAACCCTGATTATCTACCATACATATACATGAGGAAACACATCATCGTTCGACGCAGCATCGTGCAAATTGTGAATAGTGTATCGTATTCTGCAATTACTTGTTTCCTTCTGCATATCCCCAGCTATTTACCTGAAAAGTCCTCAACAAAACACTGCGCATAAATGAGAACAATTCTTGGCGCGAATCCAGTCACACCGTGTGAAACAATGCAAGCAAGAGCGATTCGAAGCTAAAATTTCGAAAATATCGTAAATTCATAAAAAAATATAGATACATTTCGATGCAGTGGCTCGGCGTTGTATGAGACATACATGATAATTGGAGAAATAATGCTCATGTAAACGCAGATGATTAACTGAAAAAATAATAGGAAGATATAACGAAGGAGGGCTTACATCAATGGAGTATAGCAGTTGGAAGATCGACTCGTGACCGGCCGTCAAATTTCGGTTGAGAAACATGGCATATCGCGCCATTTTCAGTTCGAAATAGTCAACGGGAGACTAAAGTCGAATGTCTGAGCTGCGTCAATTTACCTGGAACACACGGAAACAGCAAGGTTCTCGGATAAAGCTGATTAATGTCGGGCCGGAGATTAATAGAAAACCAAAGAGCTAGGTTGAATGAATGAAAAAAAGGGTACGAGACATGCCAGACATGTTTTGAGCTTAACAACGTGGCAATTGAAAGAGTGCGCGACAGAGTAGACAGTGCGACTCTGTTCGAAAAAATGTGACAGATCACAATCGTATTTCACTTGTTTGGTAGACGTTTACGATTATGCCCAAAGACGTTTAGCTACAGACATTGTGAACTATTTTATCTTTATAACTTTTATTCCGAGCTGAGATAATTGCTTTGGAATGGCAGACACGACAATTGCTTTTGTGCATCAAACAAGTTTTGAGATGGGAATTTCCATCAGCGCACAACTTTCAAGACACTTCAGAAGTGTGGAGATTTCAATAAAAATGTGAGAAAAGGGTACTAGGGAGGACTAGACAGAGAACGGTCAAGAACGTACCCTGAATAGATCACGATACGATAGTGCGTGAACGTGAGAGGTTGATAAATGAGAACAGACAGCTGAATTCCTTATAACAGCTGAGATTTGATCACGGATTTACTTGTTGTCGCAATGATAACGATAATAATGAACCAATGACCTCGGTGGATATCTTTGAAATTATACAGAAAGACAATATTCTTAGCGAGCATTGACTATTTTAGAATGTAATACAGTCACTCATCAAAATCCTCATCAATTCGGGAACAGTGCTTGACGCTCAGTCTGAGTGTGAAAGGATACGCCGGTTCAACCGAAATCGAATATGAATTATCGATGTAGCTGAGCTCATCTGGGTATTCAATGCATGTTGCTTCGAACCACACCTTCTTGTTCAGCTTCGGAATCAGCTAAAAGAATAGACTCTCATAACGAAGGTTTGTCTTCGAAATGTACAGCAGCAATCTCACCTCTCTAAGGGCGTCGACTTCCTGCTTTCCGATATAAGAATAAAATCGATTGTCGACGTGTAATTTGTCGCATTTCCTCGATATCATCTCGATTATGATCGGCACCCAATCGACATCGCGGAGTCCGAAGAAGAATGGACTCTCGGCCATCACGTCATCAGCGTCTCTCTGATCAATGTACAGCGAGGAGAGCAGCGATGATAACTCGACAAGAAAATCAACTGCAATGCGAAAAAAGACTTTGAGTAGTGCTAAACGCAATCACTTTTCCTGGAAACGGTGGTATTCCACACAGAGAGCGATAATTGATCGACACGGTGATCTTTTACGATATTGAGAAGGACTGCGCTGAAAAGGGACAATATGTACTATCAGATGAAACATCTCTTACCCTGCATCCTCTGATAAGTGAATGAACTTCATTTCTAGTTTCTTGATTTGAATTCCTTCCAGAGGTCGGAAAAGAGCGGGCATAAGAGAGTGGCCGATATCGTCCTGGTGACAGGATACTTTCCCAATTTGCTTTCCCATGCACACTCCAAACAGTGACATTCTCTCGCGGTCTTCCGCGTTAAAGATCACTTCGTATTTCTGTAAAAAAACGAAATTGAGCGTAGAAGCACTATGATCAATCTCGCTTCAGCTCACCATCTCCAACGATTCTTCTCCTCCAAATCTTTTTATCGTGCGCATTGGGAACTGATGGAGTCTCGAATAAACTCGACAATTCCATGGGAACGTACGCCCATAGCTCAACATCGGCGCCGTTCAATTCCTATCAAAATATCATTTAGTATGTTTTGTCGATTGTAACCTACCAAATTTAGATCCTCAACGAGTAGCATTTTATCCGCCTGGAGAGCAAAAGAGTCCACATGAGATCGAAGAAGACGCGACGTCTGAAATGAATGGTCGTGCGTCAACACGAATCTCGCTCAACACCGCAACGGATGACCAATGATCTATGTGATACTATACGAAAGGTATTGTTTATGAGACCTTTCACGAGAAAACGTACCTACTCCACGGATGACTTTTTTGCAACCTATCCCAATATTCTACGGGTAATGTCCCCATACCGAGTGCTGATAACCGGCGCAATATTAGGGCATATGGTGCACTTTCCGAAAAATGCCAGGGTCGTCCCAAAAAAAGTCGAAATTTTCATCGTTAAATAATATATGTTCTTTTAAGCTTATCAGACGTATTTCGGCCTGCTGATTCCAAAAAAATAGCTTTGGAGAAGATCTGGTGACGATAAAAAGACGAAAATCGCGATTTTCATCGTTTTTCATTTTTCCTGAAAAATTTTTCTTCGTATAGACATTTGTGACCCAAAAATTCGGATTCTACGTGAAAAACTACATCGGATAGTATTTTTTCAACGGCGATCCCAATGACTGCCCGGACGCCACAGCTCTCGGCCTATGACGCACTCAGAGGAATTGCATCAAACATTGGTCGCGAATGTGGCGATTGCGAAATTTTTCGTCCGTATTTTTCTCGGAATCAATGTTTATCATTATTTCTTCGTTTGGAGAAGATATAATTTCAAATTTAGAGTTACTTTTCAAACGATTAAGGCGAAGAAAACTAGTACAATTAAGCATACCCTCTGGTGTTTCTTGATTGTAAAGCCAGTTCTATGGTTTTATCTTTTCCTATTTGTTCGTAGCTAAAACTTGCCAACGGGTAACTTTATTCCTTATCTTAAATACAAAATACCCTATGGTGTTCCCTGGATCACACCACCTCACTCTTACAACGCTCAATTCCTTTCTCTCGGTCACCTCATTCCTACGTCGCGCCTCCAAACTCTCAAGTGCACGCTTTCATTCTTGTGTTTTCTCCTGTCATATTTCTGGCTTTATTTATCCTCTCTCAGTACTATGTCAAATGTTGCTGTTCTTCAGGTACTATCTACGATGGGCAACAATTGTCTCAGCAAAGCACAAACGACACAACAATCATCGAGTAATACCAACGCTCAACTGTTGGTTGATGCTCTGAATCGAACCAATAACCTGCGGGCTATCGAATTTCTTCGAAAATTACCCAAGTACGATCGGAAGTTGGAAGATTTCGGAAGTTTTGCTGATAGATTTTCCGAGGCCCGGATAATTTGGAAGCTGGAAGTGAAGACTGCTAAGATGGTGTTCGAGACACTGTTTGAGAAGGAGGATCGTCATATTTATAATATGATTCCTGATGACCTCAAGACGAATGACGACTGGGCTTCTTATATTACTGCCCTCATGCGTGTTTTCCACACACCAACTGAGATACGTATCGCACGACAAGCACTCACGATGATGAAGCAGAGAAACGACGAGAATGTTCTCTCCTTTCGCACTCGCATCATGAAGGCAGCTGGCTTTGCATATCCCTATACATCTGAAGAGAGGAACATTCCATCATTGGACGCATTCATCTACGGTCTCAAAACTTCAATAAAGAGGAAAGTACTCGAAGCAGAAGAGCCAGAAACCCTGACCAGGGCATACGAACTGGCACAACTATTCGAAACTAATGCACGTTACGAAGAACATTATGCAGAGGGCGAGAAGACAGATGATATTTGTCAAATAAACGCAATTACAATGCATGGTGAGTTATGATTATGATAATTGATCAAATGAAACTTTTGGATAAATAATTGAATTTGTGTATTGTTAAAATCTCAAAAATATTTCAGATGCCGCTCAGCACATCTGCTACTTCTCATTTGAAAGAAAACAGCCTGCCGAAACTTTCCCAAGAGCACCGC
Organism: Pristionchus maxplancki; assembly: GCA_900490775.1. Taxonomy (NCBI): domain Eukaryota; kingdom Metazoa; phylum Nematoda; class Chromadorea; order Rhabditida; family Neodiplogasteridae; genus Pristionchus; species Pristionchus maxplancki. Next base: position 174,003 of record LS570453.1, read on the forward strand.
ACTCCGTGGTTACTGTGAAATGTGGAGGAGAACTTACAAGGTGAGATACAGCAAGTAATATTCATTATGGAGAAAATTCA
>LS570453.1:185454-222230 GCA_900490775.1 Pristionchus maxplancki
TTCGTCCAGAGAAGATTCATCTTTATGATTATTCCTTACAATTATTCAAGCAAAATCTGGAAGACATGCAGGCTCATAACAATATCTTGGCGGAAGTCTCAGAGGCTATGACAGAAATGGGAAATGGGATAGACCTCTCTTCCAAGAAAGGCTGGGCTCTCAGAGGAAAGAGGACGCGTCGCACTTATTCAGAGAAGGCTAAGAAGTTTGCTGAAGATCTTTTCCATCGAGGAAACAAGTCCGGCTTGAGAATGGATCCAGCAGAAGCAGAGAGAATGATGAGGGAAGAAGATAGCATCAAGCCATACGAACGAATGAATGCTCAACAAATACGATCGTTTTTTGGAGGCCTCAGCAGAGCGAAAAAGGCTGGAAAAATGGAGATAGAGGAAGAGGACGAAGGAACAGATGGCGATGATTGGGATTATGAGGATCTTTCCGAAGAGGAAGTGGAGAACATCGACGATTTCGGGAGACAACAAGATGATGTTATTCATAACATGATTAACGAGAGCTTCGATGAGCTTTTTATCAGCCGTGAACCCGTACTGGACGATAAGGATGACTGATTTTCATCCGATAAAGAAAATTTTCCTATTCATATATTTCATTGTTTCCTTCACCTTAATCGTTTGAAAAGTAACCCTAAATTTGTGTTTATGTATTTTCCGAATGAAGAAATAATGATAAACATTGATTCCGAGAAAAATACGGACGAAAAATTTCGCAATCGCCAAATTCGCGACCATTGTTTGATGCAATTCCTCTGAGTGCGTCATAGGCCGAGAGCTGTGGCGTCCGGGCAGTCATTGGGATCGCCGTTGAAAAAATACTATCCGATGCAGTTTTTCACGTAGAATCCGAATTTTTGGGTCACAAATGTCTATACGAAGAAAAATTTTTCAGGAAAAATGAAAAACGATGAAAATCGCGATTTTCGTCTTTTTATCGTCACCAGATCGTCTCCAAAGCTATTTTTTTTGGAATCAGCAGGCCGAAATACGTCTGATAAGCCTAAAAGAACATATATTATTTAAAGATGAAAATTTCGACTTTTTTTGGAACGACCCTGGCATTTTTCGGAAAGTGCACCATATGCCCTAATATTGCGCCGGTTATCAGCACTCGGTATGGGGACATCACCCGTAGAATATTGGGATAGGTTGCAAAAAAGTCATCCGTCGACCTAGCCCAGAAGGTACGTTTTCTCGTGAAAGGTCTCTTATGTTTTTAAACAATTACAACTGTGAAACGTGAGATCAACGCACCAGACGTAGATCTGAAAGTGCTTCCGGCACGTTTTCGAATATCCTCCACACCAGCTCCTTTGGCAGTTTCTCGAAAGTGGAAAGCATGGCCATGTTTTGATTGAGTTCAGGATTGCTTGAAGACCATTCCCCATCACCAGACAGCTGTGGCAGTTTCTCCATTATCTGAGAATAATAGATTCTGTGAATACGAAAAGAGCGATTTTAGAGCAAGAACGATTCCCAAACGATACCTTCTATTTCGTGCATTTTTGTGCGGTGGGAGAATGAAGGATAGAGAGAGAGGGTGCGAGAGATAGAAATAAGCGCGCGATGACTCATGCCTAGCGAGAGAGAAAGAGAGAATATTCGTGCAAGCCATGGATGGTGAAAAGATAAGGCAAAATATGATACAATCAAAAAAGTTAAATTCAGTTGAAGTGTTTGAAGTAGATCGAAAGAGGAAAAGTGAAAGCAATATTAGTAGGAGAATAGTATTTGCACGCCCTTCAAAAACATGTTCGGCCGTAACTCTGAGAACTGTTGGAACAATTTATTTGATTTGGCACTACTTATTCTCAAATTTTGATGATCTTTCAATCGTCGGGTGCAGAACATACAATTCTTATCAGCATTCCAATAACAGTTTTGCACAGTTTCTTGCACTCTCACATTCTTTGAAATTCAGATAAAATGCTCGTGAAAATAGACACTGCAAGGCAAGATGCAATTGTTACGTATTATTTTCATCACTGCAATAGCTTCTGCAAGAGATCCAGAGGAGTCGATGTCAACAGTGCGTAGCGTTTTGTTCCCCATTGTTGTAATACTCAACTGTTGTTTCTTCTACGTCAACAATGCAAGAAATATTGTTACCAGACTGAAATGATTGCCTATTGGAAGTACCCCGTCGAGTCGTATGACGTCATCACCGAGGATGGCTACATTCTTACCATGCTACGGATTCCGCACGGTCGATCTTCCATCGGTGAGAATAATTGTCATGAAATCTTTTTTCTGCCATAAGCTGTTCGACAATCAGCCAATTCCTCATGCCATCGTCCTCCAATTCTTCTCGTTCACGGTCTGATGGGCGACGCGTCGATGTTCGTGATGAACCCTCCAGAATCGTCACCCGGTCAGCATTGACCACATAAAAACTCCTATTCTTGCTGTAACTCTTGCCCACAGCATTCTAACCCTACAGAAAAGGGGGTATCACTTTACATATCGAACTGCAAACTCGAAATTTGACAGGTTGCTGAAACATATCGCTATCCTCTTTCTGAACAAGGGGATTAATTTTTGAATTTTCCCGCGTTGCCGTATTCGCGATATGTTTCAGAGATATCTCAAATTGCGAAAGTGATTTGCAGTTCGAATACGGTAACGCGGGAAAATTCAAAAAGTAATCCCCTTGTTCACCCTTATCTGGAGAGAACAAAGGGGGTCAGAACGCTGTGTGCCGAAGCAAATGTAAAATACAGTCTCTATTTCCACAGGGTTTTGTCTCCACATCATTTCAAAAACATTTCACATTTCAAAAAATGTAAGAGTGCAAATAATAGAGAGTGTGCAAAATCGTTCCACATAGCAATGGTGCAGTAATGTAAACGTCCTTTCCCAGGCATGATACTCGTCGACGCGGGGTTCGACGTCTTTCTTATCAACGTGCGCGGAACAACCACCAGCCAGCGGCATCTACATCTGAGTAGAGACGATGGAGAGTTCTGGAAGTTCAGGTCAGGTTTGAGATGAAGAGACAACATTAAAAAATTTTTGACCCATTTTCAGTAAAGACGACATGGCAAGGTTCGATATGCCAGCGGCGATTGACAAAGCACTCGAAATTACTAGAGAAGAGGCGCTCTACTTACTCGGCCATTCACAGGTTCTATTGAGTAAAGGATAGATAAATAGAAGATGTTCAGGGCACCGCAGTCACATTTATGATGCTCGCAGAGAGGCCAGAGTACAACAGCAAAGTAGGCTGATTCGTCATCTTTCTTACTTATTTTTCTAGATAATTGAAGTTATTTGTAGGTGCGCGCAATGTTCGAGTTGACACCAGTGGCTACCGGCCATTACTCTCGAAGTATCGGCGGACTTGCGAAGAAATTGTATGAGGTCGCCAAAGGGATTGTTGACGTAAATTTAACGCTTGGAAAAACTGTTCATTTGTTTCTCGCAGTTTTACGTGAAACATTTTGGATCTCACGAACTACCACTATTTCGCATTCCTGGTCTTCTGGACGTCGTCAAGCCAATTGCCTGCCTGCCTCTCTTCGAATATGGGGTTGAATTTCAATTGTTTTTTTCAGTAATTTTCATGAACATGTTTGATGATTTTCAGTTCTGCCGAGGCGTCTTTTCTCTCTTTGCCGGACCACCTACGAATACTTTCAATTTCGTATGTTTGTACTACCAAAAGGCTGTGATTGCTGTGATTCTCAGTCTCGAGTTCCCGTGTACCTCTCTCATTTCTTTGAGAGCACTTCCACGTGGACACTACTACAGTACGGACAGGTCGGAATTGTTGTTACGTCTCTTGATCTTAAATTTTTCCCCCAGTTAGTAAGCGAGATGGAGAGTCGAAAAACTATTTAGTTTATCGCAGTTAAAAATGCGGAAGTAAATCAAACATGAGCATCATTAGCTTTAATTGCAGAATGCTTATCGTCGAGGTGTTTACCATTTTGACGTTTCTCCGGCTGAGAACATGAAGCGATATGGCCAGGTAAGACTTCCCATTTACCACACATTCAGTGATTGCAGATTGATGCGCCGCCCTACAACTACTCCAACATCGACACTGATGTGTACTTATTCTGGAGCAGGAACGATTGGGCAACGACGTCTGACGAGATTGAGAATTATCTCATTCCTCAGATGAGGCCGGGAGTCATCAAGGTTTTGTGCTAAAATCACTCATCAAGACTAGAAAGTTTCAGGGAAGCTTCGACATCAAAGGCTACAATCACCTCGATTTCTCTGTCGCCACCGACAACGCCGAAAGAGTCTTCAGCAAGATTATAGCAATCGTGAGGGGCAACGAGACAAACAGTTGTACCCAATAAAGATATTTATTTATCCACGATTAGACAGATCTGTGACTAAGTATTTCTCAGTATTCTCGTAACACTTTTGAGTGTCTACCAGGCCGACTCAATTACGGATAAGTGAACTTGATTCAGCGTAGCGACAGGCGCCGTATTCGTGCGCATTATGTCACGATTACGTGCAGCTTCCAATCTGAAGCACGATAACACAAGAATTCTAAATCTAGAGTTCATTCACTTGAATTGACGAAGGAAGAAGAATGGCATGAAGATTCCTTGCAAGAAAATGAGATTTATTGAGTCCTGAAATTGGCTTATCTGATTAGGGTAAAACATCATGAAGCACCTCGTACAGCGGAAACTGTCTGTTCGACATTCCTGCTGAGAAGACCATGAAGAGAAAGAGGGATACTGCAGCAGAAGTTATCAGAACGTGGCTCCTAAAGTGTAAATCTCTAAAAACGCTAAAAAAATGGAATACCACACAACGGGAAGCATGATTCGAATCATTCGTAAATTCTCTGCTATTTGGTATCTGAAATTTGCTGCTCTTTTTTTGCTTTCTTTCAATGAACCTCTCAGTTAAAGTATATGTTGTGGCCGATTTGAGTCGATCATTATTGGTTTTTAGCAATCTTTTGAAAACAACAATCGTAAAAACTTCTTGAGCACCAAGGAATAACTGAAACAACTTTTGTGGAAAATAATCAAAGATAAATAAAGTACAGCAGAGATCGGGTTGTGTAGCTCTCCCTTTGGCGTTCGGATAATGCAATACGCTGTTTCCCCATTCTCATTCCCGTAAGTGAGTGCCATTGCACCGGTGTAGAGGATGTTCAAGACAATCTTTAATGTTTTATTATTATTATGTTTTACGAGGGAATCATTAACTTGTCCGGCAGCAAGCTTATACCCGTAGCTCTTGCTCGTTTTCTCGTATGAATCTAGTGAATTTGTCGCCCTTAGCCGCTCAAAAGACATCACAAACATCGAACAACTAGATCCTAAAAACGTTGTATATTGCCGATTTTCGATGGAATGGTAACCGTAAATGCCCAAACATTTCGGAATCGTCATAAGCAAGCATGCGCTGTCACTGTTGATGAGCTCTACTGGCGATCTCGAAATGCGAAAATGTATTTCGAAGTGAAAGACTGTTGCTCACTTCATGAAAATCAGCAGATACGCCGTTCGAGAATGCTCCACGATCGTGGTCAAACACATCAAACACGACCACAGCATGTGCCAGTCCAGAAGCACATTCAAACTTTTGTGAGCGACGAATTTGCTGATCAAATTGGAGGATCATTGAAGGATGATAGGTAAACTCACTGTCTATTCCAATGCAAAATAAGGAGAAGCGTAAGGGCGATGGTTGCTAGAGTGATGCGGACAACAATCATCTATGAATTCTTTCAATCATCTTTGAAAGTTGCGGAGCTTATTACACTTACCACTCGAAGATACACACTTTCGGAATAGAATATGGCATCGGATAATGTGGAGTTGTGCATAAAATGCCGCTACTGCCTGAGAACAAGAATTGCGCACGCGTTGGCTCGACAGAAAATCAGTTTAGACTGAATAGCTGCCAGTAATAGGCACAATTTGAAACCACTAGACAGCACTAAAAGCAAGAAAAAGGGCAGATGATTTACCGGAAGTCACTACAAGAAGGTAATGACGAAATGTCCGCCAATCTTATTACTGGCATGAATCACCGAAACATTTTCAATGTCAAATTGCCAAAGGAATGAAAGGCTAACTGAACTCATTTGTAATGTCACAATCAATAAAATAAATTTCCAGAATAATCTATCTACACAGTATTTTGATATTTTTTAAATGAAACCTTGATGAAACAACAGTTCGAATTATCGACGCCTTTTCCTGTAGTGTCGCACTGTCTTTCCCTTGCTTCAGCTACATTTTTGAACACAGAAAGAACAAATAATTAGAGACAGTCTGTACGGCAATTTGGTAACAACTCTGAAATGAACTTCTTCATCACGATTCCTCGAAAATAGTGAATCACTATCTATTTCCCATGCTGACACGAGTAGTCTGCACGATTCCGATGATTATTCCAAAGAGACCAATTGCCGATGCGAAGATCTCGATGATTAGAATCTGTAAGTTATATCTATTTTTATTTTCATCGCTCAAGTTATCGGAATTGGGTAAAATATAAATGTAAAAGAGAGCGACCTTTACGAAGAGCGACGGGTGAGCGGCATCAGCAAGCGCTGCGCCGGAGCCAACGATGCCTGAAATATGAGAAAGGATGAATAGAACATTCATGAACAGTATCGTACCAACAGCTAATCCGCAGAAGAGGTTCGTCAATCCAACCGTTAATCCTCCTCCGAAGAGCATGTATCTAAAAAAAATGTTCGTGATCCATCAGGAAGTAAACAGAAACGAACCCTGAAGCAATGTTCCTAGCTAGGATGGCGACTTGATCGGGATCGTCGAGGTCAAGGTCTTCTCGAAAGAATGGCTGAACTACTTTTTAGACGCTTATTGAAAAATAATTAAGGCAATGAGCTCTAGAATACTGAATTGACAGCACAAACCTGCATCTTCGCTGTAAAAATAAATGCCATAATGATTCCGAAAATGGCCACTGCTTCGCAGAAAATGATTGAAACGAGATTCTGGAACAGACATTGTTCATTCTCCCTGTTTTAGCATTTAAAAATCCTACCTTCGTCCGTATTCGAGGAGTTTTCACTCCTCCGCCGAGGATTGATGCGCCCGTTGTGAAAATGCCCCTGAATTGTTCCATCACTGATGCGGAAGCGATAAAAGTAAACAATTGGTCCGCAATAATCTAACCATCCTGCTCCAATCACAGACAGCGACAACGACGCAGCTACTCCGAATCCGGCCCACATACTGGGAGAAGTCTGTGTGAGGAACCAAGCGATGTCAAACCGGTGCCCCTGCCCAGTGAGCATGTAGTACAGGGCTTCAAATGGTAAGAGCGTATGCCTTTCCAACGAACGAGAGCATACCGGTGCCTGCGAAAATTGCTGTTGAGAGCAGAATGACGATGCCCGTCGCCTTCAGGATCGCACCCGCCATTCTGAAATAGATTGTGGCAGATTTAAAGGATTCAAACATTGGATAGCGCGCAAGTATAGCGGCTGCATAAAATTCCGAAAAAGTGATATTTCTTGGCTACAGAGTAGTTGTGTTTGTGTGAAAGACGCCACTAAAATAATGGTAAACAAAGATAACGGGAGGCCACGAGTATGGAATGAATCATAGAGAATGTAATGACAATATTTTAGCTTTATTCACGATCTCGAAACAATCGGAGAATGAATAATGCAGATTCACTGTCAATTCAGCATCTTTGAATGCGTTCGCCTCTCGCAAACATCACTGTCAGACTACGAGCATTGCGATCACACAGTAGATATGTGGTGCAGAGCAAACAATCTTTCTCTCTTTCTTTGAAAAATTATTGCGTTCATCATTGATCTAATTTTTTGTGAGTATGTTATGTGTGAATGATTTATTTTTACAACGTGAACGATGAGCCAACAAAAAAACAAAACGGTTCGATAAAATGTTTGGGAAATTAAATTGAAATCATCGAAGAGTACTGCTTCCTGTCGAAATTGAGTTCAGCGGCTTCAAGAAAAGCGAAGCGAGTTGTCTGAATTAGGTTGTTATCGATCAAAAGCGCAATTTCTCACCGTCTCATCAATGGACTCGCCAGCAGCAGCGACCACGGAGGCGAGATGCAGATTGTTTCCGTTGTTACGTACCTTGAATTTCGTTACTTGATGAGGTAAAATATAGGAAATGTACCACAAATCGAACGCGAACGCGAGCATCTTTCCGTCCCCGGTAATCGTTGAAGCGATGCGAATTACGTTATCTGTAATGCTCAGATTCAGATTCTGTCCCATTTGCAAGAATGCTCAGTAGCACGCAGTCGGCATGTTTTCCACCAATTCTCATGCAACCAATTTGAAGTGTCCTGGGAACCGTATAGCGGCTCAGGATAAGCATATCCGTGGATGTTTGCAAATGTTATGTACCTCCAGCATCAAAAATCAGCGAGATGAACATGATAAATGAGGAGGTTAGATGAAGTAACTCGCTCGATCGTGGGATGTTTCGCTGAAATCTGGATTCGACCTTAGGCAGTTTTGTCGCTCTCACACCCGCGAGTCCTCGTTCATTCTCATCTTGAGTGAGATCAGATGGGCGAAAGTCATCGCGTAGAGCACAGAACAGCAGAGGAATGTGGCAGCGAAGATGCTGAGTGAGGCAGTGGCACTTTGCTGCAAACACCAATAATTTTTAATGGTAAACGGGTGATCATACGTATTCCGTTCGAGCGTCAGTCAGTATGTCCAAACCGTTCTCCAGATTGTTCGGAACGTATCTTAGTTGTTGAATATTTCAAGGAATGATGTTTTGTTCTTACGAGAAGTTAGCGAACGGCATGAATAGTGTAGGAGCGACAATTACTGCTGAAGCGAGCCAGTAAGTGACTACGCTGATGATTGTCACGCGAGTAGTCCAAAGCTGCAATTCCAAGTTATGAATTCTGAGTATTCAGTTGCTTGCCTGAGTGTACTTCTCCGGTTTGCTAACTGCGATTAGTCGATTAACAGCAAAAGGAACGAATGAGAAAATGACGACAGCTCGAAGGTATTGATGGCCAAAATAAACAAATCTGAATGGTTTGTTGACATGGATGAGGCAATGACACGATCCCACTGCGCGATTCTCGAATTTAATTGCGGATCAAACGTTTTGTAGAATCCATATTTCCTCGGGCGAAGTATCAACTCCAAGTAGAGGAAAAGTAGGATGCACGGGACACTCTGAAAGCAATCGATAATCAGTTTAACGAAGAATAAACTGACCTGAGCGAGAATCATTGTGTAGAAATGTGAACTGAATACGGGCTGGTACTTTCGCGCCTGAAATTCGAAATAACACATTGCTAATGATAGGTTAACCTGAACCTTCACAATAGAAAGAATGACCAGCACGTAAAGTGCGATGGACGGCCATCCGATGGCCATTATAACATAGTGGTAGAACGGAGCGTCGGCTAACGGCATCTGCAAATGACCGATAACAAAAAAAGAGATATTTAAAAGGCAATGTCACATGACTGCTGATCAGAATTTTAAACATCGCGAACGTATTTGTTCAAACATTCCCACAGACATCGAAACACAAATTCGGGTATTTTTCCATAAGTGTGAATTTTAATGCTTTCGGACTCTTTCGTAAAGAGAGAAAAATAAATCAAGATTCATTCGCAGATCGATTACTCAAGCGTTTACTAAAAAAATATTTTCGAATAGTAACAGAAAAAGAATTCCGTGGAAAGTCGTGAAGAGGAAGTACGCGATTCTCAGCATCTTCCTGTGAGTTCGAATTGTCGACCGTGAGAATCGTTTGAAAGTGTCGTTGATGATGTTTGATCACAATCATCTTGCTCACATTCTACATACTATAAACCAATATTCTCCAACTGTAGTATCTGTTCGGAATGAAATTTTTCATACATAATGTTTATTTATTGCAAACACGCATCTGTCTCATGTTCTCGAACAATTCTAATTATTTTACTGAAAACACGGCTGCCACAATCAGTTGCCAGCGCAAAGTCGACGTGGTTGTACTCGGGTATTTCGAATGATTCCTGAACGCAAGGTTGATACTTGCATGTACTTATCTGCCAAACCTTGATAACTCCAGGACGCATCTGCGGAATTATCCATTTGTCGATCTCCTGAGGCGTAGTCACCCAATCATTCCTGCTCCAAAACAAGTAGACATCCGTATCAATCTTACTGTAGTTGTAGGGAGGCGGAGAGACCTGAATACATTGAAATCATCCGAAAATGTGAACGCATTAAGAAATTCGCCTGGCCATAGCGGCGCATGTTCTCGGCCGGAGAAACATCAAAGTGGTAGACCGCGTTTCGCCAGCAATGCTGAAATGAATTTTTTCTTCTCATTTATTGGAAACGGCGAACCTGTCCGTATTGCAGAATATTCCAAGTGGAGGTGCTCACGAAGAAATTGCTCAGGTACAGCGGCGTGCGACTCTGCAACACTCGATCACATTTCGAATTTATATGTCAAAACGAACATAATTGTACGTATTCGCAGGTGGGCCGGCGGCTAGGAAGAGCACGTCCCTGCACAGCTGAATGCTCCTTTTACTGCTTTTCCCTATCCAAGCCTTCGACCCACCTCATAGCTCATTAGCGGGTGGCATAAGATCCTTGCGACTCCTCCTAGCAACCACGGACTGTGAATACCAAACTCATGTGAGCCCAGTAACATTTTGTATGCCTGAACGAACAGATCCTGGTTAGTCCCCAGCATTATGCATTAAAAAAGCTCAAACAAACATACACTTAGAAGACCGTTCAAGTTGTCGACGAGAGTGAAGATGAATCTGCCCACTCCTCGTACGTATCGAATCGATCCCGCGGGCGCCAACTCGAACATTGCTCTCACCTAAATAATATTTTAGAGACGCAAGAAGCCGTTAGGCGTTCTTGTTCGGTAGATTACCTTGCTGTTGTATTCCGGACGATCAGCGAGCATCATGAAGCTCACAATCGTTCCCTCAAATGGCACTATTGCCGTGAGAACTAGCGAACAGTGTTGCTACCTGAGAGTGGCCTACGATGTACAGCCCCTGCGCGCCGTTCAGTGCAAGGACCTTGTCGATTGCGGCGGGTGCATCGTACTTGGCAAGATCATCGGTGCTGCAACCTGCGTTTCATTCAAGCAAAAATAGAGCAAAAAACCACCTGAATCGCCAGAATTCCCCGTCGTCCTTTGTCAGATTGACATGTCGCTGACTGTAGGTCGTGCCTCGCACGTTGAGCAGAAATACGTCGAAACCAGCGTCGGCGAGGATCATTCCTTTGTTTTTGCTCAGTGTTGTAGAACGAAGATTTATATTTCTGCCTACCAGGAGAAGACTCGGGCGGATTCATAACAAACTCGGTCGCATCGCCCATCAATCCATGAATCATCAAAATCGGCGGTCTGTGGCACGATGAGTTTTCTGAAATTTGAACATTTGAATCTTTGTTTGCCTGAAAACTGACTGAAACCTGTGGAAGTGAGGCCGTGCGGTATTCGGAGCATGTTGAGAATGTATCCATCCTCCGTTACAACGTCAATCTCTTCGACGGGGTATCCCCAATGGGCGATAATTTCGGCCTTGGAATTTTACGAAGTTAAAAAAAAAATTTTCCAAAGCTCACTGTTGTCATGGACTCCTCAACATCCTGCGCGATAATCGCAACTGCGATGAATAACAATAGCACAAAAAGCATTGGAAAATATCGAAAGATCATTGTTTATGACAATCCTTTAAATAGCATCCATTTCATAGCAATTCAATGAATGAAATGATAATAGATCACTGAATGCTAAGTGCAAGTCTCTCACAAACACCACGTTGTCTATTGATGAAGGGCTGTATAATCAAGGGAACACCGCCGCATGTGATGACACTTATCACGTTAGCGCGTGCAAATTCTTTACGTGCTCATACCTCGAGGTCACACAGTAGTGAATAACCACGGAGAAAATTTGTAGTACCACAACATTCAGAACACGTTTGTTCACCAATAGAAAATTTGTATGCATACGACTCATACAACACAATCTTTGAAATTATAAAATCATTACTAATAATGGCAACTTTTTCTCAAGCGAGAATTTGTTCACAAGCGACCAGATCAGACAAACGATGTGAGAAACCATTATTCTGAAGAAGCAACATGCAAATATGTTAATTCGTTCTTTTATTTTGCAATACTCTAAGGGACTAGAGTGACTGTGCTGCTGGCTTTTTCACGACCAACTGCGCTTTGAAGGCGCCAAAAATAAAATAAAAATTAGCAGATTCAGGACGAGAATAAAACCTTCGATAAGGAGCGACGAAATAGAGCGTCAGACATGGATTGAATACCGCCGGAATACAGAGAAACTGAACAGAATAGAGTCACTTTCTTTTCTTCGAAAAGACGTACCGCGAATATCATGCCGTCCACAAGTTGGCTACGGAATCCCATGATTTGCAAAAAGTAGAAGTTAACACCGATGCAGATCGTTGAAGGAAGTACTGCGTGATAAGTGATTGCCTGCGACCGTAAATAAGAAAACACATTCTGAATCCATGTAAACCCGAATGAGCGCATGATGCATCTGCTTCGTTTTCGAGCTCATTTTATCAGCGAGAACGGCAAGTTTTTGAAGAACCTGCTCCATCTTACTGCGACGAGTGCACAAAATGATTCCTACTTTTCTCCTCATGACAACAATGAACGAGTAGATTATGAAAGGTGCAATAACTGCGTAGAAATCGGTGAATGCAGAATAGGGATCGAAGAAGTTGAAACTCCCTGAATGTACAATTATGGTTTGGTGGAAACCGTGCACTTCACTGTGGAAAGATGCATTCAGATCCGTCGTAGGGTAAATATCTCCATGAATCGATCGACTGAGTTCGGGATCATCCCTCGAGAAGAAAAATATAATCTGAAATGAGAGCATTATTACAACAAAGCACTTGGACTACCGTTGAAAGCGCATTAGGGATAAACATCAGAGTGCTCGCAAATTGCACTGCATACCAGGCTGGCGCTTCTTTGACCAAAATTGTGTATCTAGAATTGTTTTTTTTTACATTGATTTGCGGTTATGATGAGCTTACCGATACCAGAACGAGTGTGCAATCAGAAATAATGAGAAGAAAACGAGATGCAGCATAACCATGTGACTGCGGAAGCAAACTTCGGAACCGAATGCTCTGCGATCGTGCTGAATTGGACACGAATTCAAGATTTTCTTACGTGCAGTGCCCATGGAATATCAGAATGACTTCATCGCGATAGCCAATTAACCTGTAGAAGAATTTCAAAATTGAAAATGGTTTCAGTCGTTCATTTATCACCTTGGTACAATGAAAGCGTCAAGCAAAATCTCGACAATATCAACGCAAGCAATGTTGAATGTTATCACAGCATAGCTCTGAATTCGATCTTACTATTGTAAGTTTGATCAAAGTTACGTTCAATCCACTGCGCTTCGTAATGAGAATGATAGTAAGAAGTACGAGGTTGGTGGATCCGCCGATAATTGCATAGAGATAATGAATCATTTCCAACAAATTCATTGTTATGATTGTAGGGAATCGATATGGAATATAGCAGTAAAGTGAGAGAATGGACGACGAGCTTCTGCTTTATTTTTTATTCCCAGGAGACCTGGATGTTTTCACTTGTTGTATCATACGATTATATTTCTGCGAATTCAAGAATGACATGAATAAATGGCTTGTGTATCAGCAACTCGTTGACATTTATCATCTCCACCTGAAAATGCCATGAAAAATAATGCAATGCAAACAGAGCAATGCCTGATGGCGATGTAGCAAAAACTGTCTTTCATCGTCTAAGTTGGAACAATCACTTCATTGCACCTCCCTTGTCTTGTTGAGTAGGAATAAACGGGAGCGCCACTCCAGATTGTAAGGGAAAGGTAGCGCTCCCGATATGCCATCGTTGAATATTAAAAACTACAATGAATCCAAATTAGTGAAAAGGGCTGGTGAATCAAGCGTAACTATATAATAAGAGCCTGCGATGTTCAGAAAATTTTTCTCACATGACAGATTTCCTTCTGTCTGCGTTTGGCATTTTTGTGATATTTGATGCGGATATCTCCGTTATGCAAAACTACCTATTATCATGTTGTATCTTCTCGTGGAAACTTTAGCAAGCGGCATCGTTCTACTTTTCAGAATAATTATTCATATCAACTGTCACTTAAAATGAGCAATCCCTGGATCACAGTCGCTCGTATAATTACGCCGATTGAAGGTTTGAATTTTATTTTTCTCAATATCTGACATAATTGAAATTTATCAGGCATGGCTGGTATGGTGCTGAATCTCGTTCTTATCTTTCATCTTACGAGAGCGAAATTCGCCACCGCCACTCGACTCTACTTCATTTCTTGCATCATTTCCGCCCTTCTCTCTTTCGTTACTTCGTTTGCGATTCTCGTTGCGGTGGATGTGAATTTCATGCAAAACTATCGAGCCTGAAAGCAGTAGTTCAGGTGCCACTCGTATTGGACAGCGCGTTCGTAGAAGTGCTCTATGGCCCACTTCTGTTCTATCTTCCACCATGGACGACTGACTACTTTGGCATCGCATTCATGGTGCAAGTGCAGACGTTGTGGCTGGTGAGACAATCTTTTTATTTTGTAAATCACTAATTTTCAGATGATTCCCGCTCCATCGATTCTGCAGTGGATTTCGTTATCTGAGTGAGCTTTTTCATGATATTCTGTAATCTCTCACATTACAGTTATAGGAAACACGGCGAGCATAGCGTTCTAAAACTCGCAATCGCTTACGCATCTCCCCTATCATTCTACATTCTATCCTGGGTAATATAACTATTCTGAGGACTATTCATTGACATTCTTGAGATTTTACTGCCGGCATTCATGCCAACTGACGAGTTTCGGGCGGAAATCGTGGCGAGTGTCTTCGCACTTCATGGGACTAACCTCAGCGATTTCCACATTGTGGGAGTGCCTGCTATCGATAAGGTGAGTTTCTACAAAAACAAAGTCGAATAATTTCGAAAACCGGGTTCAGAACTCCTTCGACGCAATAGACGCCGCTCTGTACGACGTCATTCCATCATACACTTCGAGCATCGCACTCTTCGCTCTGAGTGCTTACAAAGTAGGTCATTTTTACGCTTCTAACTCGTTAGTTCCACTCAGATTCGTGCCAGTCTGATCTCTGTCGGCTCCTCTTCTAGTGCTGCTACGGCCCAGATGCAGCGTCGCTTCTTTCGCACGCAGATCGCGCAGGTTTAATTTATTTCTGAAAAACACGTGCTCAGAAAACATGATACCCTACTCAAGTGTTCGAAGGTGCTCATGCCACTCGTCCTTCTCTCCCTTCCAATAACTCTCTTCTGTGGCACAGTCCTCCTCGGTCAAGACGTCCACTATCTCTCCTTCCTCATCGGCTTTCTCATGTGGCCGATCCCTGCGTGCACCGTCCCATTTTTTCCGTTTGTCACTAGCCAAAACTTAATTCTAGGCCATTCTTCTGCTCTCTTTCGTGCGTAATACTGCATCCAAAGCACCGAAGGTATCGCAGTCGACGGTAGGGAAAGAATCGTCATGGCGAATAAAGAAACAAATGTGCAGATTGTGTCGAGCATGAGTTGAGATTATGGCAGTGATTATTATCGATAATGAATAAAGCCACCGATATAACTCACATGGGATACCGTCAGTGTCTCCGATACTGTCGCTAGTTCCCACGGTGTCTTATGTATTTTCTTATCTCGAATCTACCAGACTATCGCGTGCAAACATTGTTATCTCTTACAGACAGAAATACCGTACATTGCGGAGTTTTAGATATAGCTAGGCGATTTCGGAAATTTTTCAAAAAATTGCAATTGATTGCGCTGAGCGAGTATTCAGCACAAGATCATCGAGATTGTAAGGAGCAGATAACCGGATGCTTGTGTAGACTAAATAATGATAATCTTATTTTCTAGGTGATTGTTCTTTATCTGCATCACAGTTACATCAACCCTTGTCGCGCAGCAATAATAACAGTACACTACACGATTGCTGTAGCGTAGCGTCGTTACATGCACTTGTGTATGTTTCTCAAGTGTTCGTGCGATGAATGTCACACGTAAACTGGCACGATTTCTTCTCTCGTTGCGTCGATTACGTGCCAGACGATGATAGAAGATGTATGTGGAGGTGCTTGAGAATTGAGTACAAATAGTGGAACTTTATTGGGTTGTGTCTCCCTCAACAATCCACCGAGAGGGAGACTGACTAGTACGATGAATGAATGGGGAGAAGGGTGGTGGGGAAGGAAGAGACATGGGGCATACACCGAAGTAGTACCCAAATAATCACACTAATCATTGACCGCAACGGTGTGTCCCAGTGCGCGAAAGAATCTATCTCTGTCTTTGCCAATCAACAACAAATAAAAGGAGCGCGAATGTTGCGCCACGCAGACAATCAACGTGTCACTCTCATTTCTCTTGTTGTATCGCCGTATTTGAATCGCCTTCCTTGTACTGTACTCTAAAAATCGTCATCAATTCAGATGGTAGCGGCCCTATTCATTCTCGTCCCGATAATATTCACATCAATCATAGTACTCTTCTCATGGCGAGCAATCAAGGATGTTACGGTGATGATATGGAGAGCTTACTTCAACTTAGGAAAAGTGAGAGACTTATGCAAATTGAAGCGATCAAATTTACTTCAGATGGTAGGCCCGAAATCGTACCCAATAATCGGCACCATGTGGCAAATAAAATTGAATTCTTGTGGTGAGAAAATGACAATTGATTATCATTCATGTAGATCTTTCAGAATTGACCTATCAACTGCTCAATTGGGCCGGGGTTTATGCGTTTTACAAAGGTTCTACTGGTCTTGTCAAAGTTTGTCTAATTCATTTGCATTTGTGCAACAACTCAATTCAGGGTTGGCTTGGTCCGATTCCGCTGGTTCTCGTTCTGAAGCCTGACAATGTCAAGGTGAGATTCTCATCTGAAATGGAGAGAGAATTGCCATTCAGAAAGTGCTCGAGAGCAATACGCTGATCACAAAGGCTGCGCAGTACGACAAACTAGCAGAGTGGATTGGCACGGGGCTGCTGATAAGGTCCTTTTACTTCATAAATTGAGCTGAATAACGTATTCCAAGCACGAACGAGAAGTGGTTTGGACGAAGAAAGATGCTCACTCCCGCTTTCCACTTCAACGTTTTGAAGGACTATCAAGAGATATTCTCCAAAGAGGCTCAGGTGATATTGGTGCTGGAAAAAGTGAAAAGGGGCAGTTATAGATAATGATAGAACAGTTGGAAACTTTCGCTGATACAGGAAGAGAAGTTGACATTTTCCCGTACGTCAAGAGATGCGCGCTCGATGTCATTTGTGGTTTGCTTTCGAGGTCCGATTTCAACCTTTTGCGTGCACAGAAACTGCAATGTCCACCCAACTCAACGCTCAAATTGGAAAGCATTCGGAGTATGTGAAAGCAGTCGCGCGACTATCCGATTTGGTATTTCTATTTATCAGGTTTGGATAATCATGAAGTGTAGGTATTTATTTTAAAAAATAAACCCCTGTCAGATCCCCATGGCTCTGGTTCAAGCCGCTGTGGTATGGCTGTGGACTCGGGTTCGAGTTCGATCGACTTGTCAAGATGACCACAGATTTTACCAGAAACGTTAGTGGTTTTTTCATATTTTTTCAGTATTTTCCATTACAAGGGCATTTTCCCAGGTAATCGCCGAGCGGCGTCAAACGCTCATCGACGAGGGTCGAATGGAGGAATCCGCTGACAATTCAAAGAAGAAAATGTCGTTCCTCGACCTCATGCTGATCACGCAAGAGAAGAATGCTCTGAGTGATGAGGACATCAGAGAGGAAGTGGACACGTTCATGTTTGAAGGCAAGCAATTCTCCCCGGTGTTACAAATCGCGAAACAAATTGCGAAACAAATCAGCGAATTCAGGCCACGACACGACGTCTTCGGCCATGGGATGGACCATCTGGTTGATCGGACAGTATCCGGAGTATCAGGTGAGATTAAGAAAATAATTAAGAAAACAAGTAAAATTCAGGCGAAAGTGCACGAGGAAATGGACGCAGTCTTTGGGGATGACGATCGGGAACCGAGTGAGGGAGATCTGAAGAAGTGCGTGTATCTGGAGATGTGCATCAAAGATTCACTCAGGTACGTCATCAGTGTGGTCCGTATTCTAGGCTCCAAATGCAGACTGTGCCCTCCCGTTCCATTCTTCGCGCGTCGTCTCACACACGACGTCGAATTGGACGGATTCGTCATTCCGAAGGATGTCACGGCGGCGATTCTGCCAATGGGATCACACAGAGATCCGGAGGTGAGTTATTTATCACTTGAAAGACAGACACATGAGAAACGTCAGCAATGGGAACGGCCGAACGTCTTCTATCCGGATCATTTCGAGCCGGAAGCCGTGGCCAAGAGACATCCCTTCGCGTACATTCCCTTTTCAGCCGGACCGAGGAATTGCATCGGTTTGTTTTGCTTTTTTTGTATCGATTATGCCGGATTCGAGAGGCCGAGTGTCAGTGTTTCAGGCCAGAAGTTCGCCCTGGCAGAAGAGAAGACCGTGCTCTCATACTTCTTCCGCAAGTATCGCGTCGAAGCAGTTACCCCTCTCCCTGGGAATAGATTCGTCCCGGAAGTGAGTAATTCCCATTGCCTTTAATCAATAACTCATAATTTAGTTGATTCTGAAGCCCGAGGATGGAGTGGGCTGCCACCTGTTTAAGCGAGTTCGTGCTGCATGATAAATTTGACTTTTTTCACGTGTTTATTAAAGTTGTTTGTTCAATCAAATTGTTTTGTTTTATTTCGTACATTGGACGCTGACGACTAAATAATTCAAAATTCGGTTGACAATTGTAGAGACCGCAAGGTGGATTGTCGTTTTGATCAACTGATGTCAAAACAGTAGCCGAACTGTCCCTCAGGACCCCAATAACATCATACTTTTGGACGTTTGTGAATATCTTTTCTCTAAACTGCGCTAGAGCAGAAAAAGTGCATTCTCATTTCCCTACATGATCGACTCGAAATCGGGTAGTAATACATAGGGGTCGGAGCCTAAATCCGTGCACAGTGATCTTGAGGGATCGGGAAAGCTTTCTCTAGCATGCGTCGATAGTGCAGTGGTAGCGCGTCTACTTTGCAATCCGGCGGCTTGATGTTCGAGTCCGGTAAGTTTCAAAACTTTTGCAAATGCTGGAGATAAACAACGGAAGTCGGAATCAAATAAATACGCGCGGACTGATTTCTTTGAAAAGGGAGCACAATTCGGGGACACTTCTGATCTCTGTTTTTTCTGCTCTTATGTTCTTTTAAAAATATAAGCAACCTATTGCGAGTGGAGCACGATGATACGATAAGTAGAAAGCCTCTAATTCCATACTCTGTTCCTCATATTATCGATTTTGACCTACTTAATGTTGTCCGATCATTTTGCTCCACGGGCAGTTCATAGAGGCTCTGGATAGCTACAGAACGCGCACTTGATCACTCGAAACGGATTTGAATTCGATTTGTGCTCCCTCGGCGCAGTTTTTGCGCGATTCCTTTCTCCCTCAAAAGGGACGGAGCTTGCGGTCTCTAGACAATTGAGCTTCACGTTATCGTGATTTGTGTAACCCTACTCGGCGCAGCTGTGTTTCCACCCAAGATGGGCATCGCAGTATCCATGATGACACTCTTGACACTTCTCGCCCAGTAGATGACGGTCTCTCGATAGGAAGGAGTCGTAGCGATGAGGACGATCGTGTGCACACTCCCGTGAAGAAGTTCGATGCAGAAGGCGACGTTGACGATCTCTGCAATTTTTAACTTTTCATATCATCTACATTGTGCTATTCACAGAGAAAATTAATCGTTGCTAATCGCTACGCGTCAAAGACCAGAGTACTCGCGCAACGCAAATCAGTTATTCTGTTCAGTTTCGGAAATGTTATGCGATTCACCTGGCGACAAAATCTCAGCGGTCAATGAGACTGCATAGACAGCGAGCGGAAATATCTGCATAGTAACGGGAAGAGCCATCTAAATGTTACCAAAATATGAAAAATCCTTTTGTTGATAACCTGGATGAGCAGAATGACCATCAACTCCCTTTGTAAGACGCGTGTTCGCTCGCTCATCGAACCCGTCTGAATTGTGTTTCATTCGTCTGTACGCTGTAACTTCCGCTCACTTGAGAAGAAAGGATCTTGAACGTGTGAGAAATGAAGAAGGAGCACATTACGGTGACTAACGTCATTCCCTGTAAATAATTTATTCCGGACACGTGACATACTTCCGAAAATGATATTTCAGTTTGAAAAATGATGAGCAGGTGAAAATGTCAGAATCAGCTTACAAAGAGAGTCGTTGCTAGCAGGGTGCCGCTGAGCCACAAATTCTGGCTAAAATCGTATGCGAAATATGCGTGTCCGCTACTGAATATCCACGCTTCCGAAGGGAATAGCTGAAAGTTTATTACTGATAGCACAGAAGTTTTCAGATCCAACCTTCGAGATGTGAGCCGGAGCTCCGTCTTGGAGCGAGTAGCACAGCGCATAGATTATCCCGGGGACGGTGACACAAGCAAAGAGAACCAGGCGAACTAGCCAACTTTCAACACTCTGATTAGTGATTATGTATCGTGCGTTTTAGAAAAAAGCGTTAGCTCGTACCGAGATATGTCGATTATTTGCCAGTCTCACGATTGTTTCGTATTTGAAATGGAAGCAGAGAACAACTGATCCGGCTACCCAGCCCATAGTGAAAAATGCGATAGTCTGCGTCAATTTCAACATTATTTTAACAATTAAAAATTTCGAAACCTGGCCAATATGGCTTGGAAAGCCGAGAACGCATATGAGCCCCTCACATAGCGCAGCAGGAGCCGGGAACATGAATATTGGGCAAAGCAACAATCCAAAATTCAGATCGACCAGAGTGACGAAAAACTGAATTAAAAGGTGAAAATATCTACAAATTTGTTCTATTTCTCCTGACCTGAAGTTGCATTAGATAACGGGAAAATTCCTTTCCGTATTTTGGTGTTTTTGCGATTAGAAGATAAAACGATAGAGCGGACAGGACATGCGTGAATGCAGTTGATATGTGTATGTAGAGCAGCATAAACTTGATATAGACAGGAGTAAGCATAACGAATGACGAATTCGTAGTAAAGTCGGATAGAAAAGCTCCCTCTGATATTTCACCTGTTCTCGTATGTTCATGAATTAGGATGGAAGACATCTGTAAAGTGGCTTGTTCCAAGTAAACCCATGAAAATATTCAAGAAAACCTGCTGAACAAACGAGCAAATCAACACACATAACACAACGACGCATGTTTTTCAGATAACATGAGAATTAGTTAGCCTGTTAGTCAATTAACAGCAGACCGAATATCTGTTTGGGCGTCCATTTTAAACTTTATAATGCAGAGATCAGTTGGTAAAACGAAAAACAGTACATTCTGAATTGATGATCATTCTGCTGCATAACATAGAGTGTTTCAGGACGGAAAATGAAGATTTCTAACCTTCCAAGATCTTTCATTTTTTCTCATGATTGGTCGTCTGCACGTGTTTCGAAGATGTTCAGGATGTTTTCCGTTGACTACAATCTACAACGACACCGCACAAAGGCCGCAGTACCCTCGCAGACAACAAGGAAGCAGCCTCGTGGCTGGCAACGTCATCACATTCCATGCTCTTGCGATTCTTCGATTCTTCCTTCCCACTCTCGCGATGCCGTCGATCTGGAGCACTCCCGCTGTATTCTTCGCTTCCTGGCGCACATTCGCGCTCAAAAACACTATTCTCTGCACAATTTCCTACTTACCAGTAGCTTTCTTGGTGTACTGCGCTCTACGGCACAAGAAAACGTGGGAGGCGTACAAAGTGGGTATATCGCAGGTTTCTCGATGACAAATTAATCTCAGAACAGTGTGTTCTTTCTGGCGGCAATTCAGTCTCTCGGTGTGCTGCCAACCTGCGGATATGTGTTGTACCACCTGTTTTTTGTTTCTCATGGTACAGCAGTTCAGTCACTGCTTGCATTCATAGAATCTGCATTCAGAGAACCAGGAGACCACTTATTTCTGGTGCACGATGAGTCGCGGAGTGTTCGGAACCGCCGCATACGCCGTTTTCCAGGCTCCTACTGTCGCTTTTTTCATCCTCTCGGATTATTGATCGAATACTATTTCAGGCAGTTGCCATTTGCCGCTATTTCTCTATCGTTCATTTCAAAATGTATCGGATGAGGACAGTTTCCATTCTCTCAATTGCTGCCATGAGTACAACTGTGAGTGTCTTGGAGCGACTTTCGTGAACATTTCAAATTATTTCCCGTTTCAGTTTGCGTACTGGATCTACGTCCTTGGTTGGGGCATTCCTATTCGTGCTACAAGTTGCTCGGCTCTCGGAACGATTCCCAGAACGTTAACCGAGGTACGAATTGGTTTCCTCTTCGATATCGTAGAATACGAAAGATCGGAGGATAAAATAACTTCCGAAGACTAGTCGAGTGTCGCTTCGTCCGAGATCTCTAGACATCGGCAAAACATGCCCTATACAGATTTACCACTACACTCTCGTTCTCTTCACCTTCTCATCTTTGCCCTTGAACTTGCTCCTCATTCGAAAGCTTCGACACAATCGTGCTGATAAGGGTAGACATTGTTACATTTTGTGCTTTTCATGGAAACTGATTTAGGTTCGACAAAATCAAATGGTCGAAGAGTTGATGAACTGTCCGTCACTTATGGACTGGTTGTGCAAGGATGCGTTCCGTGCTTTGTAATCGCTGCCTCCATTACTTACAACGGTAATGTTCAGGCCATAAATGTTTTTTTCATCGAACGTTCTATTTCAGTGTTGCTCTCACAAGGATTTGTCTTTTCCTCATGGTTCAGCATTATAATGGATTCCACTGGATACATAGTACTTGGAATAAACACACTGTTCTCATTCGTTTTCATTCGCACTTTTCGGAAGCATTTTGTGGCATTATTCGGTTAGTTTTTTCTCAAATATTGTCCATATAAATCATTTTGAGTCCCTCCGTCAATCGTATCTCGCTTTTCTCTCGTATCCAACGCGTCTTCGCAAGCAGACAGGTTTATAGCGATAAGGAACGCAGAAAATGATGATAATTTAGATTATCTCGTACTATCAAAATTAGTCGCACGGTGTGAAGATTATGATTGATAGAATCTTCAAGTTCCGTTTCCATGCGAGCTGTTGATCGAAGCTCGAATCTGCCATTGGGATATCAGAAAATTCACTGCGAGTTCAACTAACTCTCATCGGCTGCCTTCTAACCGTTGCAATGATAAATCGTCGATACGTTGGTGTGATTGAAAGCAAGATCAGATTGTGTACCAGTGGATGAAGTGTGAGCACACAAAAGGCAGGGAGAGTGATATCTGCCAATAAGTATACCATTGATTTGATGATTCGTGAGCAACGAACCATACGGAATGCACTCGCAAGCTAACGAGGTGATCAAAAGTAATGCCGTAATGAGTACCATTGCTAGAGGGACAGCCATCTGAAAGTAAATTCAAGTTGTAGCTCTTTGAGACGTTCGTTGTTTCTCATACCTGAACGAAGAGAACGGTCAGCGAATCTTTGACGCGTTTAGTAGAAGTTGGACTCTTGTTCTTCTAAAAGGAGAAATTGAAGATTGAGGGATTGAAGATGGAAATTGAATATTGAAGGTTGTGAAATGCGTAAATATTTCATTATCACTAACTGCAGCATTGAGTACATGAAACATGTGCCAGAAAAGAAACAAAAGAACGATAATAAAGATTATTATATCCTAAAATGAAGGTTTTGCTATATTACCATCACGAAATCTGACCAATTCCACTAATGAAATAACTACTAGGACGGCCATTCCTCGTTCTTGAGCGAAATAAGAACCTCGAGATATGATCCATGTTATGTTAAATTGATTCTGCGATTGCACAAGATTATGCAATCAGAATCGTTTTTGAATTCACCTCTTTTATTATCCCTATAACATCAGCTCGTTCGAAAGGATAAGCGGCATACGCAATCGGGGTTACACCCATGGCGAACAGTAGAACAACTTGGATCGCAGTGCGAGTTTGCTTTGAATTGTGAAGATGAATATCATCTTTTTCTTGACAGTTGTTCTACCTTACTGACGCGAAGAGAGTTGTTTGTTGGAATAATGGTCTGATGACGGTAGATACTACACGACATAACCGCATTGAGTATAAGTACATTTTGAAGAATCAAAACTCCCTAAAGTCCAAATGATTGACCAAATACGAAATACAAACGAAATACCAGTAACGAATGCGGGCTTATGCCAGCCTTGCACAAGAGACCAACACAGTAACCAGCAATCGCGGGAAATGCGGGAATTGGCGAAAATAGTATGTCTACGTATATGCTAGCCGTTATAACACGTGCCTGCAAAATAATATTTCTAAGAATCTACGGACTTGGATGGATGTAAGTACCTGAATGTAAACGAGGTACGATCGCACTCCCATTTGGTTAGGCGGCGTCTTCTTGAGAAGGCAAAACATGGAAACCGCATTGAGAACAGACGTTATGACGAAGGAAACTCGTTGGCATGAGAATAGAAGTTCTTCTAATTGGATGGGGAGGTAAACCTCCATTTGAAATGTTTGAATGAAGAAAATAACTGTAAGCTAACTCTAACATAATTGGCTCTGTACGGATTTGCCGGACCCAGGCGATTTTGCCGGACCCAGGCGATTTTGCCGGACCCAGGCGATTTTGCCGGACCCAGGCGATTTTGCCGGACCCAGGCGATTTTGCCGGACCCAGGCGATTTTGCCGGACCCAGGCGATTTTGCCGGACCCAAGCGATTTTGCCGGACCCAGGGGATTTTCCGGACCCAAGGTGATTTTGCCGGACCCAAGTACTGTTTTTATGGAAAATTATAGATTGCATCTTTTTCGTTATATTGCATAAGGGTGACGTAATACTAGGAAATATCATGTTCTAATCGTACAACGCGCCTTAGGTTCGATGGATAAGACTAGTAGAGGTGGCAATCGATGGATGTCCCATGAGAGTAGTTATCCGAAGATCTGTGACCTATTGCATAATGATGACCCAATACCCTGTTCTATGAGTGGGACTCGCTCCTGACTAGACGGAGAAGCATGTTGGAGATCTCATTCGAGATCACACGAGACCCCATTGCAGATTTTATTTTCAATCACTGATTTGTGTAATGATGATTCAATACTACGCAATAATCTGTTCTAGGCTGTAGGTACGAAAAAGCCACGAGTGACTCTCCCAGGCCTACGAGTAGTCACTCGGAAATCAAATCTGCAATGGGGTCTCGTGTCATCTCAAATTTGATCTCCAACATGCTTCTCCGTCTAGTCAAGAGCGAGTCCCACTCATAGAACAGGGTATTGCGTCATCACTATGCAATAGGTCACAGATCTTCGAATAACTACTCTCATGGGACATCCATCGATTGCCACCTCTACTAGCCTTATCCATCGAATCTAAGGCGCGTTGCACGAATAGAACATTATATTGCATAGTATTACGTCACCATTATGCAATGGAGCGAAAAAAGATGCAATCTATAATTTTCCATCAAAGCAGTACTTGGGTCAGGCAAAATGACCTTGGGTCCGGCAAAATCCTCTGGATCCGGCAAAAATTTCTTGGGTCCGGCAAAATCGCCAGGGTCCGGCAAAATCGCTTGGGTCCGGCAAAATCGCCTGGGTCCGGCAAAATCGCCTGGGTCCGGCAAATCCGTACAGAGCCACATAATTTATAGTCTTAGAATGTATGTAACGACAAAGTTAACGATCGACAATAATTTTGAAGCGATATGAAAAGTTATGAGTGTGGCGGCAACTTGTTTGAATGAAATTGAAAACCTAGAGAAAAAAACTTCTCACCTGGTCCACATTTCAATGTTCACTCCGTTAAACCATTTGAAAAGTGCAGAATTACGTGCCTATTTGAATTTTTTCAGGTGACAGAAACTGTATGGCAGTAGTATACAGTATGGGAAACAGGACACAGAAGAAGAACAAAACGAGTGATGCACTTGAAAAGATAATTCTTCTTATGTGCAATCATAGAACAGGTTTAAAGTTTCTTTACTCACTCTAACAAGCACCAAATGCTTTTAAGCTTTAAAAAGTTATATATAATACATACTATTGTACAAAACAGGACAATTATGAGGTAGGGAATTCAGAAAACATTCGGTGTAAACAAAAGTCCCTCAAAAGATTCAAACATCAGGTCCCTGCCACAGACGATATCTGTATTGTGGTTGAAGGGTGTTTCTGAAACAAATATTTCGATGAAGTCGATTGATCAAGTCTAACTTTGCGCGGTTCGAACGCGGAGAGGATCGATCGTCGATAGGACGGAGTTATCGATAGAAGGATAATGTTGTGCACTAGAGGATGAAAAGTAAACACACAATAGGCGGGCAGTGTGACGTCTGAATTGAAACGGACTTGATAAAGGTGTGACGTTCTCCTTCTTACTGAAAGGAATGCACTCGCAGGCCATCGAAGTGAACATGATAGTGACGGGAATGTCGATCGTTGTGAGTGGAGCAGCTAACTGAACATTTAAGTTACGTCGGCATGAAATCGGACTGAACTCACTTGCACGAAAAGTACCAAAACCGAACGTCGAGTGCGCTTAATCGAGGATGGACTACGATTTTTCTGAAAATGTTTCATTCAAACGACAAAGGATTTTGGTAAAAATGTCTAAATTATTTTCAAACGCGCACTTAATACGTTCGTATGGAAATGTTACCTCGTTGCTGAGTACGTAAATCATGTGGAGGAATAATAGCGCCCCTAAGATAACAGTCGATGCTATGCCCTGAATTAATAGATAGTAAAATTGGCCAAACTGCTCTAGATTATCCGACCAGGTTTATGTCATTGATGAATAATATCAGAAAATCGCTTCTCTCATGAATAAAGAAAGGGCCACGACTAGCGATCCACGACAGATTGTATGGACTCTGATCACTTTTTCACAACCATGGAGAAAGAGTTAGAACAAACCTGATTTATAATTTTCATCATTTCGTCCTTCTCGAAAGGATACAGCGTGTATGCAATTGGTACCGATGCTATTACGATAGTAATTAGTGCTTGAATTGCGAAACACGTTGTCTGGAGTGATGAAATAGCAAACGAATCGATTGTTGTCGAGGAGACCTTTCTGAAGTGGAATCGACTAGTGACAGGAACAATGATTTGATGACGATAGAAGATGCAGGATATGATGGCCATGCCTGTTAGAACTACGAGAAGAATGAATATGCCCTGAAAAGGAGAAGAACTCTCGAAATGAGTAAGCTGTTCTCACCAGTACAGAGTGTGGCCTAACATCTGCGATGCATAGCAATCCTAGGCAATAGCCAGCTATAGCAGGAAAGGTTGGAATGAACGCGAAGAGAACGTCCAGATATACGGAAGAAAGAATAATCAGGAGCTACCATGGTAAAAAACAAATGATTAAGTGAGAAAATGACGAAAGCGATCTCTAGAACCTGGATGAACAGGAGATACGTTCGAATTGTGATTTGATTTGGTGGCGTCTCCTTGAGAAGAGAACGCATGGATATCACATTGAGAAGTGAGGTAAGGATAAAGAAACCGCGCTGGCCATAAATCAGGGCATTTTGTGTCTCGACGGGAAGGTAAATATCCCTTGAGTATTGTTTGAGAGCATTGAGCAATTCCATGAATGAAGATGGTGTATTATCTACAGTAGCGCCAGAAAGTATTTGATCACCTTTTCAAAAGCTTGTAACTTTTGATTGGGAAAAGGTCTGAGGCTGATTTTTTGGCTCATAGTAGGGAATCTATTGTAGATCACAATCCTGCTATACCGGTCTCTCGAAAATTCCTCCCTATTGCATAGTGATGACGCAATCAGACCCTACTTTTTCAAAAAAATCATATTTCCTTTGTAGAATTTTTTTGGAACGCCAAACTTTTTGTGCATGGAGGCACCCCTTGGGGCTACTCAGGAAAAAAATTTCAAGTGTTTACGACTTCGCATCTTGGCTGCAGAAATTCTGCAAAATCAAGGTCGAAATTTCATATCTCAGCTTCCAGACGTGCTAGAGCCCTATTCTAAGGACCAAAATAATCCTCTGGGTATTACCTGATGATCCCCGAAGTATGGTAGCGATAACTCACCATTTTCAGTCAGTGACCAAAAAAGTCACTTTTTCGGATGACCCGATTTTGACAGAGTGCCATTTCAAGGGTGATTTTTGTAAATTCGTAATTTTAGTGTAGGAACGTTGCAAGACCATGCATTAGTAATTGCTAAAATTTTCAAGAGGTTTGCTTCACTCTCCTGCATGTGGCGATCGATTTCCGGAGGTACTCTGGCTCGCCCCGCTCCCATTTGAACATACGACCATACTTATATTTTTCTTTCTGGTGAAGCTACCGGTCTCATATTTTGTAGAAGTTATGAGGGAGTTGCAGGCCACTTATCTGCGAAGTTAGAGCCCGATTGAAGGTTTTTGAAAAAATCGAAAGTGGGCAGGGCGAGTATTTTCGAGCGCAATGTACCTCCGGAAATCGATCGCCACATGCAGGAGAGTGAAGCAAACCTCTTGAAAATTTGAGCAATTACTAATGCATGGTCTTGCAACGTTCCTACACTAAAATCACGAATTTACAAAAATCGGGTCATCCGAAAAAGTGACTTTTTTGGTCACTGACTGAAAATGGTGAGTTATCGCTACCATACTTTGGGGATCATCAGGTAATACCCAGAGGATTATTTTGGTCCTTAGAATAGGTCTCTAGCACGTCTGGAAGCTGAGATATGAAATTTCGACCTTGATTTTGCAGAAGAATTTCTGCAGCCAAGATGCGAAGTCGTAAACACTTGAAATTTTTTTCCTGAGTAGCCCCGAGGGGTGCCTCCATGCACAAAAAGTTTGGCGTTCCAAAAAAATTCTACAAAGGAAATATGATTTTTTGAAAAAGTAGGGTCTGATTGCGTCATCACTATGCAATAGGGAGGAATTTTCGAGAGACCGGTATAGCAGGATTGTGATCTACAATAGATTCCCTATTATGAGCCAAAAAATCAGCCTCAGATCTTTTCCCAATCAAAAGTTACAAGCTTTTGAAAAAGTGACCAAATACTTTCTGGCGCTACTGTATGATTTTTCTACTAGGATAAGCTGTAATCTCGATAATCACGATGTGCAAATACAATAATTTGTACCGAAAATTGTTACGGTAACAACGTGATGATGTTTGTTTGCTAAGCAACGTGATTAATTTGAGAAAAAATAAATCAGATAAATAAAGGTAAAATCGGAAAAAAGGGGTTTATATGGAGTGGTCGGATCTCACATTCTCCGATCCTCATGAAATTTAAGTATATCTATTAGGCGACAACTTTATCGGATGGGTCAAGCATGAGAAAACAATGTTCTTAAGCTCCTCAACACCCGTACGCGCTCTGTGATTGCTTCCTGCAAGATAAATGTTAGATACCACGATTAGGTCTCATTCCAATTTGTTTTCGAACACAATATTTTCGATACAGTCTGATGACTTGGTGTTTTCGAGCAACGGCGACTTCTCTTTCCAACTAGTCGATCAAAGAGGACAGGTGCATTCGATTCCTTCCAAATTCTGTCGATTCTCACATTTTATCACCTATTACGAATTTCTTACTTCATTCAGTACTTGACAAAATTTAGTTCAGATCGTAATCGTATAAATACTTTTTTTAGGTTTCTATGATGTCACCTGAATTCATCGAGTATATGGTTCTCTACGAGCACATAACAAGCGCACTAACGCACGTTCTTTCCGCAGTGGCATTCTACTTTCTTCTTGCAAAAACGCCCAAATCCGGAAAACCCTTTGCGAGGTATCTAATGCTGCTACAGGTGAGCCGATTTGGATGTTGATACTACGAAGAATTGCAGTTTATAGTAACCGTTGTTGATTTTACCTTTGGTGTCCTACTGTGTCCTGTGCTTGTATTCCCTGCTCCCGCCGCTCTTTGTGAAGGGCTGATCTGCAAAATGGGCTTCTCGAGTCATATCGGACAGGTTGGATAATCGACGTTTTTACGTGAACTAAAAGACGAAGAGTTTCAGACGATTATGTATTTCTCCATGGGCTACGTTGCCATGTCGGTTGTCTTTTGCTTTCATTTCAAGTACGAAACAGTAGTACGATTATCAAATTATCGAATGATTTCTGTATGTGGGCCAGTAATTCTCAAACAAAATTACGAAATGTTTCAGCGCCTCGAAAGCTGGCTTGTCAGAGTCGGTATTTTTACCATTGTAACCATTCCATGCCTAGTCTATGCTGCTTGTTTTTCACTCCAGAAGGGTGCCCCGGCTTACATGTTGCAGGTTCTGAACTCGAATGTTGTATGCCATTTATTTGTACGATTATTGTTTACAGAAATTTCCATCAGCAGTCTGGATATTCAGTAGTGGACATGCCACGATTGCATACGATTTCGGCATGAACAAGTGGTTGAGCGGCTCTTTGCTAGGCACAACCCTCTTTGTGAGTTCATTTTCAACATAACGTTGAGATTAATCATTTCAGGGTATGGTCGCAGTCACAGGCATTGTCTCCTTCTTCATCTCTCACACTTTCAAGATGCTTTCATCGCAAGTGAGCAGCCAGAATACTTTTCACATTTTGAAATTGAATGGAATTACGACTGTTCGCAGAAAACAACGTCTTTTGACACACCTTCTGCACTATTTTCATTTTCTTTTACAAAAAAATGGCAACAGAGCTTCAGACAGGCTCAATGAGCACCCGAACTCGCAGCATGCAACGCGATTTGATGGTCATCCTTGTGACACAGGTTTCAAAATGAATTTATTAAGTTTTATACATGAGGGGTCATAGATGATGATTCCCGTCACCTTGCAAATCGGCCCGCTCACTCTCTATGCCATTTCGCTCACTGCAGAGCTGTTCACGCCAGGTGTTTTCTTATACTTCTTGTGCGCCTTTGCTGCTTCTCATTTGCCTCGAATACAAGTGAAACAGAGAGAAAATTATGTCCATTTCAGAAATTACAAACATCGTTTTCTGCATCGAACTTCTTCACGCGAGTGTGCACACAATCGTTCTTTTCGCCACGACGCCCAGCTATCGAGAGACTTTGATTTACTGGGTGAAGAGTTTTCGAAGCCTCGTGATGAGATCAGCAGCGCCCATCAATCCTGGAAACGACAGAGTCACGAGATTGACCAGTAGAGGCACGCAAGTAACTTCGTGATTGATGCTGTTTGAACTTTTTGTGTTGTCCGTTCGATAATCACGAATGTCTATTACAATAAACTAATGTAAGTGAATTGAACGGGAACATAACTTCCGTTGTCTGTTTACAACATTCTAACGAGCAATTTCCCTTTCCGATTTACTACTCCGATATTCTGGGTGTCCTTGAAAGAGAGCACAGATCATTGGAACGATGATGTCAGTCACTAATTCGTCCAATACACGATTGTCGAATTTCAGTTCATGTCGGGTAAAATCTGGCAGGTTCACTATTGGATATTCTCTCAGGATGTGCGGCTGTCTTTCAGTTGAGCAATACAAGTATCCGGGTCGCGAGCCGTCCAACTTCCTGTCCATCAAACTGCTGGGAATAATCGCATTGAGTCTTCCGAGTAGGTTAGCAATGGCAATTCGAGAGCGAATGTTGGAATTCAGCAATAACCGCATATTTGTGCATCATCTCCACTTTCTTCACGAAAGCAGATGTTATCTCGAACTACTCTCTTGCCAACTGTCCCGATGTCAAAAGGTGAGATTATTTTACCAATAGATGCATGAGAAACAACAAACCGTTGAAGCTCTCTCCCTCCGATCTCCTATTCCATTGGCTCGTGGGAACCGCAGAAGCAGTTCTGGATGTTCTCCGTGATTCTGCATCTGCCCGCACGGTTGCTGCTCACTATTGTGAGTTATTCCATGCTAAATGAACGAAATTATATCGTTTAAAAATAATTTTCTTATACTACGTCTGCAATACACGATACGATGATGCAGGTGGGCACGCAAGTGTGGCGAGAGGGCATCTGGCAACTGGCGGGCTTTGCAGCGGCATGTTTGGAGATGCTCGGCCTCGTCTGCGTCAGTCTCTTCCACGTCGACTCCATTGCGGGATTTCGTGAGTTTTCCATTTTATCTCAGAGATCAAAGATCACTTTAGATGTTCACGCGGCCTTCTTCACTCTGTGGGTGGCGGCGACAATCTGGGGCATGAGCATCATTGTTCACCTTCAAAGAGTTACTGAGCAGATCTACAATGATCGCTACGTGAGTGAAGCTCGGAAGGTGAAAGTACATTTTCGACATGGTTCAGACGTTCCGCTCGTGGCTCGCCAAGATCGCCATTATGACCTTATTTATTCTCGTCACTTGCACAGTATCAATCACGTACCCGCTATCGCAGATCTATTGCAATCTTACTGGTAGGACGCACGAAAAAAGGAAAAAAATGCATAAATCCATTGCAGCCTTCACGATTTTCTGCTTCGGCGAGTACGCTATCATCGCCCTCAACGCAGCCTTCTGGATCGTCGTCCTCGTCGAATTCAGTCGATACTTTGACGGCATCGAGATCGTATCAGTACGATCAATAGAGAACAAGGACAAAATCGCTCCCGAGACGCCTCCGGAGATGCTTGTATTCGATCATAAAAAGTTCTGAAATTAGCAATTTTATGTGAATACAATTTGTGCTCAGACGAAAAATGTGTGTTTTGTCGAATCTTGCCCAAGATAAAGATCAATTTGCCGTACTCAGCGACCAAATTTTATGTACTCCTTGGCGAATCGAGTAGACAACAAGACGATTAATTTCCGCGATAATCTCCGTCTTACGATTGTCGAATTCGACATCATTGACGTTCCAGTTAATTGAATCAATCGTCGTCGACGCTCGGGATGGTCTGCTGTGGTTGCCTTTCCGTCGAGAAATACAAGGTCCCCGACAGTGAACCGACGTTCTTCCTTCCGGTCAAATTCTACGGGATCTTCGCTCTTTGTGTGCCGAGTGAGTTCCTTCGCTGCTCGAATAACACGAACAAATAATTCCAGCGATAACGGCGTATGTGTGCATCATCTCAACCTTCTACACGCAGGCCGAGATCATCTCCAATTACACGCTAGCGAACTGTCCAGATGTGAAAAGGTACGTGATCGTTGCACTCATCATTGCTTATATTTTCAATCCAGCAATCTCCCTCCCATCTCGTACGCCATCGGGTCGTGGGAACCACAACGACAGATATGGCTGTTCGCTGTGATCATACATCTACCATCGCGCATGCTGCTTACTAGAGTCAGTTGATCATACCTATTTTATTTGCGATTGTGAACATGATAAAGTGGTATTCGTGCAGATGATTCCTCAAATCTGGCGAGAGGGAATCTGGCGACTGGCTGGCTACGGCGCCGCCTCTCTCGAGATGTTCTCACTCGTTTTCGTCTCGCTTTTCCACGTTGACTCGATCGCCGGATTTCGTGAGCTACCACTATAATATTTTGATTATATTTTTTGTTCGAATTTTAATTTGTCGTGTAATCAGAAGTGCACGCGGCCTTCTTCTCTCTCTGGTGGGCGGCGACTGTCTGGGGAATGAGCATCGTCATCCATATGCAACGAGTGACTGGACACATCCATCAAGATCCGTTCGTGCGTTTTATTCAATCTGTTCCGTCATTGCCTATTAAACCATTGCAGATCTTCCGTGCGTGGTTGCTCAAGATCGCGATAATGACGGCATTCATTCTCGTTTCGTGCGCTGTCTCCATCTCGTATCCGCTATCGCAGCACTACTGCTCATTGACAGGTATGATCTCAGTTGTTTGTTGTGTGAGGGCAGCTAGGGTGGTATCTAGAGTGGGTGGGTATTAAAAATTGATGTGAGTCGCAATAGAATGTATCGATGATTCGATTACGTGAGACGTCTCAGTTCGAAGGGGACAAGAGATCGCACAGGATGATTGTTGCGCCCTCCTGACATGGGCGATAGCGATCTTACGAGCGTTCCTCAGCAAGTGCGATTTTACGCACATCTTGTTACAAATTTGATACACACTTTTCTTTTGAAGTTGAGCGAGTTTGGATGAAAATTAGGTAAATTGAATTTTTAAAAATGGGCACTTAAAATTATTTTGCAGCCTTCATCGTTTTCTGCCTTGGAGAGTATGCGATCGTCGGTCTCAACTCGGCTTTTTGGGCCGTTCTTCTCGTCGAGTTCAACCGAGACTTCGAAGGATTCCGTGTGGTGTCAGTGAGGTCGAAGAAAGGAAGTGACAAAATCGCCCCGGAGACACCTCCCCAGTCACTCGTGTGCAATGATAAACAATCGTTCTAATCTTTCTGTTATAATTATCCATACCATTTTACTCTCGATTTATGAACTCAAACATGAAACGACATGAAATGAAACTTTGACATGAAACGTTGACATGAAACGGTATGCTATCCTAAGTGATAAATCACACATTAAACAATGTTTTACGGCTGCCGTAGCCCGGACACGAATGAAGTCGCCATTATAGACGGCTGATTCTGAAGGGAAAAAATTAGTTATACACAGTTTTGTTTGGCTCACTCTGCGCGATATTTTCTTTATAATGTATCGTCGATAGGTCGGAGTGATCGAGAGGAGGATGATATTGTGAACAAGTGGATGGAGGGTGAGCACGAAGTATGCAGGTAGTGTGATCGCTAAATCGTTTTCTTGTCCGCTTTGAGATATTTTAACCGGGACTGTGAAATGGAAAAAAAGTTGAAAAAGGAACCGAATGGGATACATTCGCATGCCAGTGAAGTGAATAGCAGAAAGGCAGGAATGACAATCATGGAGAGCGGCACGGCTATCTTCGTGAAATTTGTTACTACTACAAGGAAAAAAGTAAATTTTTCCCAAACAAACCTGAATGAAAAGCACAATCAAAGAGTTTCGGATTCGTTTTAATGAAGAAGCGCTTCGATTTTTCTGAGAATAAAAATGATAATTTGATTTTTCTAACTCAAACCTCGCCACTCAGCACATGGATCATGTGCCAGAATAGAAACAATACAATAAAAGCACACAGAATCAAATCCTGGAAAGCAATTTTAATCTGTTGCCCTTGATCACTATTTTCCATTAGATTTTCCACCTGCAAATCCACTTACCGAGTCAACGAGGCTAATTGCAACCAAGACGTGGGCGCCTCTTTCGTGAATGAAGAACGGACCTCGCTCAATGATCCACGTTAAGTTGAAGGGATTCTGCAAAAATCAGCCCATGATCAAGTTAAAAATGCGGTCGAACTTTTCTCAGAATGCCCATTACGTCGGCTCGATCAAACGGATAAATTGCGTATGCAATTGGATTCGCACTCATAATTACAGTCAGGACAACTTGAATCGCAGTGCACGTTGTCTGAATCCTCGTATCTCTCAGAAGCCAAGTAATTCAGATACCTTGCTCACCCGAAGAGGGTTGCTAGCGGGGATGATTGTCTGATGGCGATAGAAACTGCACGATATAATCGCCGTACCAACCAGCACGAGAAGGAGCACGAAAACGCCCTGAAAGGGTTGGATTGGAGAATAAAATCCAAAGACAAACCAGAACTGAGTGTGGACGAATTCCCGCGCTGCAGAGAAGGCCAACACAGTAGCCGGCAATGGCGGGAAACGTGGGAATTGGCACGAAGAGAATGTCCAGATAGACACTGCTGAGACCAACCACGACCTTGAAATTATCAATTGGGCATAGTCTCTGAAATGTAAGACAAACTTGGATAAATATTAGATATTTTCTAATTCCGGCTTGATTCGGAGGCGTTTCCCTCAGAAGGCAGAACATGGCGAGGGCATTCAAAAGGGAGGTCACAATGAAGACTACGCGTTGAGAGGTGAAGAAGACTTCCTGCACTGTGATTGGAAGGTAGATTTCCATCGGAAAGCTGTCCGAATGCAAGTAAAAACAAGACCTTGAGATTTCACCTGCTTCTGCACTCGCCCTTTAGCGCCTTCGATCTCGCGCTCAACTTTGTATCTTCGATATTCACGACCGTCTACGAAAATGGATTTTGACCATCTAAAGTACATAAACACAAAAATATATTAATAATATTTGATACTACAATGCGTGGAAATAATAGAAGCACCATTTCCATTGTGAGAAATCTGCAAAAGGCAGATGTAATTATGATAAGTAAGGTTAGAACGAGGTTGCCATCATTCAGAGAAATTGGTACAATTACTTCATTTTTTTACCATTTTTCTAAACCTATCAGCTAGTCGATGCGATCGTCATCATTTTCCTCATTGCGGACTACCGAAAGAGACTCGTCTCATTGATCGCGACGAGATTGGTCGCAAACGTCGTCTATATGGGAAACACGGCGTACGTCGCGCCGAATAGAAAATCAAGTGTGGTGAATGAGAGGGGGCATGACAGAACCGCAACGACAAAAGCGCAAATGCCCGAAAACGACAAATGCGCAAATAAATAAATCGCCAACGACAAAAGCGCAACTCGCCATATTTCAGCCCGGAGTGATCGTAGCGAGTTGTGGGTGGGCTCGTTGAGTTCCTCAGAGTCAGGGCTACTATATTCCAAGTTGATCTTTGATCTCTGACACCGAAACGACAAAAGCGCAACTCGCCATATCTCCTCCCAGAGTGATCGTAGCGAGTTGTGGGTGGGCTCGTTGAGTTCCTCAGAGTCAGGGCTACTATATTCCAAGTTGATC
>LS570453.1:226487-292195 GCA_900490775.1 Pristionchus maxplancki
ACTCAACGAGCCCACCCACAACTCGCTACGATCACTCTGGGAGGAGATATGGCGAGTTGCGCTTTTGTCGTTTCGGTGTCAGAGATCAAAGATCAACTTGGAATATAGTAGCCCTGACTCTGAGGAACTCAACGAGCCCACCCACAACTCGCTACGATCACTCTCGGCTGAAATATCACGAGTTGCGCTTTTGTCGTTGCGGTTCTGTCATGCCCCCGAAAGAGAGCTTCACATTCACGAGAGGGTTTTAGTCTTTTGAATCATAGTTTGTACTCACAGTTCTCACTATTTCATGCGTGTTGAATAAAAAAATACGAAACGGATTTGCACAAAGGTGTATCTATGTAGTCTGCGACTTTCTGTTTTTTTTAGCAGTGCAATGGAGTTCCTTTCTCCGTGTTTTTTCCGTCTGTGTGGCACGTCTTTACTTGTCTTCGAATTCATTATGTTGCTCTCTAGTTCTTTTTGAGATGTTTTCCCCATTGCGTGGTTATACGCATGCGGTCCGTTCAAACTACGCTTGTCCCCCTCATTGTCATCAACATTTTCACAACTTTCATTCATCGGAACATTTTGTCGCTAACAACGAAGTTTCCTTCATCACTTGAAAAATGGTTAAGAAGTTTGCGGTCGATCTCTACTTTGACCTGTTCTCACCCTACTCGTTCATCATGTTTGAGGTCCTCGACCTTTGATCTTTCGTTCATTGATTTACTCCTTCTACAGTCTCTACTCAGCTACCGATCGAAATGGCCGATGGAAGTTACTTTGAAACCATTCGATCTCATGCAAGTGTACGAGACAACTGAAAATTCGACTAATCCAGTCAAGGTTCATATTTTAATGATTGAACACGTTTGATTTCTGTTATCACAGCTCCCATACATTGGCAAAGACGTTACGCGACTTGCGCGATATCATAACATCCCGCTCAAGTTTCGCAAGGTCGGAGAGATTTCTGATTGCTTGATGAAAATGATGATTGGCCGAGTAAATCCGTTTTATGTAATCC
Source organism: Pristionchus maxplancki (assembly GCA_900490775.1). Classification (NCBI taxonomy): domain Eukaryota; kingdom Metazoa; phylum Nematoda; class Chromadorea; order Rhabditida; family Neodiplogasteridae; genus Pristionchus; species Pristionchus maxplancki. The sequence goes on from LS570453.1 coordinate 227,500, forward strand.
GAGTTGCAGGATTTCATTACCGTTCTATCAACACAGTCGTCAGCAAACGCAAAAACGCTAAAAGGAGCAGTTCAGCTTACCCAGCCTGAGAAGGTTAGTCGAAATAAAGAAAAAATAAATCTGATACAGAAATACACAGGGCGAAGCTGTCGCACGTGCGCTTTATCGTCGTTTCTGGATCGACCAGGGCGATATCTTTGAGAGGAAGGACTTTATTGAGGTGAAAGAAGGAAGAGAGAAGAGACTGCCAACATCGCGCAGGTGCTCACTTCTTGTGGAGTACACGACAAAGAGGCCGTTGTATCTGCTATCTCGAGTGAAAAAGTGAACGAGAAGATACAGAACAACACCGATGAAGCGATCAAGACCGGGGTAAGGGTTTTTCAATATTTCGATTAATAAAGTGACATTTCAACACTGCATTGCAGTGCTTCGGCGCCCCATGGACGGTAGTTACTCTCGAGAACGGGAAGAAGGAAGCATTCTTTGGATCGGACCGTATTAATGTCATTGGATACGTAATGGGCCACAAGTTCGATGGGCCGCTCTCATCTTCGCTTTGATAATTTATGATTATTCATTTACCTAAGGTTCAAAAGAATAAATTATGTCATTCAAATTTTAAAAAAGAGTTTCAATCAGAAATAATTTTTATTTGAGTGAATGGGTTGCGGCAGTGGTGTACACAGAAGATTGGCATGTGACGAAGCTGAATTACGTTTCCCTTAGTTTTCACTCGTTGAAAATGAATCGCTCATTACCGGCGATACGGCTCGATGTAGTACAGTGAGCAGAAAGCACTTAGTGCAGAGGGAATTGAGGCCAACTGTTATGGATAACAAAAATGTCATGTTTTGAGCGTAATGAGTACCATAGCTATCGCTTTTTCGAGCGTCGGATGATAGTACAGTTCGAATAATCGAGTAAGATAGATTATTAGTGCTACAATGGTCACTAGAGGGAGAGACGCGTGAATTGTAAGCGCCTGAATTCGAATCTCAGGAATTGCTTTTGAAAAAAGTGTACTTTTACGAAATTTTTGTGCATATTTCTTGTTTTCTCGGATATCACAGAGAGAGTGGTGTCGAGCTTAGTAAGAATCTGTAATGATTGTTACAAACTGGCAAACAAGTGGAGTACTAGATACCTTTTGTCGAATTACGATCAAACACACGTACAATGGTCCAATCGGTGCAATGACGAAAAGACATGTTAAAATGAGATGAAGAGTCATTCCAGAGTGTCCTTCAATAGGAGTTGCATGAAAAAATGCACTGAAAAATACCTGACAATGCACCTTCTTCATTCAAATATCTTGGCACATGAGTGTGCACAAACTGAAGTACTATTTCATAGTCTGCTTGAGCAAAAGTGAACAAAAACTGAATGTATGAATTCTTGGAAATCCCGAAATCATTAAAAACAAACTCCGATTAGTAAAGGTGGGATACAAACAGCACTCATGATTAAAACCACATTTCGGCTTCTCGGAGTCTGGTGATGCAAAATCCAAAGTCTGAACACAGTATTTTATTACAAATCACAGCTCAAAATTCTACCGGTAGGCGAAACTTGTGAGCATGACGTAGTGAGAGTAGACTAGCGTACTCAGTTGCATACAGTACACTTGGTAGCATACTCGAGTAGAGAAATGAGAGCAAGGTCCTTCGGAGAGGTACAAAATGTTCCCGGGAACAATCAATACTCTGCAAAAGTAACGGATGTGAGGACAGGAGATCCAACTGACCGTTGTCTGACAAAGAAGTCGCAGCAAACGCAAATCAGATCGTTGACTGTGCCAAACTTGAGTACGATAGCGTAGGACTGCAATGCCTAGTATTGATCACTCGCTTCACAACAGAAACACACCTTTAGTTTCTGAGGTGAGCTGCGAAAACACGCAGTAAGCAGAATAAGATTGCTTGCCAATCCAACAATGAACATTACCAAATGTATAGCAATAAAAGAGTTGCCGAGTATATCCAAGAAACTGTCCATCGCGGCTTACTCTAGATGCGTGAACATTTACAGCTTCAATAGACCTGTGATAAATATGAGCATTGATAAGTGTACTCACTGTCAGATTTATCATAATCGATATCCGTGTGAAAAGGTTCATAACATGAAGTTTGTTTGCCCCCTCACATTTATTGCTTTTCGCGTTCGTTGAGTAAGGTAATGGTCATCTCATGGGACATCGATTCTTGGAATACAACTTGTCTCGTCTTTATTCTCTTATTCTCGTTCATTCTAATTATGAAAGAACTTTTTAAAAATTCTGCTATAATATATACTTATCTAATATTGTATATTCAAGCGTCCGAAAACATACTATGTTCCTTTGATTGTTTGTTGCTCACGTGTGTGCATTCAACCTCTTTGAAGACAAGTGTACGTTTTTTCGGAAGAATGAAACATTCTCCGCGGCAGATCGATTGCATATCATCGACCATCTGATGGGCCAAGTAGTACTCTCTTCATCGTTATAGCCAATCCTTTACCGAAAAATTATTTACTCGCTCCACAATTTATTTTCGGGGAGATCAAATCGTTGGTTCTTCGTTGTTTCGATCTCAGCGTGGTTTCTCTTTCGCGCGCACGCTCTCATTACAAACTACACGTGGCACCCAAGATAAGACGCGTGTTCGCTCCCTTCTCTTTATTCACTTCAAACACACGTGTTTTTATTTGGTTTCCAGCACATTCACATGCCAGGAATGTCAAAGAAGTTCGCGATCGACTTCTATTTCGACATTCTCTCACCCTACTCGTTCATCATGTTTGAGGTATGCTTAGTATTCTTTTTACTAATTTACATGTGATCTCTGCAGACTTTACTCAGCAAACGGTCGAAATGGCCAATGGAAGTTGCCCTCAAACCATTCGCGCTGCAACACATCTTCAAGGCGACAGGAAATACTTCGCCCGGCATGGCATCGCCCGCCAAGGTTTGACATTCGATTTATGGATAATGTAACCTGGATTTTCAGGCAGTGTACAGCGGAATGGACTTGCTACGCTCGGCTCGCTACCACAACATCCCTCTTAAAATCCGTGATGTATGTTGCACATTCTTTTTCATCTTTTACGATTCTTATAGGACTTCATCCCAATCCTCACATCCAAGTCGTCGCTCAATGCCAATCGACTCATCTGCGCGGTACAAATAGCTCAGCCAGAGAAGGTTTGTCGCGAATTAGTGACATAGAAAACTATGCAAAGCTCAGGCAGAAACCGTTGCTCGCTCGCTGTTCCATCGTCTCTGGCTCACAGGAGGAGATATCTTTGAGAACAGCAGCTTTGTCGAAGTTTGCCGATCGCAATATTTCAAAATAGAGTTCAACGCTCAAGGTGCTAACTTCAAGCGGCGTTCACGATGTATCTGCTCTCGTTTCTTCTATCGCGAGTGAACAAGTAAAGACGAAGATCAAAGAGAACACCGAGGAGGCTTTGAAGACGGGGGTATGATTTTTTTCTCATCATACCACTTGATCGAGGATATTTTCAGTGTTTCGGTGCCCCGTGGACCGTACTCATTCTCGAGAATGGGAAGAAGGAAGCGTTCTTTGGGTCTGATCGACTCCACGTCATTGGCCATCTCATGGGACAGAATTTCACTTCTCATCTCTGATTCACAATGTTATGAAAAATAATTCCTTTTTATTTCTCTTTATTCGGCTGTCAATTGTAAAATGCACTAATTGGTATTGGTTTGCGAAGAATTGCAATTGTATAGCGTGGAATCGTTCAATCACTTCTGAATGGACTGAATGAAAAAAAGGGCAAACTGAATGGACGTTTCTTGTTCCTGCTGTGCAGTTCGAGAACTTCTTCGAGAGCGCCGACCACCTGTAATAAGCAAGATTAATGATCGAATTTATTGTAGGTGACTCAAAAAATTAACGCCAATCACCTTGTTCAACGCGATTCCATTCCCCTTCGAATTCTCTCCTTCAGAGATACTTTGATTCTAAATTTTTTAGTTTGTTCAAATTTGAACATGCGTTCAAAGACTCACGGAAATGAGTGAAACAGCTCCTGCCGCAAAGAAAAGTGCGCAATGAGGGTAGAGCAGATCAGAGACGAGTAGCAACTGCAACTGGTCTTTTGCCGAATAGAACTGAAAAAATTTCGAGTACCGTCGCCAGTGAATAGGGTGGCACTGCTCCATCCAGATTCTCTACAAGTCCCTTGTACATTTCCTCGACGAGCATTGGCATGTGAGCGCGCCCAGAATACATCGGATGATGGAGGATTTCGATGGAGACATGTATCGTACCTATCCTCAGGCGCAAGAGCGAAGAGAGAAATCCTGTGAAGATCCTCAACGCCGACACCGAGATGTGTGCACTGAAATGCGCTTCTTTCATCTTAGTGGGGGTGAAAAATTTCAAATAACCATAATTTATAGCAATAATGTTTTCAATAATCTAATAGTTTTTCACCTGCCAGTCAATGAGAGCCGCGAGATCTCCAGTATCCCTGTCGAGAAGAACATTTTCAGTGCGTAAATCTGAAGAAAAAAGGACGTGCTCGACGATCAATTCCCTCCCACCTCCATTGACAATCACTGGAGGGAAACCCATCTGCTCATGAATGGTCAGGGGAAGATTCGTGTCGTAGTATTCAGGGAGAATGGATTCTATCCTCTCCATCAACTCCTTCGTTTTCTCAGATCCATCGAGGGAGAAGATTCCTTTGAGCATTCCCGAGTACGCCTGAGTTTATTTAATTTGATGACATTTTCTATCGCTCAACGATGAGCTTACCTTGGTCCTGTGCGTGTAGAATCTCTCGAAGAAATCGCTGCAAACCTCCGGCGCCCCGACGACTTTCTTGAGTGAGCACGCGTGAATCTTGCCGACCGCTCTGGCTATCTGTACTTTACACATACTTTTTACTCTCTAATTCACGGAGCGTGCCACCTGTCTCACTTGATCCACAGTGTGAAACTCGTAGAAGCTCATCATTCGAGAATTTTCTACGTATTCAAGACATAACTGACCATCCACTTGATCCTGGAATGTCTTCTTAATATCCAATGCATTTTGAGAATTTCACATTTTCTTCGAAGGATATTCCGTAATACAACCTCGGCATGGACAGATTATGAAAGTTCTTGAAGAAATCGTATGTCGCTACTTCGATGTTGTGCACCTGAGAGAACGATTGCGCCGCGAGTAACGGGATCCATCTCACTTCTCTAATTCCTTCCTCCATCTCCTTCCACATTTCTTCATCAAATTGACGCTGCTCTGGTCGGAGGGATTCATTCATCTTACGCATGGGCACAGCGGACGGAATCTGAAGCCGAACACAAGTCTCATCGTAAGGAGTTTTTCACGTGAGCAGTAATTGTAAACGTTGAAGGTATGGGATATTTCACCTTGATCACTACTTTCTGAGGCAGTTGTTCACCAATCGTAGCTCCAATCCAATCGCAAGTGATGAGCCCGCAACGAGATGTGAAACCCTGAATGGGAATATTGTTGAAAATAGAAACGTTGGAAGCGTACATTTCCATCTCCGATATCGATTACGGACTTGTTTGCTCCTAGATGCGCATTTGTGCAGAGAGAAGACCTGAAACGATCATCATTACAAACAGAGATACAATCATTTACCTCAGCTGATTCTCGAAATCGGCCCAAGTGATCGACGTATCGAGGATGCAGTCGAATGAAGAGATGAATCCCATCACTTGAGAATGGGAGGGTGAGAATGAGAGCACGAGAGCTGTGAGCTGAGACTGTACAACAGAGCAATTAAATAATATCGATGATAATTGCTTATCAGTGCGGGTCAAATCAGAGAAATCACGCTAGAGAGAGGGTAATTTGGTGCGGATCGTGTTGCTTGTGTGCACCTTGAAGATTGAGTGGGCTCAATGGAAATTCTATGCGATCTTCTATCGACTAGAGAAGAATAGAGATCATATCTCTGATCAGAGTTTAGGGGATGTTGTGAAAGAAAGTAGAGAGAGGAAATGCGGAGAAGGGAACACGGAAGGTAGATGTTATCGGGATGAATCAGAAGAATGGAAAGAGAATCTTCATTCGCCGAGATGAAAACTACAGAATTGAAGGAAACGAAATAGAATAGTCACTTTATTCGCTCTGTCATGTCAGTCATTGTAACGGGCGCAATAGGCATGAGCTTGCTGTCCCTCCGAATTATCGCCCACAACCCGTCTCGATAGGGTTTCATGAGGACAATGACTGCGAGGGGATCCCATGAGGGGAACAGCGACATCGATATCCCGGTTGTTTCCGTCACTAGCGGCAGAGTGTATCCGAAGATGGGAAGAGTCGTGTTGCAGAAGTAGGGAATCGCGACGCAGACTAGAGGGATGAATGTCTGCAATGCAGTGTTTCGGGTTCAATAGCCTACTTGGACTATACTCTACTCTAAGCTTCCATGATGACGTCTGGCGAAAATTAGTCCGGCATTTTTCCCTCGGAAAGTGAAGATTCACCTGCACACAAACAGTCCTCAGCAGCAACATCTGCGCATTTCTCGTGGCCGCCGATAGACCGAAGGCGCGCGAGATGTGATGGTATGTGAGAGAGGATAAAGTGACCACTGCTATGATGATCAACACTCCCACTGCGTCCACTGTTGCCGCGGCGAATATCCCGGCAACGTTCCAATTCCCGTTTGGCTGAAAATAAATAGTATTTTCCCTAGATTGAACGGCGATTATAAAACGTACACGATATTCGGCGACGACCCAACCGTCCACTATGTCCCGTCCGAATTTCTGCCTGAACTCTGCTCTCATCATTTGTGATCCCACTGAACTCTCTGGAGACAGCACAGAGTAGCAGACGCCAACTCTAAAATGGACACCTGTAATTTGGATTGGCTTTTTCAGCCTTACACCAGGGCACACGTGGCAACGACGGAGAGACATAATTTGAGAATAAAAACAGAGTTTGTGAATAATGCGATGTTTTGTGGCCTGGAAATGATGCGACGTTTTCAATGTTTTGATTAGAAAGTACTTGTGAATGACCCAGTATCGATAGAGAAGATGCGTGATGAGAATAGCGTAGGAGACCATGAAGCAAACGCAGTGAAATAGCGTTAGCAGCTGTTCAAAAAGTAAAGTATGATAAAGATATTGGGAATATCACCGGTGTTCCATACGGAAAATCAAGAATCGCTGCGAATATTCCAGGGAGGACGAGATATTTCTAAGTAGCATGAATTGACTTGCACTATAAAACAAATTACCGGGTCGAAAATGAAGTGAAGAATGATGAGAAGAATATCATAACTGGCGAATACGATGAGAAGATATCGGAAAGTGCCTAACTCAGTTCGTGAATAGTTTTTAACGAGGTATATTAGCAGCATGTTGAGGCAAATGCCAGGAACTGAAATGACAGATCTGGTTACAAAATCAAATTTTGTAAAATTATAAATTTAACTTACCAACACTTGCCTTTGTCACAAGGTCGACGGTCTGGTAGAACTCGGGCATTAGAGTGAGAAATGGTGGACGAGAGAAGACTATGTCGCCCTCGGCCCCTAGAGGAATCTGTTCTGTCAACCAACAATTAGTGGAAAGTGATTGCTCGAGGGCCGAGATGATGAAAATAGCAAAAATTCGAAGAAACGGCGATGCACTCAAGTCTGGGGAAACAATAAAGGAAATTCGTGTAAGATCTTGTACCACGCACATAAAATGAGTCTTGAAGTGTCAGTAGACACCGTAAAGTGGTTCAAGCGGCAAATTAAGGTTTATCGAAGGCTAGGGAAGGAATACATCTGCTCAAGACCGGCGATGAAAGATAGAACACGAAATACTCAGTTCAAGCAGAGAAGAATGATGAGTACAGAGTACAATGTCATAGCTGGCGAATACGATGAGAAGATATCGAAAAGTGCCCAATACCGTTCTAGAATATAACAAGGAAAATGAGCAGCGTCTTGCGGCATATTCCAGGCACTGAATAATACGAGTGAAATCGTTGCCAAACAACAGATCTGGGAAATTCGGAGATTCTGGTAAGATAATACTAACCAGCACTAATTTTCGTTTCAATGTTGACTGTTTGGTAGAACTCGAGCATAATATTATGATTGGTGTCGAGAGAAAACTTTGTCGCCCTCGGCCCCTAGAGGAATCTGTTCTGTGAACCAACAAAATTTCAAGAAAATGTCATGCACTCATGTCCACCAATGAATACAATAGATATCGAGGAAGAGTGCAAACGAAGCAGATAACAGTTTGGAATTTTCCGCCGAGTTTCGAATATTCCGCCTCAGTAGACACAGCGTGGTTTAGGCGGCAAATTAAAGGTTGGCGCACGTTAGATAACAAATATATTTGCTCGAGAAGAAGTAATGTGAATAATCTGCGTTGGTGCACCAGAGTTGGTACACGAAATAGAAAGATACCAAGGATATTAGTAGAGTTCGAAATACGGGTCGGGTAATTCGGACTCGCTCCGGGTCGCGCGCGCAAGAAGTGAGAAATGGAATTACCCGAGTCTTTTCCTCGAATCGCTCAATTACCCGAGTCCAGGAAACTTTTCACCGTCACAACTCAGCTAGATGATCATCAAAGTTAATGAAATTTGGTTTACGAATACAACTTTTGATGCTCTTTCGATTGATGTAGAAGGGAGCGCGAAATATTGAAGTTTATTTTTGAAGATTGGTAGGTCAAAAGTTGAAAAAAACGACGAGATTCAAGTTGAAAATGCTTTCGTTATCAATAATCATGACTCCCTGTGACTTTCTGCTTGATTGGACAGACTTATCTCTTGATTTGGCAACGATTGTATCATTCGATTCTGAGCTCCCATTTATGAATTGTGGCCTGAACTGGTCGATTTTGACACTAGTACTGTTCAGACAATGAAAAGATCACTCATCATATCTCCATGACTCTCAAAGTGCCCTGGTCGCGCTTTTCCACAAGGAAATCTCGAGTAATCCGCTCTTTATCTTCAGATCTTTTGGGGTTTAGCCGTTTTATCTCATCTGAAAGGTCGTAAGGTTGAGTTGGGACACTCAAATATATATTGATAGAGGAGACAAACCTCATAAAACAGAAGAAAACGGGCGATATTTCAACGAGTTTCAAGAGCGACCACTCGCTAAATGGTCAATCGGCCGAAATGTCTCTCCCTGTCATTCCTCACTCGCGGGTACCCGTGGACTCGGGTAGCGTTGGATTTCGAACTCTAGATATTAGGGTTAGCGTTACTTTTTCCGAGAAGGTCGTTATTTCCTATTAGGAATTACCTCGGAAAGAGTATCGTTCGATTCGCCATTCAGAAAACATGCAAATTATCCATCTCGTTTCAATACTATTTTTAGAAAATTTTTTTAAAATGACAAAAATTGGAGCTTCATTTTATTATAATTCTTCCTCAACTCGACTTTTCCTTTTTCCTTTCATCGGCCTGCCGAATCTCGAATTAGGTCCTTCTGATGTGCATTTCCAGGGTTACGTGTTCTTGAAACTTCAGATGTTCATACTTTCGTGAACAAAAATAAAAATGCTCAGATAAAGAGGGAGAATTAAAATTTTCACGATTACATGAGATTTCGCGACTTGCAACACACTCTATGGAAAATTGAATCACATTGCTACTAACTACTAAGATTTTCTCTACGATCTTTTTCTGAGCGAGATCTACTGTACTCGAAATAGTTCGAATATCTCAGGAATACAGAGACACGCAGCAAGATAGAAGGCTACAATGACGCTGCACTAGTTTCGCACAATCTCGCATTCTACGCAAATGACAATGCAACAGGCTTTCAAATTCGGATAATTATTGTGAAAAAACACATGATTTATTTTTTCAAAAATATGTGAAAGTTGCATGTGAAAGGTCGATGATTTAATCTAGGTATTGCGCTGTTGAAATGAGCTGCTAACTGTGCAAAATAGATATCACACTCTGTTGCCACTCTCGCTTGCACGACATTTACTCGTCGACCAATCAGTAGGCGTGTGATTTCAATTGTGCATGAGATCAATCAATCAATCAATCAATCAATCCACTCACCCATGAAGATATTCCCCGACTTCCAATCATCGACATAATCACCACGTACACTACACTACCGGACAAAAGTATTTGCGGTTCTTTTAAAAACTATCATAAGTTTTGTCTACGACGAGATCTCTGGTTGTGTGCAAGTTGTAGGGAATCTTTCCTTTTACGCAGCCCTACTATGGAACATACTATGAAGCACATTTCGATGCGCCTTCTTGGAACTCCATACTTTTTTTGAAGAGAAAAGGAATGACTCCAAGAAGATATGTTGATATTGTAATTTGTAAAAATCTGATCCTGTGAACCTTATTAACCTTCTCAAGCTTCGATGGCATACAATATATCAAAGAGAGGCCAGAAATGCCGAGTGAAATCTGCTTGCAGAAATACTTGCCCATGTAGCACCATCGTTGCACTACATTGCTTTTAAGCTGGAAAACAAAAAATCAAATATAATCATCAATGACTCGTTTGTGCGGTACAACAAAATACTACCCATTCTATGTTTATAGTGTCCAATGTTATTTCTCAGAATAGTAGCTTATGACGATGCATCAATAACATCTGTATGGTAATTGGCGCGCAATGTGGACACCTGTTGAATCCCCCCGGATGAATGAGTGGCTTTCGCTCATTGATAGATTGACTAACTTTGGAATGGATGGAACGGTGAATTGCGCAAGTGCAACAATAATTCCGATATTTTGATAGGCTGTATTTTGTTCTGATTTAAAAATCTTCGAATTTTGCAGAATTGTCAAAGTGCAATAAATATTTGAATGATCAAGACATTTTATCTCACGTGTGGTTAAAGTAAAATTCCTTTCGACGTTTACAAGTGTACACAGGTGGTTTTTACCTGCAGAAACCCCTGTATCAAGTCTTATATGTACATACATTATCAAACAAAATTCAAAAAATATTCATTGTTTCACATGAAATGCTTTGAATTTTGGTTGTACATGGCTATGCCACAAATTGCCGTGGGTCAATGATTTCAGACGGCAGGTTACAATATGGTGGATGAACTCTCGATAGGCAGGGGTTACGATTAGAAGGATTATGTTATGAACAATTGAGTGAAGAGTCGTCACGTAAAACATGGTCAAACACACTTCTGAAATCCATTGGCACAAACCATAAGAATGGATTCGTTCTCATACCGAAGTTTATCAGCGATTCAGTAGCGATGGCGAGGAACACAACAAGGCCAGGGATTAGGATGACGAGCAGAGGAATCGACAGCTGGAATGTAATAGACAGCTGGAAACGCGGATATTTACTTACTTGTACGAACAAATCAACTATTGATCGATGAATCTTGGCTGAATTTGGAGAGCGACGGCCAAGAATCTGAGAAATAAAGAGCTTCACTTGCATGTTTGTAAGTTTCGTACATCACTCTTTAATGTGTGAAACATGTGGAGGAAAGTGGCAATGATAAAGAAAAATACGGCGATCATGACCTAAAGCGGCATAGATTATATTTTTAAACCTCATTCGAAATGACCAAAATGAGCGACCAGAACATTGCAACAATTGCAGAAGTTCTTTCCTTGAAAAAATAAGGAACTTCTCGTGTTTTTATCCAAGAGATATTATGGTGAAACTGAACAGAGATTTCATTCGATTGAGTGCTTTCGAATACCGAGTTCATTTCTTTGTCCATTTTCTCATAATCAGCAGGCAGAATCATGAAAAGTCCGGGAACGATGGTAACAATTCCAAAGAAAGCCATTCGAAAAAGAAGTAACGAGCGCTGAGTGAGGAGGTGAATTGCGAAGTATATTCAAATTATGTTACCTTACTCAATTTGAGTCTACTTGATGGCAGCAACAGTGATTGTTGGCGATAAATACCGCACATAATTATAGCAAAACCGATGTTTGCATAGAGAAAAATAGTCACTCCCTGTACATGAGACGCTATTGAGGGGTAAATGCTATTTATATTACGAATACTATTCTGGGTGGGAGTCCCGCCCTGCAAAGAGGGCCTATGCAGTAACCAGCCAGAACCGGGAAGAGAGTGATCGGAATTGTTAGCCCGTCAATGAAAATGTCACCCGAGAAAATGAGAATCTGCAACAATTCTAACGTAAGTTTCGCGAGTGACCAAGAACCTGGAGGTAAATGAGATAATTCCTGAAGGTTGCTTGGTACGGAGGCGTCTTCCGCAGGAGACAATACGTTGCGATCACATTGATTATCGTGGATAGTACGCAGTGGAAACGTTCGACGAGAAGAATTGAAGATTGCGTCAAGAGGGAGGAAGAAAGACATTTCACGATGAGCATCGAAATACTCCAATACACACGTATTTTTCACTGGAAAGCACCACAGTCATGAAAGGTGTTGTGACAGAAAAATGTGGCCAGCCAAACGTTGCTTATTGAGTGAAAATAAAGTGAAAATTTCACCTGATTTCACCTGAGATTTCACCTTCACCTATTCACCTAGCCCACAAATTTGAGCTTTCCGAAATAATGGTTCTGAATATTTTCATCTCTTTCATCCCTTTGAGTAGTAGTTTTGAATGAGCTAATTTATAATGCGATTTCGTACTTTAGGCTAAGTCTTTAGCACGCTTGAAGAGCTGCGAAGAGCGTGAAGATTCTCATTTCATGTTGACCCATTATTTACATTCTTTCAGACTCATTTACCACTTGCATACAATTTCAAAATAGGATATTATGGACAAAATATGATATTATGGAATAGGTAGTTGATTATAAGTAAGTCACGTTATTCCCTGGAGACCAAAGCTACTATCTCGTTATCATCAAAAGTGTAGATCTCTATTGTGATGGCTGATTTTTACCAAGCGGTTGACTGGATTACTAAATCGAGTGTCGGTAAGTTGATAAGTCCATGATTATTTTATCATTCGAATTTTAGTTCCCGGTATGTTCTTCAACATACTACTCATTCATTTGGTCCGAAAACATACACGTGCGGACATAGGAACGTTTCGTTATTTGCTTATCGTTTTTGCTCTCTACGATATCATTTTAATCAATCTGCATTCTTTGTTTGATCCGGTTAGTGTGCTAAATGCATTTACATTCGAGAATAGAATTTCAGAAGTGTCTAACCTTCCCAGGAATTTTCAGTTGTGTGCTTGATTTTCCGTATGGCTCTTGGGTTGGTGAAATGTTGCGTTTAATTTTATAGAAAGAAAATTTCACAGTTTCTGACTACACTCCATTACATTCTATTTATGAACTCGTATGCTATTCTCATCACGCACCTTCTTTATCGATACTGGGTAATTAGAAAGTGAGAAATGTTTTTTATTCATCATTAAATGCCGTCATTGTAGACCATACAAAATTGAGCTCTTCTCGAATCCTCTTTTCATTGCCAAATTGATTGCTCCCGTGGTCGCAATTGGCGCACTGTTGTGAGTTTCTCTTTCCATAGCAATTTACAACGTCTGCTATTTCAGATTCGTGCTTAGCTTTGCTGTAATTGAGGAGGAGAATTCGCCCTTGATGGTTACGATTAGAGAACAATTTCGGCTCAAGTACAACTATTCGAGAGAGGACGGATGGGTGATTGCTGACTACTGGGTTCGTTGTTTCATTGGTTCCTGACGAGTAGATCAATATTGTCAGCGCGATGGGAAATGGAACGTCGCTGCAATCTTCGTTTCGTGGTTCTACGATGTCGTCGGGACGTGTATCGTCATCGTTGTCGTCACTCTGGCGTGTTTGACCTACCGACACATCTCGGCTGCATTCACCCTCTCGCCCAGCACGAGAAAAATGCAAATGCAGTTGCTGAGGACTGTCTGTGTTCAGGTCAGCATTTCGAAAAGATTGGTTCGAATTGGTACAAATGTTCTCCCTTTCAGACGTTCATCCCGATGGTTTGCGTGATGATTCCTTACTTTATCAACCTGACTCTGCCGATCTTCGGCATAACAATTCCCTTTATCACCGATACGACGGGAGTCATTCTGTCCTTCTTTCCCTCGTGGGATCCACTCGCGGTCATTATTCTGATGAAACCGTATCGAGTAGCACTTTGGACGATGGTTACGAGACGGAAACCTGTTGAGAAGAAGAGTGTGTCGAACGCGACCAGTGCAGCATTCACGATTACTTGACAAATAGAACTTTGGTGTTTCCATTATAAATAACGACTTTACGGCATTTCTAAGTGGTCTAACAATTTAATCTTCACATTGTGAAATAGAATAGAGCCCTTTTTGTTTCACGATCAAAACAAGGAAATCATTCTTTATCGAAACAACAACTGTATCAACGAAAACGATAACAGAAGTTTAAAAAAATGTATGATGCGTATGATTATGAGTATCTGTGTTTTTTTTTCATATCGTTTATTTCGATTATTTGCACGTTGCTGCGCACCACACAGTGCCGGCCTGGAAAGGGAATAGTCAGTTCTCGATTACTTCAGTTACCGTACCTCGCACTTGCACTTTGTGCACTGGTCCTTCTCCCATTGTTGACCGTCTGCGTGTCTCTCTCCGTCCACCTCGCATCCCTTGAGAGTCGTGCGACGCTTTCTACGAAAACATTTCCAGCTACTCTGTCTAGGTCTGGGCAATAACGAGATCTTTGAAGTCAATGATGAACTATTCGCTCACCTCACGGGCAGTTCCAGATCCACAGCCGAAGATCCCTCACATCCCGAATCGCAGCATGACGAGAACACGGACAGATTGATCTCGGGCAGGTTTTCGCATCTCAAATTGTTGAATGTAATAAATTCTACAAATATTTATACTTTTCATATAGCTGCGTCGAGTTGCTGGGGTACATGAACGCGTTGCGCTGCAATCATAAATAATATGTTTTCGACAATCTAAACAAAAACAACAACAACAACAACAACAAGATTTCCTACCTGCACTCGATCGATCTCGTCTCCGTTGTCGCACAGCAACCTCGACAGCGACGCCTTCTTGATCTGCTGCAGTTGCATCGGAGTGAACACCGAGGGGTTTTCGTACCTGCGAGGAATAATTTCTGTTATTCGATCATAGAAATGAACCAAAAAAACCGTTAAAATATCGCATCAATTAACACACCAAATAAATTTCTTACCAGAATCGATCTCCGTCTCTCAGTCTCTTGAACTGGTCAGCGATGATACAGGCGAAGAGGGGGCCGACAAGTCCCTCCGAGTTTCGACGCTCCGTGATACCGCCCACCCAGACGTCGATATTGGCTGCAATGACAAATGTTGTGTTTTTATACATTCCCAGAATTTTACCAGGATGTCCATAGAGATTCCTCAGTTTGTTGACGACATCGGAATTTTTGACGATAGGTTCCATGTCAGCCCAGGTGAGAGGAACGGAGAGATTGCAGAAACGACGGTAGTCCGCGTAGCTGATAATCACAACTGTCAATCGTTCTTCAGGTATTGTGAGCTTACCCTGGAAGCCCGTGGTCTCTAGACCGCTGAATGTTCAAACTCGCGAGGTCGAGTGCTATCTGAAGAAAATTTCGAAATGTTTCCTTTTCATAGTCACGACTTTACTACTCACATCGACATTCCTGTTGAACAGCTTTTCGGTGAGTTCAGTGTTGAGCAATTGACTGGGCTTGGGCATTTTGAGTGGAGATGCGAAGAGACCGCGAAGGAGAGGGTCGATTCCGCCCTCGGACAGAATGAGTTCGGGTGCGAAGAAGGCCTGAAATAATGAGTACCAACCCGGTTTGTTCGATATCTTTGCCATAGCCACCGTACCTTGTGCAGTGGCAGATCTCCCTGTGCGATCGTGTTGAACTCCTTGTCGAGTCTTCTCAGCTTCGGATTGATAAGTGTGTGCGCGAATCGGAATGCGGCAGTGGCAAAAACGTTCGCAATTCCCGAATCGGACTGAGATTTTCGAAATTATCTAGTTAAAAATATAAAAAGCTCACATTAGGATTGTATCCCATGTAGTCGCCGATCAGCTCGGAGTAGGCAGTCTAAAATTGATTTCGAAAACAGTAAAATTCGATTTTCGCAAACCTTTCCCAACACGATGGGCAGCCACGACGAGTAAGTGATGTGCTGCATCACAGCACCGATGATCTTGCGAGTCTGAAAGATATTCCGGTCAGAGACTTCCTAGATTTAGCAACGATACCTCCTGGAAGATCTTCTCTCCGTCCCAGAGTGGATTCAGCGTGAGCAGCTTCGAGGCGAGTCGATTGTGCTCGCGGAGGAAGAGAGTGTGCATGGCTGTGAGGCCGACCTGAGGGAGAGGTCAAAGATCGATCAATGAGCTTCAATCGCTTCGAACCTGCTCGTTGGCTCTCACATCCCCAGCGAGGAAGCATCTCATCGGATTCTCACTGGAGAAGTTCCTTCTGCAGTCCATGCCAGAGTCCTTCTCGAAGGGAAGATACGGTTTCTGCGCAGCCGAGACGATGTCGAATCTGCGATGAATCGTTGATTTTCAGCTGATGACTAGAAATAAGTAACCTCATCAGTCCGTGATCGCCGAACAAATCCCTCAACTCGAGCGCCTGTACCTCCGTGCTGCCGTATAGGAAGGACCCATCGAGGTAGGAGGTCAACTGAATCGATCGCTCAGATTACGGTAGGTCTGGGCACTCACGATGTTCATCTGCTCCCTCTGGGTCACTCTCTCGAAGAGAAGAGACGTCTCTCCACTGCCACAGATCGCTCCCGACCGCTCGAATTCCATGCACGGGAACTTCTTGTAGATGTCCGCACTGCCATGATGTTGTTGTTGTTGTTTTCGAAAACAATAATAAAATATTAACGTACTTAGCACTCGTGATCTTGGGATCGTCCGGCAGGAGGGGAATGTTGAAGCACGGGTCGACATTGTCACAGGTGCGATTGCACACTGCTCCACTCGTGTAGGAAGTGCGGGAGAGGGCGAACGGCGTGTGAGTGATGTCGTGATCTGAAGAAAGTCAGTTGTCGATCGAAAACTATCGTGCGAGAAGTACGGTAGCCTCACCGACGACCTGTCCCCACTGCATGACGAAGGAGGAGAGCGTGGTGTGCGGGGTGATGTCGCGCGTGGCGACGAGTTGCCGGGAGACCTGAGGACGGGCGGATCACTTTATTTATACAGCTGAAATCCTCACCAATCGCGGGTTGGGCAGCTCGAATCCGTTGTAGAGTCGTCCCTTATTCCATCCGACGGGCGTGTTGAAACCGTTCTCGTAGCGAGCCGGGAGTAGACGAACATTGGCTGTTTGGGCGGCGCCCCATTGAGGATGGTCGAGGTTGTTGCACTGACCGTCGTACGATCTGAATCGTATATCTCGAATTTATGTAATTTTAAAATCGAAAACAAAGTTACTGACCTGTACTTCATGTGGAAGCACATGTTTGTGCAGGGGTTCGTGTTCTTGAACAGACCGTTCTGTAAAAATTGAGTTTTGGTTTTCATAAATAAAAGGACAACCTAGCCTCACCTGACACCCGGTCAGCTCCATGATAGTCTGCACGTGAGCAGGCGCCAGCAGCAACTCGAACGAGACATTCTTGCCGGAGATGTCAACGCCGCGCAGATTCAGACCTAAAATGCATGGTCGTTTTCGTGATTTTTTGAGCATATTGTTTGAGACCCACCCTTGTCCACATGGGCGTTGACTAGTCGGAACGACTCCTCGTAGATCTCTCTCGCCTTGGTCAGTTCTGCGGCTTGGGCAGGGATGGCGAAACGGAAGAGTTTGCGCAGATCGCCGACCGATCGGACGCCGCCTTGCGTGAGATCGGCCTTTGTGGTGTTGATGGCCCTGAATTATCATTTTCGAAAAATTCACCAAATTTCGAAACGCTCACTTGTTCACGTTCATCCTCGCCTGCTCCACAATTCCCTTCAGCGTTGCCTCATCAAAGGACGCGTCGATTGCTTGAACTCCCTTCACCGTAACCCTAGCGTCCGCCATGATCGAACCGACCGTGTTAGCTAAAGTATCGATTTATCCGCGTTTTTAGGTTACGGTCGATAATAAATCAATAAACTACCGTACCTGCCATGCACGCGAACACGCCGTCGTCCTGTCGCGAGATGTGCGAGATCGTGAGCTCGGTCCCGTCTTGCGACACCTGCGGTTGTTATTGTTACTGGGCACATTATCTTTCGAATAACTCACCCCAAATCGTCCCCTCGCCCTGGGGATCTCCGCTCCCTCGAAGAACCAGGTGATGGCTGGTCGGGGCACGCCCGTCGCCCGACAGCGAAGAGTCACTTGCTCGCCAGGATTGACCGAGGCAGAGGAGGGCGCGTCGACGATCGTGGGAGGAACGCTATGATAGCATTGAGCAATGACTTTGCATTTGAGCGCATCTGTACATTCTCATGGAATTGGGTGATGTTGGTATTAGTCAATGTCCGGCAATGTACTCGAGTGCCGTGTTTTCGCATTCGGCTAGCCCAACAAATGCGATCTTTGATCTCTCCTCTCACCTGCTCAACAAATCCACTCGCACCGTGTGATCGACGCGGCCGTACGCGTTAGAGGCGCGGCAGACGTAGCTGTAATATATTTTGATTCAGAATTCGCAGGATAAGCCCCACCTTCCAACATCGGTCTCCAAGAAGGGGAACACCTTGAGGATCTGGTCTCCATTGGACAACTCGTGCTTGCGAGAGCTGACGATTCGCTCGTTGCGGTAGAACCATTCGATGGTCGGGCGGGGCTTGCCGGTTACCTGATTCATCTTCTGATGGGCTCCGAAACACTTCAACTCACTTCGCAATGCAGCTTCACGGGTGTTCCCTCTCTGTAGATGTTGTCTGCCGATCGAAAGGTGAACGAGGGCGCGGCGCCTTGCTGAGAAGTAGTCGCGGAGAGGTGACGGGGCGATCTGAATGAATGCACCTTTGAGGAAGATAAAGAGCATTACCTGCCACCCTGTTGTTCACTGTCTGCCGTGCATGAAAAATCCGCTTGATCGGCGCCTCGAGGAATCTCCAAATTGCCGTTGTCGTGAGTGGTCAAGGAGCCATCGATTTCCTTCTCCCTGAAAATGGATTATTTGAAGCGTGCCAAGTTATCGAGATATTGTGTATCCAACTAACTTGTACAGCCAGATAGCGGCCACTCCATAAGGACAGCGCAGCTGCTTAGTGCTCGAATCGGATGAGGCGACCTCGGCAGGGGCGCACGAGAGGTCAGCAGCCTGATAATTTTCACTAAATTCAATGCATTGAGAGCGTCTCACCGTCAGCTCAGTGACTACTTCATCTCTCAGCCTCTTCGGGCTAGCGCAGCGGGTTTCCTGCGATCCGTGACTGCTGATCAGGCCGAGCAACGGCTTCAGTCTGAGTTGAAATTATTCTCCTTTTGTTCACATTCAGTACTAAGCAACCTGCAGTCGCAATGGAGCGGATTCGCGTGCAATCTCAAATGCTCGAGAGCCGCGGCCTTTTCTCTGATGGCAGGTGACAGTGATCGAACGTCGTTGAAGGAGAGGTCGAGTGTGTGAATGGAGGGTAGGTGATCGAAGGTGGATGGCGAGACAAAGGAAATTCTGAAATCGCAAGGATAACCCAGAGGATTCGATTGGATACTGTAGTGACTCACTTGTTGTGACGAAGCTCGAGTATCTCCAGTTTGGCATGCCTCCGTGCGATGGAATGAAGTGATCGCAGATCATTGTGACCGAGGGAGAGATGACGAAGGGACGGATACGAGTCGAGGAAGTTCTGCAATGATTCAATTTTTTTCAAATTGCTAAAAAAATCACTTCAGGAATGGACTCGATCGCTCCATGCGAGATAAACAACGTAGCGAGCGATGGAAGTTTCGGGAGTTCGGACAGAGATGCGAAGGTGTGACCCTGCAATCGATAAATATGTAATGTGATGAAAAATCGACAATCAGTACCTTCAGATGCAGCACGGTAGTGTTGGAGGGGATGGCAGTGAGAGAGAAGTGTCCTGCTGTGAACTCTTCGCATCTGAAATAGTCAGTTGACAATACTCACAGATACTGTAACGAGAGGTTACGGTACCTGACAATGCCCTCGTCCGGTTTGCATCTGCACTCTGCTGGACAGTGCGACGCAGCTGCAGCAGTTGCTGCAGCCAGCAGCACAAGTGAGAGCGACGACCAGTTGGTCATCCTGAAATAGTGAAACTCATTTAACGAGAAACAAGTGAACCCAAATCTCGAGACGGAAACGCGAAAGAGCAGTGATATCAGCTCGAGAACTGTATTGAACGGAGTAACTTAGATCGTCTCTTTCTAATCGCGCGCTTGCAAGGTCGAATATCCGAGTGAGTCAGTATCATCTCTCTAAGAGTTCCTCCAAATGGGAGCAGCAGGGGCGTGGCTTAGTTGAACCCTTCAAGAGCCGGCGCACAGATCGTCGATCTCCATGAGTTCTCTCTTCTCGTTTTCTCCTTTCTCCTCTCATGCCCTCGACCGCTATCAATCTC
The DNA here is from genome assembly GCA_900490775.1 of Pristionchus maxplancki. Taxonomy (NCBI): domain Eukaryota; kingdom Metazoa; phylum Nematoda; class Chromadorea; order Rhabditida; family Neodiplogasteridae; genus Pristionchus; species Pristionchus maxplancki. The sequence continues at coordinate 247,914 of LS570453.1, forward strand.
TGATAGTTCATTGACCGATCTAAATCGGGTGATAGAGAGTGATGATATGATAAGAGCAGCATCGCTCGTTCCCACACCACTTATCTATCTAGCAGAGGAATGGGGAAAACTGATACGATCGAGGTCAGTGCGATGGCGCCGTTCTTTGATTTCTGCTGGGCTAAAAGAAGGGACGACGGGTATGGAAATCGCACACGAGACGTGAATCAAATCAATTGATTTTGAGCCTCGGATACTATTTCTGTCATCGAGCAATTCATTGAACCATGTTCTCTTGAATGCAAAGGCCGAACACGCTGGAACGGGTATGGAATATAAATAGTTAGTACGTTGCTCATTGGCATCTTCCGAAGGGCAATTTGATGAGAAAAGCGCGAATAACCCACACTGATGACTTAATGGTGTTATTGCTAATAGGGAAGTATTCCCTGGGGGTGTCTAGCTCTGTCTTGCGTGTCGCTACGAATCGGCTTCATTAGTCGTCGATACGATACGGCAAATTGTGTGGCTGCCGACTCTCCAACGCCATTTTCACCATGGAACTGAGAACGATTCTCGCGCTGATCTCCTCATTCTTCAGCCTTTCCACTATAACAGTGAATGCACTCATCATCAGTGCTATTTTGGGACCTCGAAGAGCTTATTATCAATCACACTTCTTCTATGTGATTTTCATGGTGAGATGATGGTTTCATAGATTTTAACATTAAATATTATTTGAAAATTAGAACGTACGTGTTCAGGTTGGAGTCCTCATCGACATTGTAGCCCTGGCTAATTGCCATTTACTGGCACTTTTACCATCGAAAGGGCTATTTCTAGATAGTTTCCTCTCTTCTACTAAGCTCGGACGAGTAAGAGTACCAATTTCCACCCGTCTCCACTACGATTCATTCCAGTTATTCCTCTTCTTCGCCTGGTCGACTCGCAGCTATCAGGGGTTCACCAACTTCTTCATTGCACTCAATCGCGCGACGGCAGTTGTAGCCCCGTTCAGGCACAAAAAGGCAAGACTTGGAAAATATCAGCATACAGACTAGATAAGATCAAGTTCAAGATTTGGTCGAGCAACCGCGTTCATTGGATTTGCTTCACCGTACAGTTCGGAATAGGGACATCAGTGGGAGTCATCGCTGCATCATTGAATGTGTACTGGGTGAATACGTCTGGCGATAGCTGGTACATTCAGGTACTATTACCAATATCAATCGTTTCTTACAATAACTCACAGTTCTACGATGCTCCATCAACTCATCGATTCTTCCAATACGTATTCACACTCATTACGTTCTTCTCGTTGCTAACAATAGCAGCCTACGCTACGCTGTTATTAAATTTCCATTCTGTTCCCGGGAACAATGTAGTGAGATTAGATTGACATTTCCTGCAGAAAGTGTATGTTTCAGAGACGGTCCGCGAGTGAGGAACGTGATTGTGACAGAAACGAGCAATCGCTGGTGTACTTGGCGATTTGCGTGTGTACAATGGAGGTGAATGAGTCCCTTCCTGATCTTTATTGGAACGATTTTTAGATAATTTATTACGTCATGTGGACTTATGGATTTATCATGAACGCAAACTTTGAGGTAACTATTAGGATTTGAGAAACACGTTCAATCTCTCTTTCAGCTCAATCTCGAGACAATTTATGTTTCCTACTTCACAGTAACTGATTTGTATTCCGGCATTCCGCCTTATCTGCTACTTTTCTTCTCAACTCCAATCAGACAAGATGTTATAAGACTAATATTTCCGTTACTTAATTATATACAGCGACGAGTTGAGAACAAAGTGACACCATTGTCGTCTAATGAGGAACAATAAATGCATTTTTCAAATATCAAAAAAATGCTAAAAATTTCGTTATGAATGTGAGTTATGAATGCACGCTCTTCAAAGCACATGTTTATCATCTTGAACCTCGTAAATGTTACAACAATGACAAATTTGATGTTATTGATGCGCTGCATGAACTTAGGCTACCGACGTTGTTGGAGGCAAAAGAAAAGAGAAGTCTTGCGTTTCCCAATCTTCACTTCCATTTTCGTTGATAGAAATGAGACGGCGTTCGCGGAGAAACGACGATCCGTCTGCAAGAGGGAAATAAAGAGCGATGATGTATTTTCGTTTATTGATCATCGACTCACCAGCAGAAACGATTAGCGCTGTTTGACTCCTCGTCCCATATACGGGCGGACTGCCGACCCGTAGGAATATTGAGGAAAATGAACGAGGGTCGTATTTGTCGACCTGAAAATGAGATAACACATCACAAGAACAATTTTAAAAAAACAGTTTCGATACATAAAATTGAAGATTACCTGTGAATCCAACTGAGCGTCGGGATAACACTGTGTCGTGTCCATGCCAACGCTGAACAGTGATTCAGCTATCTGAAAATCATATTTGATTATTCTTTTGAGTCACTCTCCGCCCAATAAGAACTACACTATCAGGTACTAACTTCACTATCAGGAGCTGAATCCTCGATGTCATCCAGTACTTTCTCGAAAAGCCCTTTCCCGCGTTCCAGCTTGCCGTATGTCTTGTGCGGCGGACAGTTGCCAATTGCGCTCACATCTGAATGGAAAATTCTAATAAAAATAATTTTTGCATAACTCACCCTCACTCCATGAGAGCGTTTTGGACACATCAACCAACGTGTTTGTGAAGGAGTGCATTTGGTAGTCACCATTCGGCCTGCATTGCTTTGATCAGTCGTCGTAAGTATTGACAGTCTTATTGATAAAGTCAGCCTACCTATCGATGGCAACGAAGGTGAATCCATTGTATTCTGACGCATTCGGAGTGAGCGAATCGCAGAAATCCGCGCCGTGCAAGGTAGAAGATAGGAAATCATGCACGATTCGACCGGAAAAGAGCAAGTATCGCTCAAATCCACTCGACATTCGCCTCCTTACCTCTGCTCGGCACATCTATTCTCTTGTCTTTTTGTAGCTGCGTGATCGAGAGAAGTATGCCAATTTTACCCTAGAAGGTTGGAATATTAAAATTATTTTGAAACTCTACCAAACCTGCTCATTAATACCGAACCACGTGCCTCTGAGGGGATCCTGCAGGTCGATCGCTGAGAATCACTTGTTTGCGGTTATTTTTGTTATGATTTAGGCCATGGCTAAACTGTGAAGACAGCACGCCACACTCTCCATCTCTGTTTCTCTCCCCTCTCTACTCTCTCACGGCGAAGAGAGGCCGCGTGCTTAGCGCGTGTTATAGCGCCCACTCCCTGTTCCCACCAGTGAGTCTCAGGCACTCACCCGACAGTACTCCCTCCCTCCAGGCAGCGGCAGCAGTCGGTCTTTGGAGTTGCTCATCGCGAATCGATAGAAGAACGAGACGAAGTCGAGGGATTCGAGGGCGAAGAGAGAGAAAGAGATTGCACATTGGGAGGAAGAGAGGAGTAGAGAGAAGAAGGGGCGAAAACACGTGAGGGAGAGATGGAAAAGATGAGAGAGTGGTAAGAGGGAGAAAGGTCAGGCGCAACAGAGAACGAGCGGAGTTGAAGACCGGAACGTTTTGTCGGAAGTTCCGGAGAAAACAAAGAACAAATTCAAATAATTAGCTTTTTGATACCTTCTCTCATGCCCAAAAAGTATGTTAGACATGATGTTTGGGCAAAAAGCAGGGTAGCATGTAGCGTGAATGTTTTGCTGTTTCTCTGCTTTCTATGCTTCACAGAATCAAGCCAACAAGGGTTTCTCTCTGTTACTCTCGCTTACGCACGCTTCTACCGGAATTTGGTTGCGAAAATGCTGAATCATGTTTTCCATTCCTGTTGCGAATTCTAGTTGAGACTGCGAGCTCGATTTTAATTTTCAAATTTTTGCATTTCTTAATTTGTTTACGTTATTATAATAACTTTTCCTTTTTCCGATCTTATATTCTTATTATTCTTGTTAAAAAAACTCATTATGACAGGAATCGATGGAAACGCTTTCTCTACATTGCCAGTGTGGAATCTGCATGGAACTTTACGGTAAGATTTGCATAGTCATCCCACTTTTGATCCATTCAACCCAGACTCAACGACTCACATTCCACGCACTCTCAATTGTGGTCATACCTATTGTAACCTGTGCATCGGCCGACTAAACAAATCCGCGAGGTCGAGCCCTCGTTTCCAATCAATTCGCCGAAACCTAACGACTTGCAGTGCCCAATGTCCCTCGTGCAAACGAGATCTTTTTCCTATCAACTATCGGCTACTGGGAATGGCTGAAGCACTAAATGTGAATCGTGATGGAGTACAGAGGTTTCTGAAATCGTCAAGAAGTTCTTATCAGTTTTTAACCTTAGTAACCAGTCTGCAAAGAACGACGTTTCAAACATACCAAGGATGGTTGTGCTCGTCAAAAATGGGCAAGTAAGTGACTTTATTGTGTGACCACTTTGTTTTCGGATGTTCACCGGTGCTTATGTGTTTGTATTGACAGCAGGGACTGGGATTCAAGATTGTCGGTGGCTTCAAACTTCATGAGAAGTGGCAGCCCATTTATATCAAATGCGTCGAGGCAGACGGAGTGGCGGGTCTGTCGGGTAAGGTCAGAGAAGTGAGTCAGCAAACAGCTGAGAATCGTTAAAAAAATAACTGTTGCAGGGCGACATTTTACTAGCTGTGAACGGCGTCCCACTTCATAATGTTCTCCACGCCAAGGCTGCTACTATCATCACGCAGGCGACGAATCCCGTCAGCCTGGAACTGCTCTATCGGCCACAGGGTATAATTTACCAATCAATGTGAAGATTTCGATCTTTTTTTCTGGTTCATTTGTAACCAATGCACAACATTTATTGCAGATTTGGTGGAATTCGACAAGAGGATGATTGAACAGCTCGTCGATTCTGCCTGAACTCAATTTACAATTGTTGCCTAAACGACGACCATTTAGCCATAATTTGTGCCTGTTCAATCGACTCCCATGATGAATAAAGCGTATTTGATAAAGCCATTCATACTGAACATTTTATTTACTGAGAAACTAGCTTATCATCGAAACGATTCGAGACTCCGCCTTCTAACTTACTTACCTCTATCCAAGACTGAAAAGGAGAGTAGGGGAGATCATTCCTACCTTTTTTCCTCTCAATATGCCTTTTTAACTTTGTTTCATTTCAGATGAGCGATTGGAAATCCAGCGAGGCCGATCAAGCGCTACTAAAAGCAACGTGGAGCGATGATTTCGAAGTACTATATATGCTCGGCTCGAAAATGTACTTGTGAGTTGCCATCTTCATTCCGGGGACAATTAACGCTCAAATTATTCTTGCTCAGGCAAATCTTCGCACAAGATGCCTCCATCGCAGCGCTATTCCCATGGATTGCACTGCACGAAAAGGCCGGACGTGATTTCACCAAAGAACCCGAGTTTCGCACTCAAGCCTTTCGGCTTGTAACGGTAAATTCGTTGCGAATTTCGCCTTCAATAACTTGTTCAGACAATCGCAAAAGTTGTGGAGAATCTGCCTCACCTGAAGGGAATAGAAGCCCATCTGTACAAACTCGGTCACAGACACGTTCAGTACCTGTCGAATGCACTGAAACCGCTCTATTGGGTGGCTTTCCAAGTGAGTCTCCTTCTCCCCCGATCTTCCTAACCAACTGGCATTCAGGATGCAATGCAATCGGTCATTACTGAGAAGATGAAGGCCATTTCGAATATAAGCGAGGCCGATCGAGCCCGAGCTATTCTGGTAAATTCCAATTGAAATTTGCACATTTCACTTTCCTCATCTTGTCTCTTTCTCAGATCTGGAAGGACGTTGTGGTGTACGTCAATTCTCACATGAAAGCTGGCTATGAAGATGGACTGAAGGGAATCGATAAATATCCAACTGGAATGATCTAACCAGCAAATTGCAATCATATTCAAATCTAATATTCCATGTTCAATCATGTACAATTGTATGCGTTTCTGATCATGACATTATTATCACGAACTCATTCCAAGCTGAGTTTGTAAATAAAGTAGATTTGATCGAAATATTTATTCAAATTAAGTGAAAATGAACATTCATTCACGAATCAGAGCGTGCGATCTCTGACTGGACTGTCGTAGATCGGAGATCGAAAGTCGAAATCGCAACAAATCCATTTACCTATGCTTCGGCGTCGTGCCATTTTTCCTAATTGTATTTTGCGGGACTCAATTGATTTCGTATACTTGCCTCTAGCCGGCACGGATTGCTTTCTCGCGGAAATGCTGGACTCATTGGCAATTATGCTCCGATTGAGTGAAATGAAAGAGTGGATTGCTTCCTTGCTCGAGATCTATGAGTAAATAGCCCAGGAATCGAAGTAACATCGTCTGGAAGAGGAAAATGCTCCGGAAAGTTATTTCAGACTCCTTTCACCTCAACTCTCATCCTGCTCATCTGTTTGTTACAATGAGGCCCAGCAGGCAAAGATCATCTCCCTATCAGGTTTCCGAGTCATCCCTCTATCCCTTCTGCCAAACAACTGCCAGCCTCACTTAGTTCCTGGCTTACGAAAGGTCCAGATTTTTATACCCTTTTATCTTTTGATTTCTCATATTCCTCAATTCAGAATGCAGTTTCTGCTCTACACAATCTTGTTACACTTCGCTACCGTTCTAGCCGAGGAACCAAATGCTTATTTGGCTTTCAAGCTCAATAGCAAGAGGGTCAGTTTCGTTTTTGAAGAGGCTTCCAGTTCCTCAGGGTTCTTAAAAACGTTATTTGAGATCGCGAAGCGCATCGATTCCTTACATGGAACGGTCACTTCGCTGCTCAGTCGTCGCGAGTGTCAGTTTTCCTCCGTTTTTTTCAATATTGCTGAGTGCGATTTATAGACCGTCACAATCTCGACGTGAGCATGGACTTTATTCCTTCGGAAAAGGCAGAAATCCGACTCATCAGCTTCTATTATGATGAAGCGGAGCACAAATCGATGTTAGTTTGCAGCAGTTTCTGGACTAAAGCAGTAAACTTGTTAGGGTAAACGAGATCCTCTCAAAAGCGGCCACGGCACTGTGCGATCCCTTCCCAGGATATCTGGCTTTCGATAATTTCTTCAGGGTGAGTCACGATTGTGAGTTTGGCAGTAAATAGATTTCAATTGCAGGATGATAAATTCGTCAAAGGAGGTGTACAAGATCTCGACAACACTAATTTTGCGGGTGAGAACGCTTCGAGTGATTTTCCTAGTAGACATGCAATCGTATGCAATCGCAGCTCTTGCGAAAATTCTGAACGAGAAGGGAATCGTTTATGAAGAAGACACAGGAATTGCAAACGAAAAGGCTGGATTCGTCGCGGCGTATGTGAGTGATGATCATTTATTTTGTTCTTTGTCTGATTGGCTGACCAAACCGCATTTCAGGATGTCAAGATATCCGAGAAGCCTGCCTCGTCATCCTTCCTCAGAGAGCTTCTTGCTGAACCACTGCATTCATCTGCATTCATCGACAGTACGTTTTTGTTCTTTTTTAAAGCCCTGGGCGACGTTTTTGAAAAATTAAACACTCTCACCTGCGTTCTTACAGATTACGCGTTTTGACATACTTTATCTTTCTCAATTTCCTTAATTCTCTCGCTTTCGTATGATAAAGAGCCTTTCCATTCCAGCGATCCACTTCTGCCTCGGCCACGGTCCTTTCTGCGAGGATCGACACACGATCGCGTCGTTGAAGATCGAAGATTGTAGTGATGAGAATGACGACGACGATGATAAGGGAAAGGCAAGGTTGCCTCAGGACAGAGACTGATTTGTGCAGCACTTGTCTAGAGAGTAGCGCTTTATTTCTCGCAAAATGTGCCAATTGCATTTGTAAGCACTTTCATAATTTTCTGATGATGTGATAAAAGGGTCAAAGTACGACAGGGGACAAATGTTTATTTTCTTGTGGGACTTCAGTCACTACGATCTGCTCGCTCAATGTTGGCTGTTCTTGAAGGGGTTCCCTTTCCATCTCTCAACCATGATTCGCCTCGTTCTTGTCTTGTGTCGTTGAGTGAGTTATCTTTCACAGAGCTCGCGATGAGATAGTGGCAGGCCCACACGTCGGAGTCAGCACTGCGCGTCCCATTTTCCGTCTGATGTATGTAGTTACTGCCTTAAAAACTAGTCGCATGAGGCAAAAAAATCGAAGCTCCTTACCTTCCTGTAAGGATCGTAGAGCGCAATGGTGAGGGTGGACGTAAGGGGTCCGTGCAACATGAGCATTGCCATTATGATATATCCTGGTACTCAAATGAAAAAAAGAGATCTTGGTATATTTGTCGTGTCACCGACTACTCACAGTCGTTTTGAAATGGAAACTCGACGAGCACAAGAATCAGTAGAGACATGAGCGGACATACGTGTACGAAGAAAGGAACGCAAGCCTTAATTATCGCTACACCTGTGAATACTGATATTCTCTATCCACTTGAATAAGAATAAGAGAGATCTAGATATACCTGCAGGCTGAGTTGAATAACGAAGCTCTTGTGCATCTTTCGAGTCGACACACTCATGGAACCTCTCTGAAGATGCAGCAGCCTAATTGTAACGATAAAATAAGAGAATTACGCTGTTTCAATATTTTCAAAGATAAAAAGACTAAAAACTTGAAGCGCTCACCGGAAAGTGGTTGCTACGGCAATCCAACAGTCGGCTATTAGAAATACAACGCTCGCGCCAATAAGAATAAGTACCTCGATGAACCCTGCGCTTCTCTAATTGTCATCAAAGCGTTTCGAGTCTAACTAAACGATTCACCTTTCAGCCGAGCAATATCGTACACAACAAAGGTTTTCTTCTCATCGAATAAAGCGACGGCGTTTGGGTACGTCTGATCGTCATTTTCATCTAGTACGAGGACGACAGGAATACCTCAACGAGTAGCTTGCGCATGTCGTCCCGTCGCAATTGCAAGCCGATCGGCACAAAAAATATACCAACCAAAAGGACGACGTACACCTTCGTAGCGACAGTAAAAGTGATCTCAAAAAGAAAATTTCTCCAGATTTATACCGACATGCCTACCCAAATCCATCTGTTCCTGAATTGTGGATAGACCGAAACGAGCAACACGCGCATGCGATAATTGAACCCGTCCATAATCGCTTCAATGTCGAAAGCTGTGACGACGATCCACAGACTCTGACACAGAGATTGGAGCTTGCACAATTTTGAGTGGGAAAGAGGCAGGTGATTCTTTCCAACTCAAAATTGTGCTTCACACTTATTAGACACGCAACTCACCAGAATGCAGTGAATCACGAATGGATTGTCGGTGAAGTCGATGTCGTGATACGCGCCTGCGATTATTCTTTCTCACAAGTAGATACAAAATAATCCAGAGCATACCTGTGATTGGCATGACAAATATCGGCCCAAACCAAGTGCACTGTTGGGAGATGAATACACAGACCACAATTTGATAGAGACAAAACTTGTACGCGCCGAGTGAAGCAGAGCTGTGCACCTAGGATTGTTTCTCGTTCAAAGAAAGGTAAGAGGGGATGAATGGATACGAAAAGGGGCAAAACTTACTTGAATAATGCGTAGGGCCAGCATAGAAATGAGAAAGTTGAGTACTTCCATGGTTCGCATGTAACTGAAATTAAGGTGCTATCAATAGTATAATTGTGAGACATAACAGAGACTATCCGAGAGAATTTAGATACGGCCGCACAACGATTTTTTACCATATGCTGAAAAAATGGCCCTAGGATTACTTTTTCATGTAGAGTTCGAAAATCGACCTTAGGAAGTCGTATCTCTAACCCCCAATTCCCTGTGGCACACTCTTCCCTGCCAGGGGGTAAATGCAATTTCACGAAGGGCGCTCCAAACCCCTTCAAATTATATATCATATTGTAGATCTCGACGAGACAAACATTTTTTGTGTTAAGAGTGAAAGTCTAGCTCTTCTGTGGAAAAAAATATTTGGGTCCAAAGTTTTGTTTTTCACGCCGTGAAAAATTTTTGGCCGGCGAGTACAAATTAAACTTTCTCAATCGATTCGCAATGCATTTTTACTCCTTTATGCAAAAATTGAGGAAAATCGAGGGTGGTACTAGTTGTTTCGCCATTCGCCAAACGAGCGCAACTTCATTTTTTGGCAAATTTTTGGGATTTTGATATCGAATAGCTCCGGAATTCAGAACTCCCAAGTGAAATTTTTGACTTAAATCAACTAATATGAGTTAGAACAATAAGATCTGAGGTTTAGAACTGAAAGGGAGTAAAAAAATTTTTTGGAAAAATTTTGATTTTTGGGCACATTTTGGAAAAAAAAATTTTCTCTCCAATTCTCTTCCAAATCTCAGAACTTATTGTACTGACTCATATTAGTTAATTTAAGTCAAAAATTTCACTTGGGAGGTCTGAATTCCGGAGCTATTTGATTTCAGAATCCCAAAAATTTGCCAAAAATTGAAGTTGCGCTCGTTTGGCGAATGGCGAAACAACTAGTACCACCCTCGATTTTCCTCAATTTTTGCACATAGGGGTAAAAATGCATTGCAAATCGATTGAGAAAGTTTAATTTGTACTCGCCGGCCAAAAATTTTTCACGGCGTGAAAAACAAAACTTTGGACCCAAATATTTTTTTCCACAGAAGAGCTAGACTTTCACTCTCAACACAAAAAATGTTTGTATCGTCGAGATCTACAAGATGATATATAATTTGTGGGGGTTTGGAGCGCCCTTCGTGAAATTGCATTTACCCCCTGGCAGGGTAGAGTGCGCCACAGGGAATTGGGGGTTAGAGATACGGCTTCCTAAAGTCGATTTTCGAACTCCACATGAAAAAGTAACCCTAGGGTCATTTTTTCAGCATATGGTAAAAAATCGTTGTACGACCTCTGAAGGAAGTTTCTCAATTCTCTTAGATAGTCTCTGATAAATACTCACATCATTAAAGGCAGCTCAGCTCGAAGTAACACCAATTCGCTTTTATTTTGAACCATCCGAAATAGAGAAGAACAACTTTCTCAATAGAGCTTCGCGTAGTAAGACGTGAAAAACTCGGAAACCCGAAGAGTTTCTATTCTACGCCTTCTCTCAAGAAGCAGACATAACGAAGAAATGGCAGAAGAACAGGTGAGATGTAATGTTTCCGTTAGTCAAACCATCAATTACTGATCAATTCCAGATGTTTGGGTTGAGCGTGGTGCATATGAACGGATGAAATATTAATTGAACACTTACATTTAAATCGTTAAAACGCTGAAATGTTTGAAAATTACAAAATGCAAGAAAAAACTTCTCAATTGTTCGTCGTCTTTTATTTTATTTATTAATTTCCTCACTACTTCATTTTCGACCATGGATCATGAGATTTTTATCTGAATTGTAGGTGCGTGGCTGAACATATCCTACCTTTCCTTGAACGAAAAATTCAAATATGAAATTAAAATAAGTGTAGCGGAGAAGCCTTTTGAGCTCGTTGATGCGGACACACTATCCCCTATTGCTGCATTCTTTTGATCCATGCTCAAACTTATCCCGATTATCTGTGCAGTCCAACTATAATCCTAGCTACTTCCGTCTCAATTTCTCCGAGTGTGTCCAAATACTGCCCAATATTCCGTTGCAGTCGTGAGCTCACTTGTCAGAATTTTTCACATTCACAGCAATCGTATTTCACAAGAATATCCTCTCTCTCTGTCATTATCGCTTCCAACCCTCACTTTGCCATCGGTTGTTAGGCCGAAAAAGGAGATTCTTTCACAACACCTATTCTGCCGCAAACTGCGTTTTTGCGCGTCTATGGCATATTTCCATTTCGAGTCCAGGTTTTTCCATCTTTGAGAAAACCTTCTTCTCTCAAATGTGAATTTCTCCAGAATGAGTCGGTCGTCATCCTCTGATTCGGACTGCTCTTTCGGGGTCAGAAGTGCCTTCTCGCCCTTTATTCCAAGCACAGTGCAGACTGCACATTCACAGGTTGCTCTACCAGCCCCATTCTTGACGTTCCGAACTATTCCGGTTGCTGAATTCACGATGCAAAAGGTAAGTTAGAACTATACTTGTATTCGAAATTATTCCACTGCAGGTCACTCCTGCGACAATTCTGACACACCCAATGCAGAGCCGGCAATTTCTTCATGGAGAGGCGGTGCCGACGGTCGTGCAAGAAAGGATGTGAGTTGTACTTCAAATTCCGAATTACTGTTATCCCCACAGGCCAACGTTGAAACCAGAGATTGTGTGCACTTCGACGGGGAGAAAGAGACAATTCGAGAGTGCTGACGCATACGTGAGTGAGCCATTTCCTTGACGCGGTCACTAAGATTCAAACACTAAAGATTGCATTGGCAAAAAACAATAGTTCATATCTATTTCGGTGACAGGGGAATATCGTAAAGAATATATCACAGGAGGAACGGCAATGGAGGAACGAGAACGCGCGTCGCAACAGAAATGAACAGAAGAAGAGATTACAGGCGATGCTGGACCGAATCCAAGTGAGATTGTAGAGTTCATTCGGTTCGGTCAGTACCTGAAATATATTTCAGATTTTGGAATACGAGAATGGCCTCTTGCGACAGCAGATTGCATTGCTGCGTTCAAAAATAACACGAAATGCTCAAGATGCGGAGCATTCAAATGATCGTGCGGACTAAGCTTCGCATTCAATCAAATAACGAATTTCCCACTTTTTACTGCCTATTCAATGTATCCCTCAAATCACTGCTTCGATAAATAACTACTAAACCATAAAAAATCTCACATTTGAAGTGCAAGTGATCCCCTCATCCATCCACAGCGGCATTATGGAGCCACAGATTATCTTGTCCATGTGGTTCTCCAGTGCGAGAATTGTGTCATTTTTCGTTGTGGCGCACAATTAGTTGTGCTCAGTGATGTCTCGCTTTAATCTCCATCGCTAACTCATTATTTCTAATTTCTCCACAGGCTTCTTCAAAAAAGGCGTGACTTTCTCCGACAGCGCAATATTATTCTTTATATCGGGATTTAGGCATTTACATATCAATTGCTTATTCTTTTTCTTGGCTCCCACTATTTCTTTTTCAAACTCAAAGAAAACTATCAAGTGGTTTTATCAAGTATGTGAAATCAAAGAGACAATGAGATCAAAAATCAGTACTATGTTTTGCTCGTTTTGGTCTCTAAAGGAGATCGTGGTTAATTGGTTTTCAATCTCACCAACCCACAATTACACAGAACTAGTAGGTTGATTCTTTCATTTCACTCACTGAAAATATAGCTCGTCTTTATTTCTTCTGTTTCATCCCTGATGCGATAATCGCAATCAAGTGCCGTTGTCTAATTGATAGGAATTCATTTCGAATATTTCTTTTAAATGAGATCGGATTGAAGAAAATATTTATGCAGAAAAATAAAACGATGTGAATTACAGGCATTGTACGATTTTGTAGCTGTTCCTTTTGCTTCCTCTGATCGCGTTGCTTGTTAGACGCAGCAATTCAATTCGATTCAGTTCAGAATGTTTCTCGTAAATTTCCTGAATCGACAAAAGACCGATCCACTTTTTCCGCTATTCGAGATAATTTACGTTGCCGAGGTATCAGAACATAAAATTTCTTTGAAATACCGAAATTCCATTAGACGGCTGCCCTGATATTCGCGATTGTATTGGGCGTCACTTTGATTTTGCCACTCTCTCGGGCAAGATACCATCTAAATGTAAGTGCTCTGTCATATTCGTCAATCAAATATTGATTAAAGATCCGACTGCGAGTGTTATTCGGTCTATTTCATGGAATCATCTACATTCTATGTCGAATAGTTGTGATATTGCACCAATATTATGGCCCGATCGATAATGGTTTGCTGCAATTCGTATAAATTTCTGAATTCTTAATAATTTAGTTGAATGGACACACATAATTGTTTGTGGGCAGATAAAACAAGAGTTCATGGGATATTTCACAACAATGTAAGTTCTCACCCATTTTAGAAAATGTTTTATTTAAAAATATTGTTTTCAGCATAACAATATTGGCGATCGACCGACTAATGGCTACGAAATATTGGGCTTGGTTTGTATTTTCTCGGGCACTGGAAAATGGGAACAATAATTATAGGTACGAGCGTGGAGGAATCGGTACTCTTATGCTTTTCATTGCACAAGAAATTATCTTGACAGTCGTGGGTAATATTGTTGCGGCCGCGCTCATATTTGGTGTGGATTATCACTCATTCAACGACAATAATTGCGCATCATAGAATATATCACCGATGTCCACTGCATATTCTACTTCGCCACTGTCATACCTATCGGAACTGCGGTATGACACTGCTCATGATCTCGAAAGAAGATCAATTCAGATATTCATCACGATCTATCACTACAACCGCAAGGAAATGGTGATGATGAAGAAGGGAGCCGTCATTCATCGATATTCCGTCGCGAAAACGTTTCAGTTTAAGGAGAACATCAAAATACTTGAAGTTAGGCAGAAAGTTATACGCAAATCGCACATTTTGGCATTCATACTCGTTCGTAAACACAAAATGATCATTTCTAAACGTCAGTACTTGACAATGCTAAGTCCCTCGTTTCAGTTGTTCACGATGGTCGCTCGACCAATCATTTTCGTGTGCATTCCACCGTTTCTCTTCTATCCTGTTTACCGGCTTGTTCCCGCGGGTATCGGTTATGATGAATTGCGTTACTTCGCAGTGGCAATGTACGATCTATGGTTGTCAATGTGAGCTACTTTTCCTTTGAACCGATGAAAAATGAATAATGATCATAGTGCATGCGTGGTGGTCATTGTCTCAGTCCCAGTCTATGAGCACTCGTTGCGTGCTCAGATATGCATGCCGACTAAGAAACAAGAGATTAAAGTGATGTCAGCAAGGTACGTAGTCTGAGAAGAACTGTTCTCTAATAGTTTATGGTTTCAGCAACGTAGATTTAACCGACACGTACTTCGCTATGCTGAGGGCAGATCTCGGATGAACGGCTTCACGAACTACACCAACAAGAATCACAACGAAAAAAAGATCAATGAAACTGATTAAAATATTCTATTGATGTAAGATCAGAATCTAATCGCTGCAGAATTATCAAAACGAGTTCTCATTATTTGCGAGCGTTGTTGTATACCGTCGACGGAATAGTGTTAGAATGTTCTTGTGTTTCATCCAATATCAAGGAAAACATTCAGTTTTTTTGTCAATTATGGTTTAGCACGTACACAAAGAGATCAGAAGTCTATCGCAGCACGCCTTTTTTGCTTATTATTGCAAGTAGAGGACAAAATGGTTTGATGTTCAATCTCTGAAAAAAATGCACGGGTGATTCGATTCATATAAACGAAACCATGCTCATATTGAACTGTAGTAGATTTAGCTATTCTTTCGATTTGTATGTTTCTCACTACTATGGAAGGCATTCACTGTCAACATAAATGTTGCCTTATTTCCGTCATATCGGGCATGATTTTGCAATCTGTCGAATGCGATGGCATCTAAATGTGAGTGTGCTCTCGAATTTTTGAACAAATTTAATTTAATCATTGATCCGATTGCGAGTGTTATTTAGTCCATTTCATGGATTCATCTATCTCCAATAGTCGTGATAGTCCATCAATATTATGACCCGATCGATAATGGTTAGCTGTTGTTCGAATTACTGAATCCACACAATTCATTCACAAGAGTGGATCCACATTATTGTAAGCAGATAAAGCTAGAGTCTCTTAGGTATTTCACTACTCTGTAAGTCAAGTCTCAATTTAGATGATGAATTCTAACTTTTTTCTGCATATCAATATTGGCGATCGACCGAGTGATATCTACTAAGTACTGGGCATAGTTTGTATTTTTTCGGACATTCAAAAGTGCAAAGAAATTTTAGGTACGAGCATGGAGGAATGGGTACTCTCATGTTTTCAGTGCCCAAGAAATAATCTTGACAGTCGTCGGCAATATGGTAGCGGCCACGCTATTTTTAGATTCGTATTTCAGGATCGAATTAAAGTGAGATTGTTGAGTTCATTCTTTTCGGTCAGAACCAGAAATATATCTCAGAATCTTTAATATGAGAACGGTCTATTACGACAGCAGATTGCATTGCTGCGTGAAAGAATAACACGAAATGCTGAAGATGCGGAACAATCAAATGAACGTCCACGTGCGGTTTCGCCATTTTTACAGCCAATCATGTAACCAGTTTCGCACATTCTTTATTTCATGCCATACCTATGTGCTTCGCCTCAAATCACTGCTTCGGTAAATATCCATAAAACAATAAAATCTCACATTTGACGTGCATGTGGTCCCCTCATCGGTGGGGATGCACATTGTCACTGAGAAGAAATATCCGTAACTCCGGAAATTTAAAATTGGAACATTCAAAATGGACACTGGGATTTGCAATTGTACTTTTGAACCTCTCCTTCTGGAACCGAGAAAGAGGAATCATTAGCATAGAACGCGTAGAATGGACCCGACAATGTCGCACTCTCTATGTAAAACTGACTAGAGTGAACTAGAAATTCGAAACCGACGATTTGTAACCGCGAATCTGGAACCAAGAAATTAGAACCGATGAAATAAAACCGTCACTCTGGGTACTAATCTTCATCCCACTAATGCACAACGTTTCCATAAGGACACGGGAAGTGCATTAATGTTCACAGTAACATTTAATTATACATTAAAAATAACATCGAAATAGGAGACCTAGACAGGAGGGAAAATTAGTTCCAAGTGTGAAGCTTAAATTTCCTCGGTTCCAATTCCTTGGTTCCAAATTCGCGGTTATAAATCGTCGGTTACGAATCTCTAGTTCACTCAAGTCAGTTTTACATTTCTCTGTTCCAGAAGGGGAGGTTCAAAAGTACAAATCCCCGTGTCCAATTTGAATGTTTTAATTTTGAAATTTCAATTTTGAGGTTTCTAAGCGGTGAGTTTCATTTTTGAAGTGACAATGTGTATCCCCACCCCCTCATCCATCCACAGCGGCATTATGGAGCCACAGATTGTCTTGTCAAAATGGTTCTCGATTGCGAGAATTGTGTCATTTTTCGTTGTGGCGCACAATTAGCTGTGCTCATTGATGTCTCGCTTTGTCCGCAATCTCTAACTCATTATTTCTTATTTCCTCCACAGACTCCTTCAAAATAGGCGTGCGTTTCTCCGACAGCGCAATATTATTCTTTTCATGGGGATTTAGGCTTTTACATAATAATTTCATATTCTTTTTCTTGCCTCCCATTATTTCTTTCTTATTTTTTTATTTCTTTCAAAACGGTGAGGTCGTTTTATCAAGTTTATTATGTGAAATCAAAGAGACAATGAGATCAATAATCAATCGCATGTTTTGCTCGTTTTGGTTTCTAAACAGAGATCGTATTTAATTGGTTTTCAATCTCACCAACCCACATTTCCACAGAACTATATGTAGTAGGTTTGTTTCATTTCACTCACTGAATATATAGTTAGACTTTATTTCTTATGTTTCATCCCTGATGCGATAATCACAATCAAGTCTAATTGATAGGTATTCATTTCGAATATCTCTTTTAAAAAGCTGTTAGACGCAGCAATTCAATTCGATTTAGTTCAGAATGTTTCTCGTAAATTTCCTGAATCGACAAAAGACCGATCCAATTTTTCCGCTATTCGAGATAATTTACGTTGCCGAGGTATCAGAACATACAATTTCTTTGAAATACCGAAATTCCATTAGACGGTTGCCCTGATATTCGCGATTGTATTGGGCATCTCTTTGATTTTGCCTATCTCTCGGGCAAGATACCATTTAAATGTGAGTGCACTGTCATATTTGTCAGTCAAATATTGTTTAATTTGTTTAAGATTCGACTGAGAGTGTTATTCGGTCTATTTCATGGTATCATCTACGCTCTATGCCGAATAGTCGTGATAATCCACCAATATTATGGCCCGATAGACGATAGTCAGCTGCAATTCGCATAAATTGCTAAACTCTTAATAATTTAGCTGAATGGACACACATAATTGTTTGTGGGCAGATAAAACAAGAGTTCCTGGGATATTTCACAACACTGTAAGTTTCAACTCATTCGGTTTAAAAACAATTTTTTTAAATATTGTTCTCAGCATAACAATATTGGCGATCGACCGACTGATTGCCACAAAATATTGGGCTTGGTTTGTAGCTTCCCGGGCATTCGAAGTGTAATAGATAGTATTTTCACAGGTACGAGCGTGGAGGAATAGGTACGCTCGCGCTCTTCATTGGACAAGAGATTATCTTGACGGTCGTGGGTAATATTGTAGCAGTCGCGCTCATATTTGGTGTGTATTACCACTTATTCAACAACAAAAATTGCGCATTACAGAATATATTACCGATGTTCACAGCACGTTCTACTTCGCCACTGTCATTCCCATCGGAACTGCGGTATGACACTGCTCATGATCTCGAAAGAAGATCAATTCAGATATTCATCACGACCTATCACTACAACCGCAGGGAAATGGTGATGATGAAGAAGGGAGCCGTAATTCATCGATATTCCGTCGCGAAAACGTTTCAGTTTAAGGAGAACATTAGAATACTTGAAGTAAGGCAGAAAAGTGAACGCTAACCGCACATTTTTACATTCTTACTCGTAGGTAAACACAAAATGATCACTGCTAAACGTCAGTACTTGACTATTCTAATTACCTAGTTCCAGTTGTTCACAAAAATCGCTCGACCACTTATTTTCGTGTGCATTCCACCATTCTCTCTCTATCCTGTTTACGGGCTTGTTCCCGCTGGAATTGGGTATGATGAATTGCGTTACTTCGCAGTGGCAATGTACGATCTATGGTTGTCAATGTGAGTTACTTTTTTCCTTGAACCAATGAAAAAACACAAATAATGATCACAGTGCATGTGTGGTAGTGATTGGCTCACTCCCAGTATACGAGCACTCGTTGCGTTTTCAATTTTGCATGCCGACAAAGAAACAAGAGATTAAAGTTAAGAAAGCAAGGTATGTAACCTGAGAAGCACTGTTCTCTAACAGTTTATGATTTCAGCAACGTAGATTTAACAGACAAGTACTTCGAAATGCTGAGGGCAGATCTAGGATGAACTGCTTTAATAATTACTCCAACGTGAATCAACTTTTTTAAAAGAAACTGAACTGGTTAAAATATTCAATATTGATGTGAGATCAGAATCGAATCGCTGAAGAAATATCGATGCGAGTCCGCATTATCGTGGGCGTTGTTGTGTAGGTTGCTCGGTGTCGGAAGAACGTCTTGCAAGAGAGCGCCTGGATTGTTCAGTTTATTCATGCTACTAAATAGAGAATCACCTTGGAACTAACGATGGCATAGATGGAATTGGCCATGATTGCCAGTGGGATGAAGATATGCATACCGACAGTCACTTCTGCAAAACGAGACATCTGGTGATCCAACAAACTCTCAATACTAACCGGGCAGAATCACACCGAAGAAGAGTGCAACGAGCCAGTAGCAGAGTGGAAACATCGTGCCGAACGTTGTTATATTCATCTGCAAACGTAACACGAGCGTCATTTTTCATGCCAATGAAACCCACCTGAAACTGGATATTCCGAATCAATTTCTTCTGTGCCTCGACAGTCGCGTGACTCGCTCGTTCCTTCCTAGTGCTTTCGAGTGTCACACTAACAATAATAATTGAAAGAAGACCTCAGATTCATGACATACGTAGCATGGTAAGTGAGAAAAGTTGTCGTGGCAGTGCACAAAACGGCTGTTGTCTGAGAAGTAATTAGACTAACGTGAATTTCAAGGTTGTTACTGACCATGGCATATGGTAGATGGTAGGTCATCATTAGGGGAGTATTCTCAGTTGTGTAGATTTTGTAAGGAACAGTAAGAAGCCATGACATTGGTGACTGCAATAAATATCCGTTGTTTTAAAGACTGATAGTGTTTTCCACCTTCGCAACCACTGGCCGCTGCCGTTCGTTGTCGTCCGTGGATGTGAAGGCAAATGATATGGGATTGATAAACATCACTACGTTCATGATGAAATATCCGACGAAAATTCCGCGAGTTCCCAACTGCAATGTATCTCTTATTCCTGAGTATTTTGCATGATTACCTTGAGTCGGTGTTCCCAGGGCAGAATCACTTGATGTCGATAGAACATGCAGCAATTGAACCAGGTGCAAGCGCCGGAGAAGAGAAGCATGTAGATCACCTGTTTGAGGAGAAGAAGGGCTGAGTGAAGACTGAGTAAACCATTGGGATAAGTGCAGGCTAAATACAATTTTATTCCAACCTACAAACATAAAGTATGCAATACTATAACTTTACCAGTCCGCCATGTGCACTCAGACCTATGTAGTAGCCCAGTCCTCGGGCATAGAATCCCCTACAGGGAAACAGTACGAATGGGACCGAGATTATCGTGCAATTAATCGCGTAGAGTACAAGAATAGTCTGAACTATTCAAAAAATATGACATTTTTAAACACGATTAACCTCCAAAATGATGAGACATCGCGCGTAATGACTTGATATTTGACCACTTTTCAAGTGCGTGGAAATGATCGTGATGAGCAGAAGCACAATAGACGATACTCCTGATAGGATATTTATTTTCAGTAGAACACAACTAATGATAAATATATTTACCAAGCACCGAGTGAACGACAATGAAGATCTCCTCGAACTGCTGATCAACGTGGATTGGATAGTTTACGTATGACATCGCCCCTTCGAAGATATTCCAATTCTAATTCGTGTCACCAACATGCGCACTAAATTTCTAGATGTTTCAAGATTTCAGCTGTCGACAAGTCACGTATGAGAAATGTGAAAATCAAATGATGATTGAATGCAAATATAGCTTTAGATAGTGATAGTTTTGTCATCAATTTGTTGATTCACTGTGAAAGATGAATCAAAACAATGCTATCTTTTCTCTCGTCTCATTAATCGTTGAATTACGCGCACGATGCAGGTGAAATAAATGTATGAAAAAGCAGACACTCATTGAATTTATTGAAATTGACTACGATTATTCACAGCGATTCATGTTGAGCTCGTCACAAAAATGCTGGTAATCCTTCGGTTTCTTGTGGGAGTTCCAAAAATCGTTCCAGTTAGCACCGTTCGCCTGAAAACGCCACAATGTTTCCAGAAGAAGGCAGAACAATTACACGTGAGTTATCTTCCTAACCTCAAATTATGAGCGAATATCATGATCATCCAGAACGGAAGAGTTGTCGCTATTCCAGTTGTGAGAGTGATGAAGTAGGCAATCCACACATCTTTCGTCCATGCTACCAGTGCCTCAATGATGTTAGATTCCAGCTACTCTTATCCGCATACGTGACTAATTAACATTTTACAGATGCTCACAACGATAATATGGTTGATAGCATGAAGGATAAATGAGACAATGGAAGATGCCAATATGCCTGAACATTCGCCATTCTTTCTGTGCAAGGCATTGCAAATAACCTTGCTCAGGTCTTTTTCTCATCAACTTGAGGTATTTATCGTCCATTCTCATCACTATTATGCAGATGAGAAAGTTAATGGCGAGAGCAGCTACGCCAAATCCAAGTTGTACCACTTGAGCGAATCGTGCTGTCGACTGCAAATTGGAAGGCTATCGTGGTCTAAAAAATTGAACTTCAAAATCATACTTGCAAGTGCTTCGGAATCGCAGGGAGGTAAGCATACAGTTCGCCAACTTCAATCTGGATCTTTCTATTATTTCTAACTTTTGTATTTTTTCGCTCACTTCATGATATTGGTGTTGACTGAACAGAAGAGGAGCGCATGCTGCTGAACTGATCACTATTGTAGAAATCCAAGCAAGAGAATAGAGGGTGTCATCGATCTGAATTTAGTTTTTTATCAAAAGAAAGTTTAAAAAATACTTTGTCGAGCAGAAATTGATGTTTGAGCGAGATGAGACGATTGAGCGATATGAAGAAGGTCGTCTGCCAATGCACACAGATGACCAAGTCCTGCATTTTTAGTTTATCGCAATAAGTCGATGTTCAATTACCTGAAGGAAGCGGAGAATGACTGGGAAAGGTGTGGTGTTCAGCCAAGTGTAGAATCCATACATTGACGGCCAGTTTGAAAATTGTACGATAATAAGGGCAAGAAGGTATAGGGAAATGTTCTGAAATGGAAAAGCGTAAACGATTATATTGATCGTAGAACCCACACTGAAGCCATTAATAACCAAAAGCTTCATTATGGACTGCTGTTGCAAGTCCTGATCATGCAATATTCTGAAAAAGTGATCCTGACATTGTTTCGAGGTTCGCAATTGTTGCCTTGCATAGAAGAAGTATGCCGGTGGGATTGTGATCACTCCCGCGGTTAAGAAATATGCAGTGAAGCCAATGTCAATTGTATCGAGTAGTTCGCTCTAACAAGAGATAAACACACGCTGCTATTATCACAAACCTGTGTGAAATTCATATTTCAGAACGCTTTGGGCTATTTCGAAATAACTTCTGACTTTAGCAATTTTCAGTTAAATATTGAGTGGGCCTGCAGATGTTGTACAACATCATTTGCAATGTAAATTCTAACTATTCTGCCAGGTGGACGAAAGATGTTTCAGCATGTTTAAATGAGGAAATTTTCCAGTGAAAGCATTGCGATCACACCTATGCTGCTAGAGAATGTCACAACCGCCGTATCAACTTTTTATCTGTCAAATACGGAAGCAACATCACATAGAGCAAAATCACACAATGGGTCATGTTTATGTAGGCATTACACTGCTCACAGTCATCAGTGTGACCACTTGCATATTCTTCTTCCGGTAGCTGATAAGTGCCTGCGGGAAGTGAAAAACGATGATGATGATTCTAAACTTGGGCAAATAAAATTTCTCAGCAATCGAATCAGCTTACGCATCCAAGCTATTCGCAATGTACCACATGCAGGAGAGCAAAATCAGAAGATGCGGCGCTGTTTTGACTCCGTTCTCCTGTCAAAATAAGTTGGGAATATGAAAATTGTGACTTTGAACAACCTCTCGCATGGGTAGAAACCAACTTTCTCCCCAATTGATGTGGCCGTCAGCCTTCTGAAAAACGAAATAGTAGACGATTGTCACAGTAGTGGTCGGAAGACATTGACATAAACTCTGCAAAAGACAAATACATTTTCGATACTGGAAATGCGACAAACTTGTAGAATTAGACGAATTTCGGCGCGCCGATTTACTCGAACTGCTCCGTTGTTTATCTGCAATTTTTCTGTTTGAACACAATTTTGATTTTTGATTTTAACTTTTGATTTGGAGTTTATGAGATGCGCAAATGTGACGGCATCGAGAATCATTATGAATGCGATTTCGCACATTGACCAGTAGACTTCAAAGTATCTGAATGTATAATTTCCAGCTTTCTCATTTTCTATTGTGGACTAACTCTTCATAGAAATCAGTCCATTTCGTGTGCGTCATGTGCCAGACGGATATTTTGCGATCGTATACCCAGTAGAGATCGGCATCTGAGAAGGGCGATCATTCCATGCGTTAGGCCTCTCAGAACACTCGAAGACCTAATGAGCTCCGTCTAACGATCCCTCTCGGTCAAATAATGAGAAAGATCTGCTCACCGAATAATGACATTATGAAGGTGCGAACGACTGCAATTGATGCGCAGAAGATGAGAATCCTAGGAGTGGCTCGTCGCCAGGCCTGAATTTTTGGATAGATTTGACGTCGAAAATGTTATTTGTAACCTGTTTTTTCTCCGGGAAAACGATGCAAACGAATCGATTCAGAGCGAAGAGGTAGTGCATCTCAGCCGAAAAGAAGAAGCACACTTCCCCGATCTTAAAATGGCTTCAAATTGATAAAAATATTTCGAAAATGATTCACCGATGTGGCCGCCATGCTGAGCGGCGAGTCACTGGGAGGTGCGATGCTAATTGGAATCAGAGTGTAGATGGCAGCTAGAGACACGAGAGTGAGATCCGAGAGCATTTGATACTTGCAAATGAATCCAAATCTGGAAGAGCGGCATAAAATGGCAGTAGGGCATTGGATACGTACGAGTCGCGTAATGTTTTCGACATGTGAATCGTCCAGAGTGCGAGACAGCTCAATCCATTTCCAAACAGGAATGTCTGAAACAATTATAAAGCAGAGTACTATTTTGACTCTATTACAAACCAAAATCACAGCTCCTGTTGCGAAATTAACCATGTTTGCTATGACTGCACTGCTATCAAAGGTTCAATTGGAACAATGAGAACGTTACACGCTGAAAGGAATCAGAAATGAGCTGGTTCTTCGAAAGCGCCACGAGAAGCGGGCAACCGGAATAATTTCTACCTATCAGCGAAAAGAGCAGTGAATCTTTCCACTCACATGATTGATTCCTTATCTGTGAAGTTCATAACGTGATCAGTAACCGCAGACTCACGCGGCACTATACGCATTGGCCTTCCTACTATGTTCGCCTAAGTCATCACCCGCCTACGGTACGTCACAAAACCGTATGGTTTGTTGCAAGAAGTTATACTGTGTTTATCAGCATTGCAAGAAAAATGATGACAATTATGATTAGGAAGAATATTGACGGTTCGAATAAATTAAGCTTCAGATGCCATCACGCTGCTCGTAGTGATCGCCGTGACTGGCGTCAGATTCTGATTCTTCTTTCGGTGACTGGCCAAAGCTTGTGGGAAGTGGAATAGGATGATGATGACTCTGAATAATTCCTTGAACTAAGTCTCATTCACCGATTTACGCGTCCAGAATATTGGCCATGATCCACATGGAAGCAAACACAATCAGGACGTTGGGATCCGTCGTGTAGGGGAAGATGAAGAAGTAGATGATCGTCACTGTTGTGGTCGGGATGCACTGGCAGAAACTCTGAATATTCTCACTCATTAGGCATGAATTGTCGAATCGAAATACTTGAAGAATGAGTCGAGTCTCGGCGCGTCGATTAATTTGCACTTCGCTGTCGTTCAACTAAAAGTCGCGATCATTTCTGTTAAGGGACTCAGTAACCTTAGATTTCGACAGCAGAAGAAAGGCGAAAGTTACAGAATCGAGCATCAGAATGAAGATGATCTCGCCCACTGACCAGTACACTTCGAAGTATCTGAAACGGGATCAAGTTACATCAGCCCATAGTTTCTGGTTCAACTTTTCATAGAACTCGGTCCACTCCGTGTGTGTCATGTGCCAAATGTTGATTGGACGGTCGTACATCCAGTACAAATTGACGTCTGCAATGGCATTTCTGTCAAAAGCGAACTGCAGAGATCTCAAAAAGGCTATCTCGGTCTACTTCGGTCGCGATATTTGGCACAAAAGTACGAAAACTGATAAGATCGCCATTATCAGGACTGACATTTTCAGCGATAAGGTTGTTTTCGTTATCGTAATTTCTTACCGAACCACATCATCAGGAAAGTGCGGAACGTCGCAAAGATCGCGCCGATTACGAGGATTTTGGGCGTTGCGTTGCGCCAGGCCTGGGAAGTAATAACTGGTGTCGGTGAAACGAATCATCAAGAGATTACCTGCTTCATCGTAGGAAAAACGATGTAAACGAAGCGATTGACGGCGAAGAGATCATGCATTTCTCCAGAGAAGAAGTAGAAGATCTCGCCAATCTCAATTTTCGAAATTGTTGATCGAATAAGGACATTTCCCACTGAAGTCAGTGCAATGCTGATCGGGGAGTTGTCCGGTGGTGCGTATTCAATGGGAAGAAGAGAGTAGACGGTAGTAAGGAAGAGCAGGGAGAGATCGGTGAGCATTTGGTACTTGCACAGGACTCCGAAGCTGTAGAGATTGGTTCTTTTGAGTAAAGAAAAAATCAATTTTCGTACGAATCTCGGAGAGTCTTCGACTTGTGAATCGTCCAGAGCGCAAGACAACAAGTTGAGCTTCCGACGATAAACGTCTGTTGCAAAGCACGATGTTTTGAAGAGTTATGTAAACATACCGAGATCACGAGAACTGTAGCAAATGCAACCATTTTACTGAAGCTGGATGCTTTTCAGGTGACTTAGCCGAAACGAAAATGCGTTTGAGAGTTTAGAAATATTTAGTTTTGGCAAGACTAGTGAAAGTTTTGAGTGGAGACTGACCAACATTATTGAAGGACGATGCTTACTCTTCTTTGGCCTTTTCGACACAAATGGTAGTCTCCTTTGCATTAACCTTTTTAGAAGTTTATGTCAAGTTCCATGTACGATTGTTGTGCACTATGCACTTGCTCGTTTTGGTTTGAATGGTAAATCAATCGGTATGTTTGTGACGGAAAGTGAAATGCGACGTTCTGAAATTGGTGGCTTGTCATTTCGCTCTTGAAAAGCACTTGATGTGGTACAGCTGAAAAGAAGATAACAAACGGTTTTTATAAAGTGTACCCTCACGGTGATTACTGCGTATATCCGAATCTCCCAAGGGATTTCCACTAGTTTTCGCGGTTCTCATCAGCAACGAGAAGATGAATAAATCAAACAATACTACAGAATATGATCGACCGTACCATCGCTTCTTCAATCCTAGCAGCTGTGAGTAGCTAACAACTAATTTATAAATCAATAAATTGAAAAATTTATTTTACAGATAGCTTCAGTCGGCCTAATATCCAACGCAATTGCTCTCTATGCCGTCCATCGATTCAAGTAACCTTATTTTCCATAATTATGTAAATTCGATTTTCAGACATTTACACAACACATTCGGTGCTCTCTGTGCAGTTCTTGCGATTGCCAATTTTGGCGATTCACTGATACACTTACTGTGGAGTGCTTACGGTCCAAATCTGTGAGTGTTAGCTTCAACATGGTTGGAAAATTCTATTCATCAGGTTCGAAGAGTCAACTATTTCCGGATTACCTGGGAAGATTGTGGGCCAGGTTAGAAAAGTAATCCAAAATTAAAGAGTTGAAATATTTATATAGTTCTCCTGCTTTTTTCTTGATCTCAAAAGCTACGCCCATCTTGGAGTCTCCATCAACAGGCTTTTTTCGCTCACATTTCCATTGAAAGTAAGGTTGATCTGAATCTATTATAAGCGCAGAAATCATTACAGTATCATTCATTGGAATCTGACACAACATTAACGAGCGTATTTGCCGCTTGCCCAATAATACTCGCATTCTTCCAAGTAGTTCCATTCTTCTGGAGTGAGCTCACTAAATCTCCATGAGAAAATCGTTTTGCTTTAGCCGACGACTGCTACTTCACGTATTTTAGCGATATTGCGATATGGGAATACGCTGATACGGCATGCAATAACTTTTATTCGTTGTGAGATAATTTAATCTTAATTTTATGCATTTTTGTTTTTTACAGCTACATTGATTTCATTCTACCGGTGTGCGTGTACTGTTGCATCATTTGCTTGGACACCATTGCTCTTTTTACCTTACGGAAGGCAAGGGTCCGTTTATTCTCACCCGATTCTACTTTGTTTTCAGGCGCTTGATACCTCACATTGGAATGAGACTCTGAAAGAGAAACGGAAAATGGAAATCGGGTTCTTCATACAGGTTATTGTTTCATCGTGAATAATTCCGACAATTACTCCAGTCTCTTTGTCAAATGGGTCTTTCCCTACTCGGATACGCATCATTCTTCGGGTTCTCGCAATACGCCAGCAATGACTGGTTGCTTTTCTGGACAACGACTGTTGTCTGGGCATCAGTGCACTCTATTGATGGGTTTGACTGTTTCATCAATCAATTGTGGAGAATTGATCTTCAGAGTGATCATGGCCATCTTTCACGCTCGAAAGTTTCTAATTCGCTGGCAAGCGAGAACGACACCCGCGGGGTCCACCAATGGATTCACATTGACGAATACAATGACGAATGTTCGAATCGGAGAGGCTGAATGATGAAACAATGAGATGATTATTCTGTGAATATTTCTTAGTTTTGCCGTTCTCGAAATAAAGAAAGTTCACTTTTTTTATTCGATCGCTCCGAATGACTTCATGTGGTTGTTGAGTCGGAATGAAGCATCTAAAAGTCTCGCTTTTTAAATTAATATTTTTTCGTCAAGTGATCGAAGCATGAATTTTAGGAATAGCCAAATTGTGCCAAATATTGCTTGAAAATAATGCGCCGTATGACTCATCATACGGTACGCGGAAGCAAAACAGTGAAAATTTTATGAACGTTTACGGTGTTTAGTGTTCCTACTGTTGCCAGCATATTTTACGCCGCGTTTTCCGCATATCAATACGTCGATCACCGTTTTCCATTGTCTGATCACTCCGTGCGGCGAGAGCGACAGAGAGGCGGGGCGTAGGAAGTGAGTCGGCAGAGACGCAGGGGAAGAGGGAGGGAGGAGGTCATTCCCAAGGATGCCGCGCGCCTCTCTTCGCGCTTTCATTTCGCACTGTTTTCTTTCGTTTGCTCGCGTTTTCTTACGATTTGCTTGCTATCCTGTTCGTGTAAACTGTTGCCCTCAGCTAGTATCTGACAGCTTTAATGAATGTAGCTAATTACATGCAATCGGCTCGTTTTTGACAACTTTATTGATGTATCTTCACTTTTCTGGTGTTTTACTAGTGTATTGACGCCGGTATTGCTCGGGCTGTCAATCTTCGCGCCGTGTGGCGTGGCTTAGCCGGCACCATTTTTTGCGAAACGCAGCAATACAGCATTTCGCACGCGTTGTCTTCCGGGTTTCGGTGTAATCTCTTCGTTCTTTTCGATTAGGTGTGAATAACATCACAAAATTGCTGACCACTGCGTATGGCAAACGTGTCTTCTTATTTCGTCATTCGCTAGATTTCACCAACCATCGCGTGTACCATCAGCGAGTGTTATGTCGTTGACCACAATTCATATTCAAATTCGGCCTCCTCCTCGTTCGTAATGTTGCCGCCATCAACTTTACCCCTCCCCCTCTTTTCCGTTACTGGTTCAGCGATATCATCTCTCATTGTTGTTCATTCGCCTGTTCTCTCTAAAGTAGTCGCTCATTCGAGGCCCCGCGCTATAGATCCTGACCGTATCAAATTCCAAATCGTTGCTGTTCAACTTCATTACCATTTTTTTCGATTGTAAGTAACGATAGTACCCAAATTCAGTCTCACTTTTCACGGTGTTTGGCTTTCGACGAGTTTTTATTAATAATTTATGTTTCATCAGGATGGTTCCGTCTCCGCTGGCAGAGCATGCGATTCTCCTCGCCTCTACATTCCTGTTCCCGCCCGTCGCGATGGTCAGTCACTGTTTTCTAAAATGAGATTATATCCATTTATAATAAATCTGTTAATCAGCTCATGAAGATGTTCTAGAGCCCAAAAATTAGCGATACAATGATTTAATTTACTTTATTTAGGTGGCCATTGTGGTGGTTCTTCTCGCGACTCTCGGCAAGTCTCTCGGGCTACGCGAGCGATACATCGCCACTCTCATTTGGATATTCGAGGTACGGAATATAGTGCGGTCTCATTGCACGCTATATGTTGAGATCTATTGCGAATGAGAGCACTCTAGAAAATTGATACTTTGGCCAATTTGCGCTTACACTGCATTCTTTCTCGTCACTTTCTCTGAATCCGATAGCCGATAGACCCAATTCGCTTATCAGCATCCCTCTGGTTCGTTGTCTTTCGTTTGTGGTCGAGAAAAATGTATAGAGGGAGTGCGACCAGTAGAAATACACATGCGGTTGCATAGTTACGTACTAAAAGCGAAGTAGGTAATGTATGGAATTGACTCTCGATTTGAATTTTTTGTCCGTTTTTTTGTCCTTCTTACATAAGATATGTAGATAATCAGAAAGCATTAAGTATTTGTTTAAGTATTTATTAGGTTTCTTATTAATCATTGTGAATTTAGAGGTCAAAGTTCAACCCTTCGATAAGCACATAGCATTAATTGAAGATGACAGCTATTGCATTGCAGAGCTAGCTTTGATGAATCACCTTGAAATCTCGCCAGTCAACATTACTTTGTTCGGTTTTACAGCGCCAGCGGTCCGGGAAAGCTCGAAGGGGCAATTGACCAGTAGTGTGATGTGAATGTCTTATATCATTACTCTTACTGGAGATAGAGTAGGTTAAGAACAGCATTGCATTGGCCGCTTAAGAATTTATGAATATGTTCTGGAAATGAGTACGGTTTTGAGGTTATTGATACTGGATTTAATGATATTCTATACTATCTGAAGGAGTAGCTTTGCACTTTGTGACTTTGCAGTGGGGAGCGCGACAGATCAAGACGACTGCGAAAATGAAGCGGAAGGAATCACATGCGCCATTGGATATTCACATCGAGAGCAGCGAAGAAGACGAAGAGGAGGTGGCTGATGAAGATGAGGTTGAAGGGAGGTGAGGGAAAAACGAAATTATTAAAGGTCATGAAGTTAGTGAATTTTTGATGTAAATTCAACATCTTTGCCATAGCATGCATTAAGAAGGTAGTGTGATATATTTTGAGAAAAGGAAAGCTGTTCACAGTTCTGCCCGCTCGGATGGCTACGAATCCTCAAGTGGTCTCAGTAGGCAGAGAAGAAATTCCACCAACAGTAAGTGGATAATTTATCTAATCGTAGCGAAATTGCAGTAAAATAAATCTCATTGCTTAACTTAATCGAACATGCATGGTTGTTCTTTCGGGATTGTAAATAGCGTTTCCGCATGAATCTATTCGCATCCCCGGCTTCATTATGCTGTGAAACACATAATTATTTTTTTAGTTGTGAGGTTGAGATCCAGATGTCAATATCAATAAGCGAATGTACTCTCTAGGTGTCTCCTCTCGTGCCTCATCCGTCTGCAGTCTCCGACGTCGTCATGGCTCCGGAAACAGTGCGTTTCCCTTTTTCGCAAGCTTTCATTTTCTCGACTATTTGCTCCACTGAATGACGATCGAATTTTGAGAACATCGAAAACACCCGTTTGTGGTTTTATTGATCTCATCCCTCTTGGTGCAGCAACTTTCGGTTCGAATATCAAAAGAGACCTTAAACGATCTGACCCTTGGACACTTTGTTATCGTGTTAACAGTTGTGTTGCCACATGCTCCTTTGCTATATCTGCACAGTGGCGAGATTGCAGTTCGAGAGTTTGATTTTCTTACCCATTACTTGTGACGACAGCAATAGGAGCATTTGTTGAGTTCTGCGGCCGCATTTTCTCCCATCGCGCGAGAGAGAAAACGAGAGAGTGTGTGGATCAATGAGGTCGCCGCGTAGAAACATCCGACTAGAGATTGCTCCCCCGACCCGAGTAGTTACGGAGAAAAGGTAGGGAATCTCCGGACATCACTCGCGAGTGTAATAAGATAGGGTTGCAAGAAGCAGTGAGAAAACAGAGGTGGGATATACTCAACTCGTGAGGGATTATTGAATTCTTGACTCTACGTAAACTCTTAAAGTCTCCTGTTATAGAATTGTGCCATAATAAAGCAAATTGAATTGCAGATATCATTCGACGCGACACGCAATTGAGTCTTGATGATGACGAAGATGATCTGAGCAGGGAGATTCTTCCTGTGAATAGTAGAGGATGGGCAGTGATCGGAGACTCGGTAGACTTCGTCAAGGTACGAGGGAGGGCATATCCTAACAGGTGTAATCATTAGCTAACGTCAGAGTTAAAAAGGTACCCCAGAATTGATGGTCAAAATAACTCATACCTTGTGGTTTTCTGGTGAAAATTGACATACCTTGTTGCTTTCAATGAAAAAATGGCCAAAATAACTCATACCTCGACGTTTTTCACTCGATTTTTCGGCTAACCTTGTTATTTTTTGATACCCCCTTTCTACCCTTTTTAACTCTGGCTAACGTAGCTCAACCCAAGTTGCTATCTGAGCTCTCGTAGCCAAATTAAGCTTAAAAAACTAGACTTGGACTTTTGACAAGAGTCCATTTCAGGCATTGTAGAACTCATCCGCTAACATGTTTTTTTCGGGACACGTTTTTACTTTTGCTATCAAACTAGAGAAATTGGAATCGATAACAAAAGTATTTTTGAGAACGGAATCGAGGCAATTATCGAGGATGAAGTCACTTCTCGCTTCGAAGCAGAACAGCTGATGACATGGAATATGCTTACTCGCACCTCCACAAGATTCTTCCAGTTTGTGAAGTGAGTAAATGAGATAATATCGGTTTTCAGAAAAAAAAATTTCACTTTCACGCTGAATTTCTCAGGGACGGATATATCGTTCCGCAGTTCTCGATCGACTATCGCTTTCCGTCCTCGGGTTTTGACAAACTACTCCATAACCTTCTCTTCTTTTTCATCAACAATCTATCTCTAGTATCTAAGGGAACTGTTGATCGAACACCAATAATTGTCTTCGCTTATTTACATTGCGTGCTAGATAGCAGACAGAGATTTGAACACAGTGGATGTTTTCAGGGGAGTGTATTGAAGTAAAAGTAAAAGTACTATCTACTGGTTGAGAGTCGACTCTTTAAAAAAATCCAATCTAGTAATAGAAAAATGAATTTCAGTTGGAAGCTCACGATTCTCTACATGGCAGGCTTCATCTTCCGCTATACTTGCCTTCTCCCAATGAGAGTGACACTCTTCATTATCGGTTAGTAAAGGATGAGAAACCTCAGCTCAGCTCATAAATAGGACGATCAATTTCTATCCACCTCGCTGGACATTCAAATGCATGCTCCCCTATCCTTTTCCGCGACAATATAAACATTCAATGGTTACAACACCATCCGAGCTTTGAATCCCAACTGTCTAGAGGGTCAACTGTCCACTGGTGCACTAACACAATTTACAGGCCTCGTTTTCATGCTCGTTTCGACAGCGGTCGTTGGCATATTCCCCGATGGAGCACTCAAAAAGTACGTTTCCATTTCCGTCTTTGCATAAGTGATGGACCGTCTTTGAATAATGGATATTGTATGGTGATTGTGGTTGCAGGACCCTCAACCACAAGGCGATGCTCACCTGCCATCGCATTCTGTCCCGTTCAATTTCTGCCGTTGTCTACTTCCATGATGAGCAGTACAAGAGCAGCAGTCACGGTGAGTTGTTATTAGGATAGCTTCTTTCACTTCATAGATTCATCAGTAATTGTCGCTAAGAAGCGCTAAGAATTTCGAGCTTAGGATGTCCCTCTTTTAGCTTAGGACGCGCTTTTGCTTATTCTAAACGTCGAGCGCTCGCACTTTGTAAATCTACACTATCTCTCGTTTTTTTTAAATCGGAGTTTCTTATTTACAAAATGATCCTTCAACTTTCTGAGGCTCTGCAATGGAAATAGTTGACTCTGAATTTGTCAACATAGACTTTATAATTTTATATTTTGATTTGAAGATAGTTTTATATGTGTTTATAGGAATCGCCGTAGCCAATCATACTTCACCGATGGATGTAATGGTACTGTCGACTGATAACGTGTATGCTCTTATTGGACAAAGCCACGGAGGACTTCTCGGATTGATGCAGAGAGCACTCAGCAGGTTTTGACTTGTCATTTAATTATGCTATTAAAGAAACAACCTTCTAGTCTTTGTTTTTAAGAGTTGGTTGTGCAAAATAACAGTCGCGCAGATATTTGTCACCATACAAAGCTCAGAAAATTGGAAATATTTGGTTATATTGTACTTAATTATTCTTCCGATTGTAGAGCGAGTGCACACATCTGGTTCGACCGCAGCGAGGCAAAAGATCGATCGGCGGTCAGTAAAATGTAAGTGAAATCCACGAAATTAGTGAACCTTTTAATTTTTTGAAGTCATTTAATAGTGCTGAAATATAAATTGCTCGCATACAGTGGGGAAAATACTCTTGGAAAGCTCTTTTGGAAATATCAAATAGCTTTTTTTAACAAAGGAACTATTCATTCAACATATTCATGGCTTATGTCGAATATAGTTAATTCGCGATTAGTCTTTTCACCTCCCTGATTAGTCTTGCAGATTAAATATTTCGTGCAGGCTGAAGGAACACGTCTCCGATCCCGATAAATTGCCTATACTCATCTTCCCCGAAGGCACTTGCATCAACAACACGAGTGTGATGATGTTCAAAAAAGGATCGTTTGAGGTGTAGATTTTGGGTCACCCTCATAATTGAAATAGTAGTTGACGTGAAGAGAAAATGAAAGTGATTTAAGCGTGAACAAAGTTTTTTTGTTTTGTGATATTTAATTCATTTTTATAGATTGGCGCAACAATCTACCCAATTGCAATGAAGTATGACTCCCGCTTCGGCGATCCCTTTTGGAACTCGTCAGAACAATCGTGGGGAGAGTACATTCTGAGGTGAAATATGATACAGCTTTTGTCCAATTCACGAGGCAGAACTTATCGTATGTATTTATTTCTAGGATGATGACATCGTGGGCGATCATTTGCCATGTCTTTTATCTTCCACCGATGACGAGACTGGTGAGAATTAACATATTTACTCCTTACCAATTTTTTTAGCAAAAATCTAATCACGGAGAAATATTTGAGCGTGTCATATTTCGAAATATCTTATTTTAAATTGCAAATGTAGAAGACTGACTAATGCATATTTTCTTGCTAGGAACACGAAGAGGCTGTCGATTTCGCCAATCGCGTGAAGAAAGTAATCGCTGCGAGAGGAGGACTCGTCGATCTAGACTGGGATGGCATGTTGAAGAGATGCAAGGTCCCGCCCAAGCTAGTCGCCAAACAGCAAGAGAAGTGAGTTTATTTTAACAACAATCGATGTAATGTACATGATACTACTATATAAAAGAGAAAGGCCTGGGTTTGATGTTTGTCCACCTTACCGATTCACATGTTCTGACATGTATTTGCACGTTGCGAAAGTAACCCTACTGAATACGAAATATGTTAAGCTAACGAGGGAAGGGGAAGAGCTGTAAGGGAAGAGCCGGTTTGAACACCCTGGTACATAGTGACTGGTACATAATAGAGGACTAACAGAGGACTGTAAGAAAAAAGTAGCGAGACTTAAAAAAGGTTACAGGCATTACTGGCTTGAAATAATAATTTAAAATTCGCAGGTACGCTCACCGACTCTCCCGCTACACTTCAACGTGCGAGCACCTTACGCGCATGCCCGGAAGCTCATCTGCACTGAATGATGAGGGAGAAGACGAAGGTCAGTCCGATCTACAATTGCCTACTCATCTAAATGTATTCATCTATAAATAATATATTTTTTGTTAATCTAAAAATAATAGTATATTAAAGCGATAGAGGAAATATGATGTAGTTATCAAGTACTGAAGAAGAAGTAAAAAATGTGTATTAGATATTTCTGAAGCTAGAATACAAATTTCTGATCATTAACAACGGTGTCGGTTATAACTGAAGTACTTTGCAGGCATCTCAGGCTACAATTCACTCGAGGAGCTTCCCGAAGACGTGGTGATCACAGACGAAGATAACGTGAGATCCCTTCAGTCTGGGCATCAGTCCATTCCATTGACGGGTTTGTCTGTTCCTGTATGTAATCCGAGTCAATCCGCATTCAGGGTAATCATGGCCATCTTTCACGCTTCTCATTCGATGGCAAGCGAGAACGACGCCCGCGAGATCCACTAATGGAGTCGCAATGACGAATGCAATGACGAATGTTTGAATCGTTTAGGCTGAATGAACAATGAAACAATTCGATAAAGATTTTAAAATGATTTGTGTTTAAAATCATTTGGATTATGTGACAGAGGCAATTTAGTTAAGGTTCAAAGCTAGAATTTCACGCTGGGGTTGATTTCTCAACATTGTGCAACGCTGACAACTTCTCGTGCTGTCCCGAAATAAGACTGCTTTTTTCTAGTTACTTGAATTGTTGTTATTGTTATGCTTTAAAAAAAATGGAAATGAAAATCGAGAAGAGCTGGCTTTCACTGTCATATTTAATTCCCGTCATTTATCCTTCTCACTCTCCCCATGACTTTCGTCACGCTGAATCAGCAAGACAAACAACCTCTCTCTCTTATCTCTCCTCCCATCTCTCTTCTCTCCCACTTTCTCCTCTCTCTCATTCACTCCGATCCTCTCGATCGAGTGAAGGTGAATGGCTATAGGCTCTGAGAGTTGCCAGAATGAATAATCGGTCTCTCAATTCCGCACGCTCTCTCACCGGTGATACCGACGAGAGAGCGTGAAGAGAAGGATTCTTAATTTTGACTACCCTACTCTCTGAATAAAAAGAGAGGAAACGAAACGAGAGTAGGACATTTTGGTTAACAGAATAGGCAAATGAGATGGGAATAGGCTTAGCTGGTTTCAGATTCGAAAATGACTCGTCTTGCTGACTTCTCTTCTGCTGGTCGATTGAAGGAACTCGTTGAAAAGCTGACTGATGGAGGTACGAATGCAGTCAAGTAGAACCAGTTTTAGTGGGTTATATCACACTTTGGAATATCAGTTTAGAAACCCTAACAGATGGGCATGAATCTGTCCCAGAACGCCTGGAGGATCCTAAACGTCATACAAATGAAACCGGGAAACAAACGTCAGGGTCCTCTTTCACTTCGGTTCCAAAACATGCAATCACTTCATAGTGAAAATGTACACGAATTTCTAGGGACTACATTTTCGGTTAACTTTCAGGAAAACGAAGCCACCGATTCGAGAACATGGCAGTTCAGAATATTTGCACTTGGAAGAGCGCAGGTAAACCTTTTACTCTCTCCAATTCACATTCCCAGTTCAAGGCCTAGCACCAGTGAATACAGTTGACATCTACGGATTTCCTGCCGAGAAACCGCTCTACATCTTCCTTTTTGAGAGGAGCAAAATTCAAATGTGAGCGAAATATATCAGAATTATGTACAAGGCTCCCTTTCCAGGCCCCAATTGAACGTTCGAACGCCCTCTGATGGACACGACCGGTTTATTTTTCCTTTTTGATACAATTGCGCATTTCGTCATTATAGTGTCACTCTGGTCGACGCCTTGAAGGAAATGATGATCATCGCTCTTCCTTACATTCAAAAGCACGGCGAACTGCTACTTGATGCAGATAAAGTTGTTAGAGAGGAGGTAGGTCAAGGAAGTCATCGAGCATCTAATAGATTCCTCCAAGTTCTTCAAACTGATCGAGTCCGGCGAGTTTCCTTTTACGATTCGATCATTTGGCGATCTGATTCCTTTCTACATGGATGAACAACAGAAGCAAGACCTCATGAAGGTATTTTTTATTATATTTTGTTTTCTAGTGGCTTTTCAGATGAATCCGACAGTGCCTGACAGCTTCACCGTCGGCAAGGTCAACATTGAGAAGGAGTACGAAATAATTCATGCAAAGCTATCTTATGCTGATGAAGCACCGTCGGAGCTCACCAAGTACGTTTCCTCTTAGAGTTTTGATAATTGATTTTCCTCTTAGACGTTTCCTCTTAGAGTTTTGATAATTAACTGCAGTCTTCGACTGACTCACCTTCCCTCCGTGTGCATTCGAGATATCGACGGGAACCTCGCCTCATGGGAGATGTCCCACCACTACGGACAGGTATTTTATGCAATTGCCCCGTTTGGTCTAATTGATTGTCTAGTTGACCCATCTCTACACTGTCGGCCCGCACAGAGGCAAGGGCATCGGACAACTCGCCGAGCTCCTGCTTGCTCAGAAATACGCAAAGTGAGCTGAATTTATGTCACGATCTCTTAAATTCGCTTTAGAGGCGGTCTACAAGTCTTCAAGTACGTCGACTACGACAACGAGAGCGTCTTCCGAGGGACGATGAGGAGTCCTCTGTGGAAGCGATGGGTGTCGACTAGGGAAGGGAATGAGACGAAGGAAGGAGAAGAGGAGATCATGTGGACGTTCAGCATCTTCACACTTGTTAATCCTAAATGAACATGTGTTTACGATTGTGGATAAACCATCTTGTTAAACATTGATCAATTCGTTTATTGCGTGAATCACTTCGTCTTTGCTTTCGACAATACGGTAATCACGGCAGGTTTGTGGGCTATTCGCCTATGTTTCTCGCATAGAAATGCGACAGGATGAGGCCATTGCTTTGTGCACAGTCGGTAGCTCACAAATAATAGGACGGTAAACATAACGACTGAAACAGGTATGGAAATGCTGAGAATAAGGGTGAGGTCTGTAGAAGGGACTTGGTAGCCCATTCGGGGAGGCGCTATGCAATTACAGGGTTCGGACCCATTCAGATGGTTCACGTGTAGATTTCCAAACACCCTCTCATCATCCTGTAAATTTCAAATTTGTATCCTCTTAGGACTATAATAAACCAAACTTACCACGTTTAGATTGCACATATTATCTCCGCAAATGAAAAAGTTGTTTTGAAGAAGTTGAATTGAACCTGAAATGACCAGAAATTGCAATTATCTATAAAAAAAAGTTGATTTTACCTGTTTTGTACTTGTTGTCCTTGTAACGTTCATCGTATGTGATGCAACCGTAGAACTGAAATTCGTTTAGTTTTGTCGTTTTCATGCTAACTTACGGGTTCGAAATTCGGTATCTTCAGAACAAAGCAAGCATGTCCGCGGCACTTTCGCATTCCACCCAAAACTGCAATCACTACATGTCTATTTTAATATTTAAATATTGCTTCCCGATAGAAACGCACTCTTCAATGTTGAGCATTCGATCGTTTTTAGTGAAGTACTTGCACTCATTGTGCAATTACCGTTCTGAAAGCTTCAACCTTTTAATCTTCGTTAGCTGTAGCTCACATGCGGACACGAGCACAACTCGTTCGATGTCTCGTCGGAATCTTGATACTTGACACACATTCCAGCCGGAAAAGCCACCAAAGTCGCGGCAGTGAAGACGTCAAACTGTCAAATACACGGAAAATGTTATTCACGAAGAAAGTGTAAAACTCACTCGCTCCAGTTGCGAATGCTCGATGGTTAGCAAAGGATTGGATCCCACTTGGCAGCTAAATGTTATTTGGTCCCAATTGCCCCATTTCTGAAATTGGTAAGCTTCGGAGGGTTAGGAGTTTTTTTTTGCAATTGCCAAAGGCAGATATTGACATGCGATAATCGATTTGTGAGACAGTAGTTAGACACGCATGTGTCTCCATTGCTTTCAGCGCCGTCCATCGTATTCATCTCATTGCGGCAATTGCGCACGACGGGCAAATCGATAAGATTCGTTGAAGGTTCACGATTACATTCGTCGGATTGGCTGCAGAAAGAGTGAAATTCTCTCGGAGGAGCTAGTTCCTCACCAGACGCACAGAACGTTCCCCTCAAAATTACGCCGACAACCTAGCTTGAGCGTTGTCAATGGAAACTCGAAACAGCCCTGTACAAAGCGAAAATAAATGATTTAGTGATCTTCATCTTTTATGTAGAAATTATTACCATGAGCACTGATTTTTCATTATCTTCCATCGCTAGGTGTTGTCCCACGATGTGCTCGACTCGGTAGCAGTAACTTCCAGTGCACGTATTATTGACACTGAGCTCACAATTAGCTAAAATCGTAAAACAAAACTTACGCAATGGCCGGAATGAGAGGAGTGTCCAGATACTGCAAACATCTTAATGGGCGATAAAATGGAAGTAATATCGCTAGTATCAGAGTTGTTATCATTTGTAAATGAAACATGCCCGCAAGGTTGAATGAAGAAAGTGTGCGCAGGTGCAAACTGAGATTGGAAATTATAATATTCAGATGAGAAGAAAAGTACCCGCTCTTCTCACAGAAATGAAAATGGGAAAATTAATACTGTTGTGAATGACGAAGTTATTTATTGTTTGAATCACTTTCTATTTGTTTTCGACGAAAATACGATCACAGCGGAGTTCTGAATTGTTCGACGTTTCTCGCACAATAATGCGATTGGACGCGGCCGCTTCTTCGTGTAAAGTCGATAAATGACAAGCAGGAAAATGACAAACAAAATAACAGAGACAGGTATGGAAATGCAGAGAAAGAGAGTGAGATCGAAGACTGTTCGGGTGATATGGGGGATGTTTTGAGGAGGAGGAGGCGCGATGCAGTTACACTGTTCGGTCCCATTCGGAGCATCAAATGGCACTCCAAGCACGTTTTCATCCTGTAATCCATCTTTCTGCCCAAATTGCGCTTGTAGTCATACAGCCATAACTCATCTCACTTATATCCAAAAACCCACCAAGTTAGCGTTGCACATATTCGTATCGCAAATAAATAAGGACATTCGCTTCAGTTGAAAAGTGCCTGGAAGCGTATCGGCATGTAATTGGGAGCCGAACAAGGAAATAAAAAGTTTAATACCGGTACTATAACTGGCGTGTCGTGCATCATATGTGATGCAACCGTATCTGTTATCTCTCTTAAAAGAACATTATCTTCTCATATTATTCACACATACATTATCGTTAAACGGAAACTTCATTACGAAACACGCGTGTCCACGACATTTCTTCACACTTCCCATCACTGGAAAGCATTAAATGTATCAAGAAGTAAAAAAATAAATATGAATAACCAGTAAACGTTGTGCATTCGATCATGTTCATGGTATTGGCAGCCATCGAACAAGTACCGTTCTGAATGTTGTAAATTGGATAAACAATTCGAATACACGAAAGGAAAGGAACGTAGCTCACGTGGGAGCACGAGCAGAGCACGTTCGATTGCTCAATAAATGCTTGATATTTGATGCAGATTCCTGCGCGCCCCATGTAGATGCCATCAGTAACGAAGATATCGAACTGCACATCTTTATCGGATAGTTCAGCGAATAAACTCACTCTTTCCAGTTGGGAATCACGGTCCCAATCGCTTTGGCAGCCGAATGTTATCTGGTCGCCATGTGGAAATGTCTAAAACAGATAAAAAAGGAATGAAGTGAAAAATAAATGTACATCTCGTTCCGTAATGCAATAGTTGGACACACAGGTTTCGTTGTCCGACTCTTGTCCATCTTCAGTATGAAACTGATAGCGACAATCCCGCACGATTGGCAAATCGACAATGTTTTCTGCCGGCTCTCCATTGCATCGATCAGTTTGACTGCGAATCGATTAGGCTTCGATGAGAGTTAACTGACCAGACGCACATTACGTTCCCCTCGAAGTTGCGACGACAGCCGAGACTCAACTCGGTGAATGGATTATCGAAACAACCCTGCGATATAGGCGCGTTTTTGATAAACAACGAAGGAGAAACCATGAGAACTGATTGCTCATCCTCTTCTATTGAAACTTCGGGTCCAAGTCTGTGCTCGATTCGATAACAGTGACTTGCCGAACACGTATCATTCTCACTGAATGACCATCTAATTTAAATTATATATATATCGCAACTCGCCCAAGAATGGCAGGTATAGCTGGAGAGTCGAGATAATACAAACATTCCAATGGCCGAGAAAAAGGAGCTAGTATAGTTGATAGCAGAGCAAATCTCATAAACATAGCAAGCGTTATCGTGAATGTCTTCTGAGCGTAAGGAAGGGGGATTGAACAGGTGCAAATTGACGTTGATCTGATTGGACTCTTTGATGTTTGAAACATCTATAATGTATTGTACAATGGGGACTCAATTACGTTGCCAAGCATCTGTGCTTGCACTCACTTTAATCTCCCGAACAATTAGATCAGTCAAGAGATGTGAGTCAGGGAGAGAGCGAGAAATCTCGCATTCCACTTATTGACCACTGCTTTTCCCATTCCGAAATGGACATACTTCTGATTATATTCTCCGCTCTTCTGCTCACCATCTCACTTTTTGGACTAATCGGGAACATTCGATTCGTTTTCATAACCTGGAGAGAAAAACACATACACAGTAAGGAGAGGTTAGCTAAATTTCGTGCATTTCCACATTCAGAACAGCTTCTACTTTTCCTGACTATCCTCCATATTCCGTACTGTATTATTATTATATTGGACGCAATAAGGTGATTCGGATTGTTGTTTCCTAGATTGTTCAAAATGTTTCCGTTATAGAATATTCATTGGAATTTCACTAACTCGTGCCTCTTGTCTTCGCTTCATTGGTGCTATTTCTGCGTTACTATCTTTATCTCAATCTCTCTTGCACTCCTTTATCGGAATCGAATTGATCGTCATGATTTCGGCACCGTTCTTGTTATTGTTCATTAATTGTAATTCATGAAAACTTCCCTGCTCAGGTTCCGTCGATTGAAAATATGGTGGTTTTTCATTCCTGTAGCAATCGCATTCTTAACATCGGGATATCTAATCTACATGTCGTTGATTTCAAATGACGATTGGCCTGTTCAGTTATGTAGTCCTCAAACTGCACTTGCAACAGAGTTTATGATTATTGGAAATACGGTAATCGGTCCTTTTCACAATAGTCAAGACTCAGCTATCTCAGATCATTTTTGCAAACAATATTCTAGTACTGCTTTTGTACATCGCTCTTCTGGTCCTTATTTACACAAAAAGTGAGAAAGGAGATTTTTATTGGAAAGTGATTTTTTTATTTTAGTGCTGAAACTTCACGATAGCTTGATGAAGAGATTGACCATTTCGTCGACCATCATTGCAGCCTTATTCGTATTCTCCTGGTGAATTTTCCTTCCTTGCCTTGTTGAACAACCTTTGAGGTTCACTGATATTGTTCTAATCCGGTTCGCAGTTCAAATTGGAGAACTTCTCGACGTGCTCCCATCTAGCGTGCTCACGGCTGCGGTATGTAATAAGAGGATTCAATATCTCAAAGTCTAGTTGCACGGATGAAATAGTTTTCAGGTACTTCCAGCCACCTTGACTTTCAGTCAAACTCATTACGTGTATTTCTTCGTAAGTTCGAAGAATCGTGAAGCGTTTCGAAAACGAGGTTTGTTGTTTTCCATTGCAAAAAACAATAACAAAATGCAGGTCCGGTTGCCTTATTCTCGGGAGACTCAGAAGAGCACGAGAGACCGCACCAGCAACAATGAGTCTGTTCCAATTATGTCCGTCTCGAAAACATCGTCATTTGAATTTCTGGCGAATTTGATGTCAATAATACTACACATTTGTTTTCTGTCCAATCATTTGTCATTTTCCTGCCATCACAAATAGATCTCTGGTGAAAATCAAGAGTTGAATCTCGAAAGAAGGCTACCGCTTGGCAGGTACTGCTATGTAATTTTCTCGCTTCGCGTTTACTTTAACGATTACATGTTATCTCACATGGCGTTGGAATGTCAAATGTACGCGATCTTCGCCGTGAAATGGACGGAGTCTCCGAACTTTACTCTACTTGATTGAACCCGAGTCTCCGCAAGATTGGTTTAGCGGAGTGGGGTGTGAAAAGGAGACTTAAACCAATCTGATAAATGATCTCATATTGAGTACTAACATAGTCTCTCGTACTTCTCGCAATGTTCCCTGCTCTAATCTTATTCTGCGTTCTCCTCTTCTCAATTTCTGCGGTTGGTCTGGCTGGGAATTTGCGCTTCTTCATCATCACTCGTAAAGAAAAGCACATTCACAGTGAGAAGAAATATTAATTGGCGTGATAAATGAATTTGATTTCAGAGCAACTGCTATTGCTCCTGACCGCTCTTCACATTCCAAACTGTGTTATCACGATAATGGATTGCATAAGGTGAGCCGATTGCATTTCGTTCCGAGAAGACTTTTATAGAGTATTCATCGGCATTTCGCTGACGCGTACTTCGTGTCTTCGATTCATCGGTGCTATCTCTGCTCTTTTGTCTCTCTCACAATCAATTCTTCATACATTCATCGGAATCGAACTCATCGTGATGGTCAACGCTCCTCTCTTGTCAGAACACAACTTTAAAAAAATAGCAGTCACAATATCGCAGGTTCTGCAAACTGAAAGCGTGGTGGTTCCAAGTCCCCGTCTTCATTTCTTTCTTCTTCTCGGGCTTTCTCATCACAATGTCATGGATCTCAAATGAAGATCGTCCAATTATTTTGTGTGCGCCCCAAACATCTCTCGCCCAAGACTACTTACTTATTGGAAATACCGTAAGAATATTTTCACGGATTGGAACATCTCTGTTATTTTCAGTTTATTTTCGCCAACAATATCGTAGTCACCATTCTGTACGTAACACTGCTGGTTCTGTTGTACACGAAAAGTGAGCCTCTCTTTAATTGTGCGCAGAAACTTTTATCGTTTTTAGAGTGCACACTCCGTGATAATTTGATGAAGAGATTGACGATTTCCTCGGCAATAATTGCTGTTGTTTTCCTATTTTCCTGGTGAAAAGAGCGTGGAAGTTCCAAATAATGCTAAATCTTTCACAAGCAGGTTCACAAACATTGCACTCATAAGTAGGGGCCGCAAGCTCCGCCCACTTTGTGTTGACATGATTTCGCCAAAAAGCGAGACGGAGGGAGCACAAAGCTCATTCAAAACGAAGTCACTCGTCCAAAAGCGCGTTGGATAGCTATTCCGGCCCCCTATCGATTGAGGAGGTTGCGAAATGTGCCAGACATATTTGAGTAGGTCAAAATTGATGGTTTAGGTCGCA
>LS570453.1:293106-318967 GCA_900490775.1 Pristionchus maxplancki
CGCCCCCTTTCCCTCTCCTCTCGCTTTCTCCCTCTCACCCGGTGTGCCTTGCGCGCGTGGTTTTCGTGGCATGGCTTTAGTTAGAGATGAGATATTCACAAACGGTAAAAAGCATGAGGTTATTGGGTCCCTGAGGAACAGTTTGAACACACTTTTGACCCCGTGGTGAGAATTCGGCTATGTGCGTTGTGGCCCCTACTCATAAGGTTCGCAGTGCCTCTGAGCGAATTGCTTGGAGTCCTTCCATCCACAATTCACACTTTCGCGGTATGTCAGTGGTGAAATGTTAATCTTTCTAATAATCAAGGAAATGAAAATATTTGCAGGTACTTCCTGCCGTCTTGACATTCAGTCAGACTCATTACGTTTACTTCTTTGTAAGCTCAAATAATCGGAAAGCATTT
This sequence comes from Pristionchus maxplancki, assembly GCA_900490775.1. Taxonomy (NCBI): domain Eukaryota; kingdom Metazoa; phylum Nematoda; class Chromadorea; order Rhabditida; family Neodiplogasteridae; genus Pristionchus; species Pristionchus maxplancki. Next base: position 293,511 of record LS570453.1, read on the forward strand.
CGAAAGCGAGGTGAGATATCTACGTCCTAAACCCTACCGGAACCCTATTAACAGGTCCGATTGCGTTATTCTCTGGAAACTCGGAAGAACAAACATAATCGAGGTCATCGTCATGATTGCTGATTGTTATCGTTTTACTACCCCGTCCAGAACAAAACAGGAACAAACATCCCAAAGAATTTTGAATAAAAATAGTCAGTTTGAAGATACCGTTCCCACTTTTCTTCGCGCAATTTCATCGTCTTCATTCTACTTTTTATTTCGCTATCCATGAATTGCATTATCAGTAATCTGCTTTTCCAATGAAAGTCGATAACACCACAGTTATAAGTTGCAACACTTATCACAAATGAGAAGACCCTGGAAGGATCCCCCAATACTCTCTCCCTCCATCTCCTGTCTACTCGCATACACAAGGGAGAGTGCACTGCTCACTCGGGGGATCGACAGATCATCGCGAGCACACAAATTGACGGCACACTACAAACTGTTACGTCTCGCGTTGACTCAGAGCGTGGATGCGGGAAAGAGGGTGGAATGGGATATAATAGGCTTGTCAGCTCGCGCTACTCTCTCGGAAGTGACTGCTCAATTTGGTTCTAGCCTTTGATTTATTACTGTCGAAAAACAAATGAATCCGTCTTTAAGCCGTGTGAGTTTGCGCGCGTCCAGCGCTAGTTTGAGTAGAACTATGGAGCGAAAAGAATCAAAGGTTTGTTCGGATGTTAATCGTATTCGCTTATTTTCTAATTAGAAGGGCATCTCGTGGGCGGAATGGAAGGGACCTGTTGTGGCTGTTGTTCTCGCTTTCCTGTGTAATATTGAGAGCAGCATGCTCGCATCGGGCGAGTGGCCATACATGTCCACGGTGAGAGTTCACTTTTTTCATCTACGCCACACCGTCTAGAAAATCTGTCCTGAGTTAGCTCCCTCATATCAGATCGATCACGACGCAACGTCCACTTTCTACGGAACAGCAAATTCAGTGAACAAAGCAGCTCACGTTTTCTGCACTTTTATCTTCGCCTATTGGTCTTACAGGATATCCAGCATAAAGTATGTCATATTTATTTATTTTTTTGAATTTTTTTACATTTCAGAATCCCGATGATCGTTGGTCGTTGCATCACTCTCGTCGGTTGCATCATGTACATCTTCGTCGAATTCATTCCTTCGGGTCGTCGATGGTGGATGCTCGGGTGCTACATGCTCTTCGGTGTTGGATTCGGCACCTCCCCGCTGCTGCGATCCTACATCGCTCGTGTGACGTCGGAAGAGAATCGGGCGTCAGCATACGCGCTATTGAACGGTGCCGGAGTGCTGTCCGTGATGGTTGGCCCGAGTGAGTTCTCATCACCTTTTATCTGAGCACATTTATCGTTACAGTCGCTCAGTTAGCCTTTGCTGGCTTGCCCTACCCAGGCATCGATATCATCCCACCCAACATCAAGCTGAACATTTACTCAGGTGAGTGTGGCTGTGTTTGCACATAATTAGGTACACATAATTATTGCTTGCAGCCCCGATTTGGTTCGCTGTCCTCACAAACATAATCGCCATTCTTATCAGTGTATTCTTGCTGAAAGATACACCTAAAATCGATGAGAAGAAAGGTTCCGCTGTCTATAACTATTACTTTGATGATTGTTTTCCTCTTCAGTGGACGACTCTTTCAAGTTCTCCCTCTCTTCTATAAGAGAGCTGTACACACGACTTCGTGCTTTGAACATCCCCTGGATTCTCGTCGCATTGATCTTCTTCGAAAAGATGGTCAGCGGGCTGTTCAACGCAACGATGCCTTCGTGAGTCTTACAGTTTTGATTTTTTTCAAATTGTCGAGTTTCCAGGGTTGTCGGCCCACTAATGACGGCGATGTACGCGTTCGACGGCCAGGAGATAATTATTATTCTGGGAATTTCGCAAGTAAGTTTCTTCAAATCCGATCCAAACCCAAAATTTGATTTCAGATTCTGGTCGGTCTCTTCGCCGTCACCTTCTGTGTGGGTTTCCTTCTGCTCAAACTCGGCAATCGGTGATTTCAAAACATCTGATAAAAAGTCAAATAAAATATTAACTCAGTGTGAGCTGCCGTGTGCTCTTCGCTTTCTCGAACATAATGATGATTGCTGGCTACGTGATCACCTATCCCTACCCATTCGACTCCACGCCCATGCAGCCTTTCAATGGTCAGTAGACTTACCGGGCTTCTTAGACGATTATTGTTCAGAAACGACAAGAATTGGATGCGATCCGCAAGAGTACTCGTGGTGCGATTCGCAATTGGCAAGTGATTTCACATGATGTTAGGTCCATAGAATGTTAATCTCAGGTCGTCAACATCATTCCCTTCATCATCGTTATGATCATCGTCAGCGCCTTCGCTATTCCTTCTGCGATGATGAGTTTGGATACGATCTACTCGAAAATAATCGGAGACATCGATCAGGTTCAAATCAGTCAGACGAAATAATCGAAAAATGTACTTCAGAACATCATGCAATCGATCATCGTTATTGCTGACGATGCCATCAGCATAATCGGCCCGATATATGGAACGTGAGTGATTGTCACCTCTGCATCAAAAGGAATCCCATTTCCAGTGCAATCTTCACTGCGATGGGACTCAATTTCCTGTCCATCTTCAACGGAGTCATCTACATTGTTGGAACAGTGCTGTGGTTCGCAGCATGGAAGTGGCTCAAACCTTACCATTGAGAATTTATCTGTAAATACATTTGTGTGCATGATACAGGGATTACAACAATCACTGGTGATCGATTTGTCAACGTAAAGATGCGATAAACGTGTTTTGGTTATCTGCCAGATTTACATGAGAACTCTTGAATCACAGAGAGTAATCTCACATCATCATACGTTTTTATGGATTGTAAAGTGTGAAATCGTATGTACAGTGCGCAGAATAACGGCAGATGCGCAGTCCTGAATTTATATTCTTGATCTATTATTCCTGCACACTCTAGCAGAAATGGTTGTATATAATATACAGTATATTTTCATATTTTCGCTCAAATATTATACAACAGTCTATAAAATGACGTAGGCTGAGTGCGATCTTTACCGATTTCCGGATTTCTACTAATCTCGCATTTAGGCTCCCAACGTCTTAGATATAAATTCTAGTGCCCGTCAATGAATGTAGTCACAGATTAGGAACTACACTTTTTGACGATTCAAGCGACACACATAAAAGGCTGCTCTCCGTGTAAATGCAGTCAACATGATTTTTCTACTTCTCGTTCTCGGCTACTTTCTATTCCTTCTCTATGGGTATTTTTTTTACTTTGTGAAGCTAACGAGCACAAATCCACAATCATACTTGCAGTCACTGGGACGACAAGAAGAATTACTGGTCGAGTCGTGGAATCAGAGGACCCGAGGCTGATATCGGATTGGGAAATCTCAAAGATCTGCAGGATCACTACAGGCCGAAATCACTAGTTATCAAAGAATGGACCAAGCAGTATGGCAAGGTTTGGAATTTCGTCTTCAGTCTTCAGTCAATCGATTCCCAGGTGTACGGCATTCACGAGGGCCACCGTAAGGTCCTCGTCATTTCCGATCTAGAGATGATGAATGAGATGTTGGTGAAGAAGTTCGACCATTTCACAGCGAGAGTTGTGAGTATTCCAGCTTTTTTTCTTGAAACAGTTAGGTGTAAATTCGTTCAGCCTTTTCCCATGAACGAGGGTGAAGCGGACGGGCCGAAGACGCAGTTGGTGCAGGCTCGCGGGGGTCATTGGAAGAAGTTGAGGGCACTCGCTAGTTATGCATTCACCAACAAGGCACTCAGAAATGTGAGAGATTATAGCCTGTTCTGACTAAATGCTTGCTAAATAGGCTTACGTTAACAGATCCAGCGAACCGTCGAAGAATCTACTCTTCGTATGATTGATGAAATGAAGAAACGTCAGGGAGAAGTCAATGTGCTCGAGTTCGTCATTCACGAATCAAAGATAATTCTTCTCAGTTTCTACCAGGAACTCACCCTCGATGTCATCAGCAAGATCGCCCTAGGGCAGAAAGAAGCGAAGATGTTCGAGAATCCGCACATCGAGACGTGCAGACAGATATTCTCACTGTTCGTGACTACTTTTGACCCTTTTGAAACATCCATTCAGGCCTCAACCATCCTTTCTGTCCACCATTCCACTAACGATACCGGCTATGAAGAAGCCGCTCACTTTTATTCTGGGCAAGCTTGGTACGTCTGCCTTAGAATACACAAAGGTTGATAAATGATTTCAGCCAGCGCTAGCGATCATCCCTATGTTCGAATGCTGCTCGAAGTAGAGAAGACCGTTGCAGAGAGAAAGAGGGCCAGAGTGAGTGTTCTTCTCGATTCGAGGATTCAAGGACGATTCAGGAAGCCGGATCTCCCTCTTCTGGCGACTTTATCGACATCTTTCTCGACGCTGAAGTCGATCCATCGGAATTCCAGCTATCTGAAGACGTTCCGTTGAAGGTGAGCATATTTGGGACGAAGATAGACTGGTCCACTAATTGAAGGGCTCGCGCAAGCTAGTCTTCGATGAGATCGTCTCGCTGTGCATTGTCATGCTGCTGGCTGGATTCGAGGCAATTCAAATCCTTATTTCGATTTAATTGTCCAATGACAGACGACGGCGAACTCGCTCTCCTACCTCACTCACTTCCTCGCAAATTATCCCGAAGTGCAGGAGCGAATCTATGAGGAGATCGAGGAGGTCTGCCCGGGTGATGTCAGTTTTATTGGTAATTTTGAAAACCAAAGGTTGATGGGATTCAGGTAATCGATTACGATCAGCTGACAGAGTTGCGGTACACTGACGCTGTGCTCAAGGAGTCCCTCAGGCATTATCCACTGGCCAGTTTGTGAGTTGATATTCTGAAAATTCTTTCTACAAGTCTTCTTGCAGTGTTGTCTCTCGCGAGTGCGAGAAAGCGACGACGCTGGGCGGAGTGAAGATTGAAAAGGGCGATTTTGTGCAGACCGACACGTGGAGTATGCACATGGACAAGGAAATCTGGGGAGAGGACGCGGAGGAGTTTCGACCTGAGAGGTTGACAACACTGCAGGCTAAATTTCACCCATGCTTCAGATGGCTTGAGGAGTCGCCGCGTGCTCGAGTGGCCTTCCAATCATTCGGTGAGGGACCTCGGATGTGCATCGGAATGCGACTGGCCTACATGGAAGAGAAGACTGCTATAGCGCATATGCTCAAGAACTTCAGAATAAGGAAGGCCGCGAGCACTGTAGGCCATACTGCAGCAGTTTCGGACAATCGATAATCGTTCAGAACCCAATCAAGCTGGTTGGCTGCTTGACCGTTGCACCAGAGCGTGTAGAAGTGATTCTGGAGCGAAGGGAATGAAGAAGAGATGCGCATACTTTCAGAGATAATCGAAAAAATAGAGTCTCTCAACCAGTGGCATTGATAAAAGCATTAACAAAACACGAAGTCGAAATGAAATGGCACTGCATGAATCGACAAGACCTACTCTTGTATCTAGATCCATTGTCCCCATTCTTCGCTTCATCATGTTGAGCAGATGGAGATCGTGCAGCTCTCTACCTTTACAATGCTACTCAACAATCACTCTGGTTGGATCTTGCTGAGTCCATGAATGCATCAGAAGGAATCACAGCTGTGCTGAGAGTTGTTCTTCATCGTAGAAGGAGAATGAAGTTCGCAATCACAATGACAAGAGAGTACTGACACTGTAATAGTAAACTTCGCTGAAGAACTATCATTAATGTGATAAAATGGAGGATTTATCACGTATCTTTCCATCGCACTCAATGGCCAAAGAAGCAGTGAACTCTCGACCTTCGGAGGGTTGACCAGGGAAACAGCTCTCTTCTCACTCTCGCTTTCTCTCTTCCACTCTCTTCGTTTGCCACGCTCTCTTCTCCTTTCGCCCTTTCTCTTCTCCCTCATATCTCCTTTCCACTCAACCTACTGCTCTTCTGTGTTTACTCATCGATTCGCCGCGTCCTCATGATTTACGATCGTTTACTCGCATAATTGACGCATCTGTTAGTGCTTTTCTCTTCGTATCGCGCATTTTTCGCGCATATCTTGAGAATTTTCGATAGAAACGGGAGTCTTTTCTCTTTTCTCCCATTCGGTGACTCATCAATTCGCGTGCATTCCGTCCTCTATAGAATGACAGCTGACGACCCGCGAGTGGATGAACTTCGATCGCTCGTCGCTTCTCATCTAACTCCTCATTATGATACGCACTTCAACCTTCTACGATGGATTCAGGTACCCTTTCCAGTGCGAATAATAGAGAAAATGTTTTGTGTTTTAGGGCAATCCAGGCATGGCAATGGACAAGATTGCTGCTCGATTGCGGCACCATCTCCAATTCCGGTTAGAATACAATGTTAGTGTGCTCTCGTATCCGAAGAGAGGATTCCGCGTTTCTTTATCTTGCGATATATTACATACTAACTGATGCTGATCACTCTCTTATCTCTTATCTGTGAAGATCACCTCTGAGTCAGCACTAGGGTTGACAATTCAAGGATCCTTGAATTTCCTTGCGAAGAATTCTCTCACTCTCATTCCTTGCGCAAGGAATGAGGGGGGAGGGGATTCCTTGCGCAAGGAATGAGAAGGAGAGAATCCTTGCGCAAGGAATCCTCTCTCTCTCATTCCTTGCGCAAGGAATTCTCTCCGACTCATTCCTTGCGCAAGGAATAATTCCTTGAATTGTCAACCCTAGTCAGCACTCTGTCTGCAGACATCACTGATGCGAAAAGACGAATAAATCAGATTGTCAAAGAAAAATTTCAGAGCGTGTTTATGGGATATTGAGTCAATCCGAAACAAGGAGAAAGGCTACCACCACCTTCATAAATACTGGCCGAGAACCAAGTGTGGAATGAGCGGAGTCGTTCCCAATTGCATTGTGCATGTTGAGCAGGTGTGTTTTGGTGAAATACGTAAATCCGCATTAAAATTATTTGAATTTTAGTCCGGTCACGTCGATTTCGAGGGAATGGTCGACAACTATTCTATCACTGAGATCATCAAGGCAAGCTTGCACGGCCTCGAAGAGATGCTCGCTGATGTGATGAAGATTGAGGAGGAGACCGGTGAGAGATGAGGGTATTTCACTGCCCATTCCGGAGAATTAATAGTCGATAAAAATCATAGATAAATTCTTTCCGAGACTGAATAGAATGAAAGATGCATTACATTTTTAAGCGAGATTCCCCTGTCTGTTTCGTGCTAACTGTTAATCTGTTATCGCAGGTCAGCAGGGCTCAATAATCTGCGTAATGGACGCGGAGGGTGTTGAATACTCGAATAAACTGCTCTATACGACGATGCTCCAAATGAGAGCCCTGTCCGAGTTCATGGCTGATCACTACGTGGAGTTGGTCAGGTGAGTACTCTTTCTATTCAGTAGAGAAATTTCGATTGACTGCTTTCCAACCACTCGATTCCAGTTCAATCGTCGTAGTCAACGTTCCATCTTGGGCAAACGTCCTGTGGACGATGGTCAAACCGATGCTGCCAGAGCGAACGAGAATGAAGATAAGTCCCTTAGTATTCTCAATCGCACTGACATGAGAATAACGTCAGCATATCTAACGATAGTTTTTTTCACGTCCGTTTGCTGTCCTCCTCCAACTGGCGTGAGGAGATCCACACGATCATGGATCCATCGATCGCGCCCTCATTCTGGAACAACGACACTCACGACGAATTCAAACTTCCACTGGAACGACCACAGAAAGTTCCGCGAATTGATATTACGGTACACATTACGACCTGAAAATAATGCAAACCAGAGAACAATTCAGAAATCACCGAGTTCCCTGGAAAAACTGATCGTCAAAGCGGGTAAAGAGTACTGTTCAGAGTACAAGTTAGAGAAAGGAGACACACTATCTTTTCATATTACAGGTACGAATTATGTTTCATTGGCATCGTCACTGCTGCTAATTGTAAAGATATTTGAGATAGATAAACAGCCTGATTCAGGAAACAACAACTTTGGATTTGCGATTGTTCGAGTGGAGAACGCGGACCAGAAGGATATTGCAGAGTGAGTTTTAACTTTATTATCTTCATTTGTGAAAATGAGAACGCTATGCTGTTGCAGAATGCCCCAGATATACCCGCTCTTCTCCCATTCTCTACCCGGACCTCTTCTGGTATGTGCTTTGTCAAAATGCGTGACTATGAATTGGAATCGTAGGTGCCGATAGAAGATTCCGTGGTTGCTCCTGTCTCTGGTCTGTACAAGGTGTGGTTCTCGAATGCGCGCGCCTGGTGGTCTTCCCTCACTGTTCAATACTCTATCACAGTGACAAAACAATCAGCACCTGAATTGCCCTGAAAGTGTCTCATTGTAGACAGATAGATAGATAATTTATGAAATGTTGTTTACAATACTATTGTTTTTAAAAGTTATTTCTTGAGTTGCATGTAAATGCGAGAACTGTGATACCAAAAGAAACCAAAGTTAATGCGTTATTGAATGCCCAATCGCGTGTTTAATTTATTGATCAATAAAGTTCTTTCAATTATTTCCAATGTCATTCCAAACGATCTACGCCGATTTTGAGAGAATCACATTTTATTTGCTGTCGCGAAAAAAGGCCGGTCTATGATAAGGAGAAATTCTATAACATTTTGTTCAACTACACAACCCAGATCTAGACAGTTCCAAAAGAAGGTCTCCAGAATCACTGATCCTTCTTTTCGACGTCCATTCTCTCCGCCTTCCTCTTCGATTTGAGATAACGATTAACGAAGAATTGGATGAAGAGAAAAGCGAAAGTGAAGTAGATGAAGAATCCCATGTAGAGGTTGGGATAGGACTGCTGACATCTGAAATACTTGATTGCACAAACCACGGAATAAGGAGGGTCATACTTCCATCCGAGTTGTGTCTTGACGAAGAAAGTCCAGACGGAGATGGCCACTCCGACGATCATCTGAATGGTCTGAGCCACTGTGATGCACACTGACACCTGTAATGGATGAAGCAACAGAGGAAGTGGGAATGGATCTGCAATGCAGTGCTAAGAATCATATGAGGGAATGGAAAATGCGGTTCCAAATTCTTCGCCACTGACCATCTCGGAAGTCTTGAATCCCATGGCTCTGGCTGCATAGTACGAGTACATGAGTGAGTGCGCGGCGTAGTTCATGGCGATGAAAGCACGGCCGGGCGTCGCGTGCTCCGCTCCTTAAAACTTTGGCATATTTTTCGTAAATTCCTAACATCCTCGATAAAATGTGACGGTAAATTTTGAATGTCTGCTAACCCGAGTGCGCAGTGTAGATCAGCACGACGACATGGTGATAGTAGTGGAGGAAGATGAGAGGTCGCTTGCGGAGAACAATGAACAGTGTGTCGCCCATCTCCACTAACTGGAAAGAATTTCAATTAGAGAGGCATTACAGTGATCTCAATGGCAGATGGAAGATACCTTCGAGATGAGAAATAGGAAGCACCAGAAAGGCGCGACTCCTTTCGTTGGAGGATTAGTGCAGACTGTAGAGTAGACGCCGCGAATGTGAATATTCATGATGAAGTCCTATGAAGAAAGCGATTGTCGATAGAAGATGTCGATGGACCAACCTCTCCGAATCTAAGCAACCCGCACACTGAGAAGATGGCGAGGGAGAGATTCCAGATAATGAGCGGAAGACGGAGATCGAAAGGAGGTCGCGAACTCATCGCCCATTGAATCGATTTGATAAGCAGATAATACGCAAGATGAAAAGGTTCAAATAAATACAATCCGAAGACAATTTCACTCACAGAGACAGTAATAGTGTGCTGCCAATAATTCTGCAAGAACCTGGTGACAGCCGGGGTTCCTTCAAATCGCTCGAACGGGAGACTGTACCTGGAGATTGGATGTTTTCGCTAAGTTAGAAAAGTTTAAACATACTTGTACTCGTATAAGGAGACCACTTCAGTGTAGTTGTACTCGTTTATTTCGAAAGTTGTTAACGACGCGTAGAAACGGCTCAGCAAATCCATTTCGACTGAGTAATGAGTTGGTTTCCCCAAGAAGAAATACCCCCTTGAGATAATTGCGATGACAATTTTCTGTCATCTGCTCAAGGTTGTGTAACTGTTTGTCCTGTGCATCTCTTGAAGGTCCGAAAGACGAAAAAGCACGCAGATTACTCTCACTCGTCTAGATAATTACTTGATGTGCTCGTGGGCAATTTTCAGATATAATGAGGAAGTAGTACAATCAATGAAAATTCGAAATATTTTATCTAGGAGTCCAATAAGTTACTGAAGAAAGATTTCTAGGCACTAAATTGCAGTCATGGAATGAATAAGTTTGGGACGTTAGGGGAATCAGAATCGACTGAGCGCTTCCCTGAGGGAGTCTTGGTCATTCGGGGAGAGATTTCCAATGAAGAATGGATTAGACACGGCGAACATTCCAGTGGACGTTGATACAGAATTTGTCGAGTGAATGGAGGAGTTTGGAGAAGAAGCAGTTAATGAGGGGCGAGACGAATTTGAGTCGGTAGAATGCGTCGATGAAAGAGACTGAGCAACTAAAAAAAAAAAGATTTTTGCAAGTTGTAGTAAAAATAGAAAATCAAGCAAATACTTGGAGACTGGTCAATTGAGAATGGCACTCACGATGAGAAGCAAAACTGCTTGTGGATGACTGCTGGGAGTTCATTTCGAAAGATGGAAGAGGAAGACAAGAGATAGGTGCAATGAGGGATGAATGACCAGTCTGGGGCTTCTTTTGTATCTCTCTCCAGCCAATCTCCGCCTTCTCCTCGATTCATCGCACCAACTCGGATTTGTTTCCCTGCTCAAGATGAATTGATCTCGTACGGAAGTTGAGAGATCATGTGGATGGAGGAGGCACCGGACTAAAATAGGTCGACTCACGGGTGCAAGTGAGGGTCGAGAATGTGCTCTGTTTCGATGACTAGACTCGATAACGGTCGATTGTTGAGATTAGTAGTCTAGAACGGATAGAAAGTAGATGATTGTAGTTCGTCCTACAATATCGCAGGATCACAGAACTAGAAAAGGACGAATGATAGTGAATGAGGAAGTCGGTCAGCGCTGATCATTAGAGCAAGGGAAATCCTCCACTCTTGCTTATCTGGTCATTGCTGACCCTCACAATCTCGAGAAGATCCGTCGTTGAGATAAGAGCGAGTACTCGATCAGTGCTCATGCATCCGGTTGGGTGTGTTGTGGCCTGTGAACCCACGACTCCTTTCTAGTCCGATGGGTTGGAAGAGGAAGGCATGCTAAACAAAGGTGTCTATCATATTCGTCTACAGAGTTATGTTTAACACTCACTACGCTAACTTCCGCACAAATGCATCGAAAAGGGGTAATAATCGCTCTCGGCATTTGAAGGTGAAAGTGGAGAGAGAGAGGGGTGACATTTTGGATCCAGCCGCGGGTTCTCTTCCTCATTGGTACAACACGTGAAGTATGCATTCCCTTCCCTACAACGTGTGAATAGTTGCATACTTTCACATCGTTCGTGAACGTAAGATTAGCATGAAGAGATGAAAACAGGATTTCAACCAATTCCCGCTCAAATAAAATAAGTGGGATCTGAGCGTCAATATTCTCTCTCATTCGCTCCTACATTGTATGTCCTCTTGGCACACATCCAAATACTCAGATCTCAGCTGAAATTTGGAATAGAGACTTGTGAGCTATGACTCACAGCTCAAAAGTAGCTTATGAGGCAGCGATCTCTCATGGGATTTAGACTGATTCTCCCGAACGTTATTTTTTAACCTCGTTCACGGTCATTAAAACTAGACGAAAGTAAAATGTCTTTTTACTAGCAGTTTCGCTTGGAAATTGGTATAGACGAGAGAAAACTCGTGAGATTTTACAATATTCCATAAATCACCGAAAAAAATATGAGGCATGGATGTAATTGAGATGTAATCCATTGAAATCACGAGAGGAACAAATTATCGATAATTTTTTCACCTTCTTTCTTTACTTGAGGGAGGAGTTTTGGCATGGCAATGGTATAAAAGGCGTCGCTTCCCTAAGGGTAAAGGTCATCTCATCAATGTTCGCTCGTCTCTTCGTCCTCGCTGCTCTTCTCTCCGTCTCTCTCGCTTGCATCGGAGGAGGAAGTGGAGGATCTCAGTGCTGCTCTTCTCCCGCTCCCTCCTCGGGCTGCGGAGGTGCTCCTCCCTGCGGAGGCGGACCGTGAGTGATCCATGGAATCTGCTACCCCTTTGACATCTACGCGCTTCAGTGAACCTTGATCAATCATGCAATTCAGCTCGGGCTTCATGGGATCGTCATCGTACCCTCAGGCAGGAGGCGCCGGAGGATACGCGCAGGCTCCCCCTCCCCCTCCCCCCGCTTACGGAGGCCCCGCCGGAGGTGCTTACCCCTCTGCAGGAGGAGCCGGCGGAGCATACGCTACGGCCCACGGCAAATAAGCGCGCGGTAGACCGTCGTAGTAGTTGTAGCTCGCTAGAATCTGTATTTATTATTTGCCAGAACTTAGTAAAGTATTACAAAATCTGTGTACGACCGTCTACAGCAAAATTAAAAGTAACCCCTCTATGTTGAATTCTCTTTCGATTTGAACAGGCTTGGAACCTCGTTTGTATCAAATGGAAAGCGACACTTGATTTTGATCATACTTTATCGTCAACTTGACACGTGAATGAGCTTTCCAAAGTAGACAACATTTCTTCTTGTGACGTTTTACACAGATTGATGGAGATTCGATCGAAATGAAATGACAATGACTTGAGGACAGATACCCAAAAAGCAGCGGCAGAGATCATCAGAGCGTACTCGGAAAGACAGAATATGGCGTAGACTGAAAAAAACATTACTATATTCAGCAAATACTTAGGAATGGAATAGACGAACCCCATTGAATGCAGAAGGTAGTAGAGATCGGATGCGCAGATGCGCAAGTCAGTGCGAAAAGCAAGAAAAGGCCGAATATTGTTGATTTGGAGCCCATCTGAGACAAAAAATAACTAATGGGAAACGGTAGGACACCTTACATGCTCTCTTCCATACACTTTGTGCAGAGTGAGGGTGATTAGCATCGTCGCTCCTGTTGCGAAGGCCCAAAATGTGAAGCAGACTGCGTGCATCACTGAAACATTTGCATTATGAATGCTCAGCTCAATCGAGCTCAACAATCGAGCTCAGCTCAACAAAAGATTCGAATACTACACTTCAATTTGTGGGCCCCTAGTATAGACGCTCACTTTCGCCGGCTATTGATTGTACTTGAAAGATTGTAACCAATAGCGTGGCCGTAGCTTCAGAGATCAATGCGATAAAAAGGGCTGTCCGAAGCTTCCCCTGAGGCCAGATAGTCGGATACAACTGAAATGATGTAATCGATTGGAGTAGAAATTCGGTGACCTACCACAGTAACGAAAAGCCTCATCGGAGCATGGATTATCATCGCAGTAATCCATACTAACCGCTGAGGTTCCCAAGGTCCAATTGAAACGGAAACTGTGGGGAAGGAGCTGAAAGGAATTCAGTTTGAGAAGGATGAAAAGCTGAATCTCGTCACTATTTACCCTCCTTATCACCTTCTTGATTCGTTGATCACGGAAAGGATCGCATGATTATATTATAATAATGGCACGATAAAATATAAATAATTTTTTAAAAAAAGAATCACCTGCTCTCGGGACAATCGGCCATTGCAGCAACATAAACAAGCGATGATTTAGTTAAAATTGTGCATAAAATACAGAAAGCGCATGATGCAACTGAGGAATAACAATTGAAGGAATAGATTAGACAAGTGAATATTACCTGGCAAATAGGCCATTCCGAGAATTACCCATCTTAGATTGAAATCGAAGGAGTTTGTCATGGTCTACTAGAGAGAGGGGAGGGAATGGTGGGAGGATGAAACGCACACGCTCGGCTTATGAGTCAATCTTTGCTCGAGATGATTTTATACCCCATTTATTGCCCGTGAACTGTCTGGGTAGGTCAAAACGATATCTCGTGGATTCGAAACTGATAACCTTCATAATTTTACCTGCAGCTTTATTTTAGTGTTCATCATAGGACTTTTGCAAAAAATATAACAAATTATCCAATTTATCTTTTTTTTCCATAAAATTGTGTTGCCTTGCATGCAAGGAATGTGAAACTACGGGAAACTACGGAAAAACTACGGGAGTTGCACATCAGCTTCCTTGATCTTCGCAGAGTTGAGTGCTGAATCATCGTGATCTCGCTGGTGTTTGACTGTGAGCGTGGCGAGAGATAAAGGGAGTGTCAGGCACTGATAACACGTGACGCATGGTTAAGCGCCATTAGACAGCGAATGACCCTAATGAATCGACAAACTAACAATTTTGAGAATTACACCGATATTGTTAAGAATCGAAACAATGCGACGAAAACTCGATTACCACGGACTGTTTGTTTGTTTACTTGAAGTTTTTACTGCATTTGTTTGGAAACGCGCAGGCATTGAGAAAGAATACAATTGAATCATCAAGAGTTGATTGTTTCACTTCAAGAAAGAAATATACTCTGGGATAGACAGGGATTGGGAGAGGGATTGGTAAAAAAAGAAATACGAAATGTAAGTGTGCACTAGTGTAAACGGTTACTGAGGGAATTCGATGCCCTTGAGTTTCGGAAATCGCTTGATAGCTTCGCGAAGTAATTCGACAATTCTGGGCCATTCAGGGACCCATTCATCGGGGATCATGAGATTCGGTTGATGGAAGAATGTGAGAAGGGCTTCACAGTCGAAATCTTCTTCTTTGACGGATTGTGGGTCGACTGAGAGAACGTTAAGCAGGTTGAGCATTACCTAGAATGATTTATAAAATTAAGTGTATGCAACAGGTCCATTTTCAGTTCATGTATGCAGCATCAAAGCAAAACCAAAAAAGCTCTAGGAAAAATTCGCTTGGAACCTTTGCGGTTGAGGCATCGTCTGCAGAGCACTCGCCTTTGGAACCTTCCGAGCTGGGCAGCTGAAAAAACAAAAAAATATTTTAACGTATGCACTAATCATAACTCGGACGATTAAATAAGACAAGGTTATTGTTTAGAATTTCTAAATGTTCTTTGCTCTTCGGGACCGTTAGATATTATAGCTGCTCAGTAGTCAAATGTCTCTACTAACCTTGGGTATATCCATTTAGAGATGCGACACGTATTGATAGGGAGATTTGATTGACTATTCAACTATTCGACACTGATTATCATTTCAATTCTCTTAGCTCAGTTCTCGCTCCTCCCCTGAAACATCAGCACACAGTTCATTCCGCGCTCGCGCTTCCTCGTCAATAGTTCAAGAACGATCACTGAAGATAGATTGATCGGAAAGGTCACTCGCTCTGTGAAGGAGAATGATACATCTTTGACCATTCATAATTAAACACGATAGATCCCTATCACCGAAAAGAAAAGTAAAGCAAAAGCCTTAAATTCACAGATCCTTCCTGGTACGCTGGCAAATCAAACGCCGTTACATCACCCTCAGAGACACTGAGAAAGGCCTATTCTCTCTGTTCATCCAAATATGATGACGATTTGGAGAGCAGAGATGGTGGTATGCGACTTGCAATTCAAAACTCAGACAAACAAAGACACAAATTCACGCTGTCTGCTTTTCTTTATCCGTATGGTAAATCTGCTGAATGTCATTTTGGCGAGTAGATATTTCTCCTGAAGTGCGTCGATGTACCGTCCATCCCCGATCTCGTTCAAGAATGAGTAAACACAGCAATGGTTCTAGAGAAGTGCGTAGATGCAGTCCATTCTTCATCCGTTCCCTCATTAGCTGTTCTTATCACGCAATCCTCGTATCCTCTTGATAGCCTATCGATGGCACTTCTTTTGGTGCCAAACACCGGAGAGAGGGCTGAAAAAGGGGGATTAACGCGGAAAGAGCGCCGATCGGCCACTTTCACTGAATGGCCCGCGCTCTCTCCTTGCACGGTTCTCTCCCATAGGTCAGTTGGGGCGAGAGATAGCTGGAAGAGAAAGAAAGGATGAAGAAGTTCCCTTTATGGGCCATTCCAGCGAAAAAATCGCCCACGCCTATTTTTTAATCACCATTTGAAAAAAATGCATTATCCCTTGCCTGTCTTGTTCGTAAGTAAGAACAGGCAACCGTGGCATTTTGAAAGTTCGACTGAATTTATGATCAATACAGCCATGAGGGTAAAGAAGATGTCCATCCGAATACATCTAATTGCAAATCGCCAATATTTATCGAAGCTCAAAAGTCTGGGGGTGGCTATCCAATCGTGTCGCAAGAATGAGGCTATTGCGCCGAGATTCCACTTTCACTCTTCATATCCCTTCTCTCTCTCTGAGACTATCACGTACTACCGGCTGTTTTCTCCAAGTGAACAAGGAAGCGAAGAGGACAATGGATGAACACGCTAGAGAGGTTACTCTATTAACCGGCTAGAATATAGCGTACCCGGTTTGCACTTTGGTTATCACTAATATTGCGAAATATTGTTCATTTTCTCTGACTTTTACTGTTATCTTCACATTTGCAAGTGAAATCCACAAAATCAGGTAAAATTCCCTTGTTTTTTGTCCACATCCTTTATTCCATTTCAGTCGGTCATAAAATGAGTTAAAGACAACTCATGAACGATTGCAGTGAATGGAGCTTCCACTTTCACGCATTACGAAAGGAAGCGAGAGGGAGAGAGGGATAACGCGCTGGGCAACACTGTTGTTTTCCCGCTAATAAAGGCTAATTACGCAACTTTTTTGTGTGTAATTTCGTTGGAAATCGGCAAATCAGTCCAAGTACTCTTTTTCGCAGCAATGACAATTAGATGCATTGTGTATTCCATTGATTCCGGGGGATGAATGCATTCCGTAGGTGTTGCCAGAGAAGGTCGGAGAGCCGTTGCAATCCAATCGAGTCAGGGGGATGCCAGTCAGTCTAGAGGGATCCCAGTGATCACCCTAATCTCACTTTCTACTTTGTTCTCCCCTCTCTTCCTCCTAGGGCGGCGGCAGTTTGGCAGATAAAAAGGATAAAAAGCCGCCAATTCCTTCCCAATCCGGCACTAGTGATGTGGCAATCCGCCCTTGTTCTGCAGTCTTTCTTCCTTGTCGGATCCGCCTTCTACTCTCCAGATTTCACCCAATGGCTCGACAAGAATAACGGAATCGGTCTGCGGCAATGGATTGAACGGTTGGTAATGATTTCCTCCACGATTGTTTAGATGGCCGTTGTAGAGCCGACCTGAAAACGACGGGATCCTTCGGTGGGAGGGACTTCGCCAATCAGACTCTCACCCATAATCCCATCGTCTTTGTCCATGGAGTGTCGCATACTGTGGGGACAATGATGAAGGAGGCAGCGTCGCATTTCAAGTAAGCGATTCGTCCTATTGGAGACGTTCAATGAAAACTTCTGTGTTAGTATCTCGAACCGTGAAAGCGCGTTGGACGTGAAAGGCGCAAGGATAAGAGTAAGAGAGTACGTGAAATGAAGAGAGCGTGCGCTTTTTTTCCCTACAGCGCGCGCTCCTTGATACGTCATTGCGTGCTGCATTTCTCTTGTCTCCGAATACTGACAGTTGAAGATATTTCCAGATGGAAGGCTGGCTACATTGATGCCGAGTTGTACGGGACAACCTACGACAATCCGAGAGGCGATAAAATGAAGTGGATGCAGTACAAAATGTCTTGCGACCACGTAAAAAGAGTGCGTTTTAATTTATCCTTCAATACTTTCATAGCGTTCAGAAAGTGCGAAGTATAGCTTTCCAATTCAGATTCGATTCATGATCGAGGTCGTTCACAACTATACTGGACGATCGGTTGATGTGGTCGCGTTCTCGCTCGGAGTTCCCATTACGAGGAAGGCTATTATGGGAGGTACGTCACTACGACGGTAAAGTAAGAAAATATTTTGCCCTCCGGACTGAATTGGCCTTGAAAATAACCACTGGCCTAGCAGTGGCTCACCATGTGTGTCAAATTTACCTTTACGTTGATGTCAACGTAAAGAGGCTAGATAACCTCCTTGTTTGCAGGCGCGTGCGTCGAGACGGGGGAGAATATCGGCAAGGCCATCACTGCGAAGATGGGCACTTTCATCGGCGTCTCTGGGCCGAACAAGGGCGTGGCGCCAGTGGTTAGCAATCGATAATTGGTCATTGATAATCAATAATTGAAGATGATGGGCATTCCGTACGCACTGTGCGCCATGAGTTCGTTAATTCCCGTGTGCAATCCGGTCGATGGATTATTTTCCGGATTCTGCCCGTTCAAGAGTCGATTTATTGATGTAACATTGATAATTTTAGCCTATTTTATACAAATTGCATTCAGGACATCAACCACCTGACAAAATACGAGGGCCAGAAAGTGTATTCTATTGGATCGACCATGGACGAGGTCGTTGGGCACATGATCTGCATGGAGGTACGCGTTCTTTGGGTTTTAAACTCATTCCCAAATGCAGGTAACCACCCGCATCAGTGGTCAACACGGAGAGAAGATCTACAAGGACAAGAAACACGATGCCGTGAGTGAGAGAGTACTCAGACAGAGACGAGAAGTCCATTGCAGACCTTCCGATCATCATTCGACGTCCAATTGGCCATGCTCAGTGGTCAGCCATTCTAGGGCAATTTACAAGTAGCACTCATCGGGTTACTCATGTATTTGATAATAATATTTATATCGCCGGCTGTCCTCTTGTGCAGACGGATGTTGCAAAACTCATCTCAAAAAGAGTATCACACTGAGTGATCCACACTCTGTAATTTTAATAATGGATTTGTCTATAGAAAGTGAATCGCTCTCAAGGTATTCGTAGTGTTTGCGAGAGAGGTGAAAGAGACATGTAGGAAGTTTGCGAGATGTAGACGGAGATTAGCATGATCATGGACACATTGAGCCTCTCTTCAGAGTAAATACCCAAGCAAAAACGTTCAACAACATCTTTCGAGAACAAATTTCATGCATGGTAATGTCCATCAGGGGCACATTGCTGGACAAGCATCGCCTGATTCAGGCCTCGAGAGAAATCGATTCCGTCGAATCGAGGGAATCGTTTGAGCGAGACCAATACAAGGTCATTAATATCGCTCATGTGAGGCAACCATGCATCGGGAAGACGAATGAATGGTTTGGAGAAGAAATCCGAGAGAGCGTCGTAGTCGAATTTCTCCGGATCGAAGGATTCGGAAGAGAGGGCATTGATCAAGTCAAGAATGACCTGAAACGAGCAGTTTGTTGGCGAATAGGCGATAGTGAACGTTACCTTAGCTTCAGGGGTTAGCTCGTTGCAGTCACTTTTCTCCGAGTCGGAATCAGATGTGGACGGGGAGCTTTCTGAATGAACCGCGTCTTTCTATTTGTAAGTATTTCGAAAACAAACCTTTCGAGTAATCCTTCCGGTACGCATCCCTCATTTCACGCTCGATCCTCCTCCTTTCCGAATTGAGAATGCACGATTCACACTCGCACGCTTGGAACGGGCACGGAATGTGGTGCTGAAATTGTCACGCTTTAGCTATTGATTCGTTTATAGCTCTTACCTTCTTGGAAGCGCGAACGCCGTGATTGCGGCAGCGCGCGCACATGTAGCGATTGTCACAATCCTGCGATTTCTATAATATTATGCAATTCGACACAAACAAACCGATCAAAAACTCACTTGCATGTCCTGCTTGGCCTTCTGCTTTCTGCTCAATTTGACGATCTTATTGGCAACATCTCGTCGAGAATCCACGAGCGAACACTAGAAATTACTTTCAAAAATGGAAAAAATGAATATTTCAAACCTTTCGACACGCGCAATCCGTCCTCGGGCACTCCTGTGAACCGTGCATGGCGACATTCGTGCCGTGCAGTAGGCACTTGATGCACTGACAGGCATATTCACTACAGAAACAGGCAAAATGAAGACTCACTCGTTTCGGATTCATTGTAGAGGAAGGTACGGGCGAGAGTGTGAGTGCGAGAGGACCTGGCTCACTCCTCTAAATGGGATGGTGAAGCAGAAGAAGAGGAAAGGAGTCATCGGAGATAAGTATCTTGACCTGGCTACACGCTTAACCCGGGGGAGGAAATCTCGGCTGGATTGCTAGCGAATCGTCACTGGGAGAAGATGGGAAGACAAGATAGATGCTTTAGCGAGGAATTCAATTGAGAAATCGTCATTTCTTGTAAAAGGAATCTCAATATCAGCGTCCGGAGCTCTACACGGAGATGAAAAGATCCCAATCCAGTCTTACCTTTTACAAGCGTAAAATGCAGATTTACAAGTTTTGGAACTAATAATGCTCATTAGAAACAAATCAGTGAACTGGAAGCCGAGAGTATGCACGTGCACTTCGGGAATTGATTCATTTTCAGCAAAACAGCCCAATATTGTATTGACGCAGAAAACAGCCCACTCTCAAATTGAACAGATCTGCGTCGTTATTATATCAGATATTTTCCTCTATTGAAGCTGGATAAGATGAGAGTTGACGTACTCACAGTGGGACACAAACGAGAGAGAGAGAGATGCAGCAGATATCTTTCAGCGCAATCTCGATCTCTGCTCTCCGTATTCCAGTTTCCACTATTGATTTCATCTGAAAAAATCCGAGACTCGAGTCAGTATTCTGACAAATTTTCCTTCCTTTCTGAGGACAGAACTGACGGACCCAGAACACACAATTGATATGCGCGTTTCAAAAATTCCAAAAACAAGTTTATACTTAATCAATACAGCGCAACTGTTAGAAATGTTTGCATAGGTCTATGAAAATACAGAATTTTTAATGCACAGAAAAATAAAAATGGATTTCCATCTTTTTCAAGATTTCGTGCCCAGCCGGTTGACGAATCCGGCATTATCCCGCGACGGATCGGCAGAAATATCCAGCGCGAGATTTCATCTCAATCGCACGCACATTTTTCGCCTTTCGGAGATTGCTTAGACTATTTGCCATTCGCTTCGTTTTCAATTGTTCTGCTCAATCTAATAGTTATGATCGGAATGACACTCAGAAGTAGACTATTAATATGCCTTGGTATCGTTGCAGCAAGTATCATAATTGGATTGAAAGTGAGTTATCATTTTTTTTGTTTTGTTTTGAGACAAATTTGCTTTGAGATATGGGCAAGTTTTGAAGAAGAGCCATTCGACAGCTCGCCCGTTCCTTTCACAATCACTGCTGAGCCAAGGGCGAATAGAACGTTGGTTCCAAGTTTTTTGCTAATCTGATAAATGAATTGCAGCCTCGAGATTACAATCGTTATTGTTCTGACGAATGGATCAGATATCGGAAACTACCGAACAGCGTTGAAAAGGTAAGCGTACGAATCCTCTTGATATTATATAAACAAGCATATGAAAAAATGTTATCTTCAGCATTGAAAGCTATTCCGCCCTGCACGGATATCAACTTGTGATCGAGAAAGACACGAAATACGATAGCTGCTCGCATCATGTTGACGTGAGTGTTATTCTTGATTAGATGATTCCAAGAGTAATTCCGAACATTTCAGAAGTTCTTCCGACGACACTGCCACACTCATCAATTGATGCTCAATCAAGTGAGACTATTGAGTAATTTTCGAAATATTTGCATAAATGCAGCTGAACGAGTCTTCGTATCTTCTTTTCATCGATGCTGACGTCGGAGTTGTGAATCCGAACAAGTGAGGATTTTATCATGTTTAGTGAACGAGTGGTGATGATTAAGGCTGATCGACGATTTCATTGATCCTGATTTCGACATTTACCTGTACAATCGTTTCTACAACTGGGAGGTACTCTTGAAAACGCCATCATCATTTTTCACACGAACACACTTCAGTATGCTGCACAATATCTCGTGAGGAACACTGAAAGAGGCAGAAATTGGGTGAAGATGTGGGCAGAAATGGAATTCACGGTTAGCACCGAGAAAAGCATTCAAAGATATCGAGTAACTTTTTAGTTGCCCAAATCTTTCCACGGAACTGACAACGGAGCGTTGCATATTCTGATGATGCATTATCTTGCACCTGAAACAGTAACGGGAGAATCGAGGTGAGATCAACTTTTGTTGTGGCGTCGTCCTCAATGTCTTGATTCGAAAATTGTAGGATAGGTCGAATGTGCCACTCGATCTGGGAACGTTCAGTGAATACGTATGATCTGTTCACGATGCAGGCTTGCACGAGAATGGTTTGTCCTCTCTCTTTTCTCTCTCTCTATGAAATGGATTTTGAGAGTTTTCCGAAACGTTTATTGCTCAGGTAATTGGAGAGAAAAGTGAATTTCCTGAGCAGCATGTCAAGATCTTCCAAAAGGTATTTGTACCAATTTGCTGAGGGTCATACTCAAGTGTTCACATGCTCAGGGACGCGGATGGGCTCGCGATATTTGGCTTCTCAAGTCGCGTTGGTCCACCGATGACTTCATGCTTCATTCGATCAAAGACGAGGTTGAGGTTCAAGCTAGTGAAATGTTAAAAAGTGTCTTTCAAGAGATTGAAACCGCACCAAATTGCTCCGCACAACTTGAATTATCGATTGATCTTCACGGAGAAAGACAAATATAATTATCCCCTAGCGTTTCCCGTATTGGATATTACTCGATCAGAGGTATGGCAATCGATAATCTCATAAATACACAATCGAATTTTTTAGAACGGCGAGCAGCGATGGACACTGGATGGTCGTCTGAGAATCAGTAATTCATGGCGAACAAACCTCTTTCGAAGAATGTCGATTATGAAGTGGCAGGCGCAAGTAAGCACTCATTGCCCGATGTCTGTCCCTTACTCAAATCCATTTCAGTACGAGCACCTCGGCAAATACATCACAAAGTTCATGATTTCATCATGAAGATCTTAGTTGTTTATCAAATTGTTTGTTTTTGTACATAAACTCGTTGATCGATTCGTTGTTACTTCTATACATGAAAACACCTCATCCGAAAGAACAAGGCATCATTCATCTGCCCAAGAAAACAGGCGCCTTGTGCCCATGCCCAATTCGGAACGAAGAAAAATCGCGTCCAGCGATTATCCAGCGCACGATCTCCGCAAAAGAATTGGCGAGGCTCACATTTTATGATCCGGAAGAAAAGCGCAGAAAATTCGCTAGAGCGAGGATATGAATAAACAAGAAGATGCTGTTACTGAAAGCGGACTTTGTTTATATTTGCCATGTGTAATTCAGTGATGCAATCAGGCTGGCAGGCAGCGATAACCAACAACGAATTATCTCGTGAGAGATCGCGTCGATATTTTCGGAAACTCTCTTTCGCCGCTTAGATCCG
Organism: Pristionchus maxplancki; assembly: GCA_900490775.1. Lineage (NCBI taxonomy): Eukaryota > Metazoa > Nematoda > Chromadorea > Rhabditida > Neodiplogasteridae > Pristionchus > Pristionchus maxplancki. The sequence goes on from LS570453.1 coordinate 316,780, forward strand.
ATCGCGCTCGCTCAGGAAAGCCGTACAGAAATATCCGAATGCATCTCGCTATCTCCACTTCCCATCCTTTCATTTCTGCCTTTCACTCAACTATGCATGATCACCATGAAGCTTCAACCTTATTTTATTGTTTTCACAGTTTCATTCAGTTGTTATGTCGCAGTCATACTGACTTTTGCAGTTGCAACAAATGGAGACAAAGACGATTCAACGACTCGTTTTACTCATCTCATTCGTTCTCTTCTATGCCATTTACACGTTGGTATCTCATAGACCGCAGCCACCGCCGAAGGTGAAGTATTGCTCCATTCTTAATCTAATGACGTTTTTATTCAGGTCGAAGTCAAAGAAGTGCCTTTCATTCTTCCTCCGGCTGTTCCACGCGACATTGTGCCCATTGCGCGTGCCAATAGAAGGTTACAATTTGATCATGATCGTTTTCTTTGAACCATTTGTCTCTAACTAATGGCTGGTGTGCTCGTTGCGTTGACGCGTCGTCGGAAAAGGAATATTTATTGTCGGATATTATACTTTTCCGTTCAGTCTTTCTGCGACTATCTTGATAGCTGTCTCTACTGAGTCAAACATGACATTCTACTCAACCGCACGGAACACGTACGTTTTTTTAGTCTAACGTCAAGCATTTTTAGTACATGAATTGAAATTGAACCCGATTCTATTCAGAATCGAGTGTTACGCTGCTCTGCATGGATATAACGTGTCGATTGGATACGATAATGAGTACAAGGAATGTTTGATCCATCAAAGGGTCAGTTTGAGAAACTGGAATTCTAGCAAAAAATGCTTTCAGTTATTCTTCCGACGTCACTGTCACGCGTATATGGTCATGAAGAATGCGGTTTGTCACACACCTAAATAAAAAGTCATCCATAATTTTAGCTTCCCGAGAATGAGTGGATATTATTCATTGATGCCGACATTGGAGTCGTCAACCCGAACCGGTATGCACTCATCACCAATTTTGTTTTCGAAGGAGAATTCGAGCAATCGTAAAAATTATTGTGATCAATGCCAGGCTGATCGAAGAATATCTGGAACCTGGATACGAGATTTACTTGTTCGATCGTTTCTTCAACTGGGAGGTATTTGAAACTTTCAAATTGGAATCAAATTTCGAGATTTGCAGTACTCCTTGAACTCATACATCGTACGGAACAACGAACGAGGACGCACGTGGGTGAAGGAATTGGCTGATTATGAATTCAATGTAAGTATTTCAGCCGCTTACAACGCTTACATTTTAGCTGTTAGCCTTGCTATCTGATAATGGGAAATGCGGAGTCTTCTCACCAACACTTTGCAGGTTCCCGATTCCTTCCATGGCGAAGACAATGGAGCTCTTCATCCGCTGATGTTGAAGTGGCTCGTTCCAGAACAGCAAAATAGGTATTACTATTTGCATAATTCATTCGTAAATTCCTGATTTAGAATTGGGGACCCGAAACGAGATCCAGAACTGGAAAATGAATGTCACACTCTTCAGATTGAGCGACTTCTGCATGTCACTCTGGAATCGATCACGCGATTATGAATACATTTTTGCGATGGAAGCATGCACGCGAATGGTTAGTTCTTTTTTTCGTTTACAACCAAGTAATTTGAAAAGTTAGTGTTGAGGTCCAGATCTTGCTTACTGTCGAGACCGGTCTAGTCGGGAATATTAATTTGCTGCTTCAATATTCTCCGACTTCAGGTCATTGGTGAACATGCACTCTTTCCCGAACACAAAGTCAAGATCATTACAAAGGCGAGCCTTATTTTTTAGTTTAGTTATCGGACGAAGGTGTTCTTCGAAGGTGGGACTGACATGTCAAAATGTGAATGTTGTGATGGAAACTAATGAGGTTCTTTTGAAGGGCAATGGATGGGCGCAGGACCTCTGGTTGCTCTTCTCTCACTGGTCAACTGACAATTTTATGATGCATGCCATAAAAGAGAAGGTGAGGCAATGCTCAGTTTGAAGGACTTATGAGACGAATCGCGAGAGAATCACCCATTTTCGACCCTCCTGTGCGGTAGAACAAAAGTTGTTCCTACCAGCCCCCAAAGTGAACCCAAGGTACTTCGAATGATGCTCTTTCAAACTGCGCTTCAGGAATTTTCATATTGGGTCGAAATTTCGCAATACCAAAGATCAAAGATCAAGTATACAATAGGTTTCCGCAAA
>LS570453.1:327852-350477 GCA_900490775.1 Pristionchus maxplancki
GGCAAAACCGATGAAAAAACCATCAATCCTCATAAAATGCTCCACAAGCATTGTTACAAACATTTTTTAAACTTGTGATCTACCAATCTCAAAAAATCAAAATCAATTTTCAGACATAATTTTTACACCAGTCGAACGGGCATCGATAGCTATATCTCTTGTTAAATTTTCGTGAAATTTACCCCTGTGGTTGCTGAGTATGACCTTCAGAAAAGCTCCGGTGTCGGATTTCTAAGCGATTCCAGGGGGTGGTATCGGATCTTTTCATTCTTCACTTTTTGCTCGCCTGACCCGGTGCGATACCGAATTACTCGTCCCGGATTACGAACTCTAGTTATCATTACGCAACATCTGACTAGAATTCGCCTAAAAGTCAACAGCTAAGATAACGCCCACGATCGTGTAACAGCTGTTAGGGAACAAAAGCACCCTTGCGATCGGCAACGATCACTTACCGGCAATGCGATTGTGTAATGCCGATGATCGTACGCAGTGTAGGCGAGAGGAATGAGCGAGAAGGTGAGAGCCATGAAGCCTGTAATATTGCATTTCATGTGTGAAATGATGCATTCAACCAAAGAAAATGAATGATTTCGTTCGAAGCAAACACTGAAAAATGAGATACCGATAACCGAGTAGCTGTGATATGAATGGGCCATTCGCTCCTCTTCGTGTGGAGATAAACGGCCCATATCTGTAATGAATAACAAACGACAATATTAATCGGTTCAAATGGGCGCAAATAAGTTATTTGATGAAAATCATATGCGAAAAGGAAGTGATCAATCGAAGCAAACAGCGAGTCCCCCTCCTCTCCTCCCATTCTCTTCCCAACGGCACTTTACGGATCAGCGCGCAGGGTTGCGCAAGGGAAGGAGAGGGGAGAGGGACACTAAACAAGATCCGCACTAAGGCATGGATATTGAATGACAGGGGAGAGAGAGGGAAAGTCGGCACGAGGAATGGAATGGGAAGAGGGACGAGGCAGCAAACAATGCCATCGGGTTAATCATCGATTTTGAGAGAGGAATTTAGGACGTCAGCATGGAACACAACATGCAAAAAAGCGCAAAAAAATGTTGATTAATGGGGATATCATTTTTACCTAAGGAAAAGTCAAACTCGCGTGAAATAAGGATAGTGTAAGGTCAACGCTTACATACTAGTGGCAATAATTGGCTACGCTGATGTATTTGCAACTGCTCATGAAAATCTCGAGTAATGTGGACAATTAGAGAAATACCGAACTTAATTTTAGTGCCGGGAAGATTTGGGAAATCAGGGACCAGAGGGAAGCGGCAAAAAATAGGTATTGCAGTCAAAAGTAATAATCACACATTGCACATCAAATGCCAATCGAACCACAAGGACGAATGCCTTTCTCTATTGAATCGGGGTCTTTCAAATGGCGAGCTTCTTTCCAAGTGATCTCAAAAGGAATAGTCAGTCTAGGAACAGACCATAAAGACCATGAAAGGCAGGACGAATTTGTTGGATTCGAAAGTCGGTGCATGGAAAATGATCTAGTAACTGAACGGGAAACTGTAGTGGGCAAAATATTCGGATCATCACGCCTTGACATCTAGGAATGAGGGAAATTGAGAAAAGAGGAACCATTGACATGCCACTATCCAGAGGATGGCAAACTTGATTGCACTAGCGCTGTCCCTCTCTCCTTTCTCTCTCCCTCTCACTCGAGATTGCGCCCCCAATAGAAAGGGAATGGAGAGGGGGGATGGTTGTGTCATTCGCTCATTAGAGGATAATATGGAGATCGAGGGTTTTTGAATAAAGACAGCTGGTCTAGTTGGTCTTTTTTTTGGCCCTCGGGAAGCCACTCTATTTCATCTGTGATCGAGTATCCAAACTATAGCTCCACGCAGAACGATGACGATGGGAACCTTTATCAGTTTGAGTTTAACTCATGTAGGGATTCGAGATCATGTGAAAGCATTGAAATAACTAAATTGAGTTGACGACTAATTATGATCAGTTGAGCGGAAATTTATTGAACTCTTGTCCGAAATGGAGGTACTGCAAGCAATAAAATTTGCATTTGGAAAACAACTTAGTCGCTTACTTGTTCCTTCAATGTCATCATACTCATTCGATTGAAAAGCTTCTCACGAAGTGCATCAGTAATTCGAAATCGATTATCCATAATCCAGTCTTCTTTTCCGATCTGCCAACCATTTCATTACGACAGTGAAATATTTTTGATCTCGCACCTTGCACTGGCTTACATTCAATCGCTTCAGGACAGGAAATGCTAATAGTTGCTTAGCAGCAGTTGTTGAAATTAGCTCCGAATGGAGGGGATTTTGTAGGTCCCCGAAATGAGGGGCCAAGTTATGGGCCTTCACAGCTTCGGGTTTCAGATTCTGAACAGAAAAATAAGGCATAGCCTGGAGCGAATAATACCTCTTCTTTGATTGATTCAACCATGAAATCATCGATTGCCCAGTGCGATTTCAATACTCGCATATCTCGAGCCCAGCCCTTTCCCTGAGAAAACACTTTACTATTGACACAAATAAGAGGTCTTTTAGAGGAACTAACCGTCGGAAACAGTTTTACGCGTTGTTCTGGAAAGTGAATTCTCTCTCCGATCACCTTAAATTCAAGATTTATTGTCAATAAAAAACTATAAACTGACCATTTTCGTGCACGCTCGCATGCTCAACAGATCTGAGTCGTTGATCGCTTGTTCCCACATGGAAAAGCATCGACGACTCAATCTGAAAAACATTTGATTCTGATTTTATGGATTATTCGCATATTGATCACCGTGATGAATTCCTGTCCTTCGTTTCGGGAATGAGATACTCCATCATCAGAATATGGAGAGCGTCGCTGTCAGAGCCATGATGGGATTTGGGCAGCTGGAGAGTATCGGTTATCAACTATGAAAAATCGCTTCGATCTGACACCATGGAACTCGCCTTGATTTCCATGTCAGCTAACTGCTTCACCCAATTTCTGCTTCTCTCGTTGTTCTTGATGAGATATTGCGGCGCGATCTCAATTAATCATCCTGATTTGAGCTTCAATCGATTTCATTATACCTCCCAGTTGTAGAATCGGTTGTACAGATAAATGTCATAACCGGGCTCGATAAAATCCTCGATGAACCTGGATGAGAAGATGAAGGCATGAATACATGGATGCTCACTTGTTGGGATTCACTACTCCGACATCAGCGTCTATGAAGAGGAACCAGTCTTCTTGAGAGACCTGAATAGAACAACATTTGCATGCAAGCTGTTTCATATTTACCTTGCTCATCATTATTTGATGCATGTGGCAGTGTCGCTTGAACGAGTTCTGAAAATAATGAGTTATTTATTTTTAAAATTTTTTGCATCTCTTCGGGGAGCATTGCAAAAGGTTTTTGCAACACCAACTCACATCTCTGTGCTTCGAACATTCTTCAAATTTGTTATCTTTCTCAACACGAAGTTCATATCCGTGCAGTGCAGAGTAGCATTCCAGACTGAAAGCAATAAGTTTCTAAGAATAATTGCCCAAACACGGTGATACCTGTTCAATGATGTCTTGTAATCTTCGATATTCGTATCGTTCGCAATCACAATAACAATTGCAATATTCAGGCTGCAATGTTTTCTCTAAGCAATTGACGAATAATTTGAACTTTCACATACCTCGAGTTCCGTTTGGCAGTCGTAATTAGCGGATAAGGGTTGAGCACACTTGGCACGTCGACCACTATCTTTACTATCGGTTTTTCTATTGGTTTATCCTTTTCAACGCAGAAATAGTTCTGAAAAGAGGGAAGAATTCAAGAAACCGAATGTTTCTCGCTCACCTTCACATTGAATGCCGCGCCGAGGAAGACGAAGACTACAAGAAGAAGATAAGCGTACAAATTCCGTCGATCATTCGATTCACCCGTCATTGGAATACGAAGAGCCCCTCGGATTGCAAAGAGAACTGAGCACACAGCGTGCGCAAACCAGCAGCGATACAATCTCCGCCGGAATTATTCGACTCTTGCGATTTTTCGGGAGACACTAGGAAATCCCCGACGAGATCGCCTCGGAGATAAACAATTTTTTGGCGGGTGAGGCTATCACGGCTTCTGTTCAATAGTAAAATGCGCCTGATTATCTCTGTTCGGTCATTTATTTGTGATATGAGAGTGACCGAAATCGCATACTTTTCATAAAAGACGTGAAGCTCCGTTCACCTAAGCTTTCAAATTAAAACGATCTATTCGAATACGTGATGGCTTGATATTTGCCTATGATCAACAAGCACTTACTGCAGAGCACAGAAACATTTATCAAAGAAGACTGTACATGTCATGAAACCGATCAACAACGAGCTAAACAAACAGTTGGTCTCTTCTCGGATCGGCATCGGAACTAACCATGAAATCAATCTGAAAAAAGTCATTTATCGCGAGCATTCGTAAAAGTTTCTAACTTGTTCTCTCAGAATCCGATCTGACATTTGCTCAAGCATCTGCATGTGAAGTTTCTTGTTGATTTTGAGACGAGAATCCATTATCCAGGTTTCAGTTCCATTCTGAAAAGTATTCATGGCATACATCTCAAAGTGTATGCTGCTGATCAGAACCACTTTGCTCATGTTTCTCCCCTTTCGCCTGGCTCGTATCTTCAGTGTCACTATCCCAGGAAACACGCGAATAGCGAACAAGCAAGCATACACTTACTCTACACTTGTCAATGTTGAGCGGATGCAGCAAAGGGAACACAGAGTCGCAAGAGGATTTCCCATTGAGAGGAGAGGGTAGGACGACGCTGAAATAGCCTTACATTGCTTTTAGTGCTCTTGAGTATTGAATTTACGAAAATGAAACGGTGTTTACTCAGAATAGGGATCTAACAGCGCCACGCGGAGTTGCTCGAAGCGGTGTGCCAAATATTCGAGAGATGACACTCTGAGGTTCTGCAAATAGTCCGACTTCATCTCTTGTCTCAGATTTATTGATGCCTCACCCGTTCCTTCACAGCATGCACCATGAAATCAGCAGTCGACCAATGAGAGTGCAACTGCCAGAGATCATGAGCCCAACTTTTTGTCTGCAAAAAAAAGGGGCTGGTTGAATGAGATTCCCCCGCTCACCTTGGGAAAAAGGTCTCCCCGCTCACCTTGGGAAAAATCTTCACTCTCTGCTCAGGGAATTTCGTTCGCTCTCCGACGACCTGATATTTCATGATTTTTAATGATCGGATTGTGGAATAACCATTCGCACGCAAGACTCCATGTTAAACAGGTGAAAGATGTGGCCGGATCGATCCCAGATGGACAGGCACTCTTGGGCGAGTCTGAAGCAAGAAATCAGGACAAAGTTGTCAACGATGTGCTTACCCAGACGCATTTCTTGTTTCCGGTGCGAGATAATTCAGCATGAGCACGTGCAATGCACCGTTGTCAGAGCCATGAGTTGAAGCGGGAACCTGTGATTCATCTTTCGACTGAGGACAACTCAAGTGACTCATCATTGGAAGATTATTTGGGAAAGCGTATGCGGGTCACCTTGAATTCGAACTCAGCCCACTGCTTGACCCAATCTCTTCCACGGTCATTGTTCTTGACGAGATATTGAGCGGCCATCTGCAGAATATTCGAAATTATCGCCGTCAAATTAATAATCTCACCTCCCAGTTGAAAAATCGATTGTACAAATAGATGTCGTAGTCCGGATCGATGAGATCGTCGATCAATCTGAATTATCTATTACTTGTAGAAAATATTTGATCCCCACATGTCAGGATTGAGCACTCCGTTGTCTGCATCAATGAAGAATACCCACGAATATTGTGGGAGCTAAAAAAGTGGACTGTTCGCGATTCCTACCAGGTTTATTGTTAGGAGCATGAGGATCGCATACACTTGCTAACAATCACGTTAATAATCTGACCTCCTCGACCATCATTTTGTGGGTGTGGCAGTGACGTCGGAAGAATTTCTGAAGAATGTATTGGTATTATGAATTCTATGCATTACCTAATCCTTCTATTCAAAACGTTCTAGTCTCACATCCATGTGCACACTGCACTCGATGAATCGATCGTCGTGCTCGACAATTAATCGATATCCGTGAAGAACGGAATAACATTCCAGACTACAAGTTCAACTGTTTTACAGATGACCGATGAAAGATGTATCATACGTGTTCAGTGCAGTTTTGTACTCGTTCGGATCCGATCCTTTCGTTAGAATTACGACGATGGCAATTTCGAGACTGCAAACATCATGGTAACACGTCAAGTGTCTTCCTGACGTACCTTGTATTACTCCTAGCGGTAGGCCTAATATGATAAGGTTGGAATCCGTTCAACTCTTCAGAGTAAGTGTGCAAAGTGAACGCAGGCATGAGAATGCACTGTAAAGCTACTGCTATGGAATGAGAAAAGGTCGATCAAACCTTAGTTATGAGATACAAAATAGTGCTGATGAGAAAGACTGCAGGCCATCGATTTTGATTCCAGCATTGGTTGACGGATGTTTGGCTACAAATAATTGTAAAAGTAGTAGAAGGCATCAAACTCACGATTCCTTTGAGTTTTGAAGCGAATCCATGATTGTTGTCGAATACGAACCGAAATATCTGAAACTTCAAGCAAGATCAGAAACGGGGGCGAATACACACAGTATCAATGCAATTTCAAACACTTGAACCAAATCCTGCCGCAAACTCAAATGCATGCACTGCAATTCGTGAATTGTTATCTTTTGCATGATCTCTTGCGCTGGAATCCTACGGGATGGCGATATCTCGCGACAAATCTCAGGAAAAGAAGTGGAAAAAGACCTAGAAAATATTTCCCGGGGATTTCCATACAATTTATCATCATTGACAGCAGCAAAGTGTGACTTTCTGAGAGAAGAGAATGGTGATTGTCAAAAAACCATTGTGCGCATGTGCGTTAAAAAGAACCAGGACAACATGACAGGGAAGGCAAGGAAGGCTTTGGTGATTGAGAAGTAATTATTCGATGGTTTCGATGCAGATGATGAATTAGAAACAAAAATTGTATCTATTAGCTATTATTAGATATTACTAGATGTATTGATCAATTTTAAATGTTTTGTCGGAATACGAGAAGTGGGTAGAGAATTGTTCTGAGATACGGATCTCCGTCTGAAACATACGCTTTTTGGATCGAACGAGTATTTGCTCAGCCGATCTATTGATTCAGTTCGAAATTAATATTCTAGTAATATTCCTTGCTTCAATTCTCATTTAACTTGTCCAAGAAACCGAGGAACATTTCAAACCTACACGCATTGGCGGTTGAAGAGGTTGAGTAGGTAGACACATAGCAGACAACAAGAAACAACAAGACTGAATTGCTCGTATCAACACGAATTACTGATTCGAAGAGTAAAGGGACTTGAGAAGATAAAGGATGGGAGTTGGGAATGTTGAACATTCTGAGTGCAAGCAATTCCAGTTGTTGTATTAATTTGAGATTGTTCGTCTGTACAATTTTGCAAACAATTATTAACAATTTATTAGCGTAAATTTCGAAACAACAATGAGCGAGTGCTACAACCCGAACAACGTTGATCTCCACGAGGGATGCACACATTGATCTTGCAATGGCACTGCTACTTCTTGTGAGAATCTGCAATTATGGATGGTTACGTCGGTTGCATGGGCTATATCTCACAATAGAGGATTGTATCCGTAAAACTTATTCAGCATGTCAATGCATTCGTCCCTCTCTCGCATGTGTGCTATGCGAGAGAACAACCCGACTTTCGATCCGTTGCTGAATTAGAACAATCAAACTATCGCAGTCTTCCTAGCCACAATTACCTCAAGCTCGTTCTCTTCTGAACTCTCAATGGAGGTCGTCGAGTGAGATGAGCAACCAAGTAATTCATCGCGAGATCCTGAATCTTCCATTGATTTCAGATATCGAAATTTGGTCACCTCGCAATTGAAATGTTTGTCAATAAACTCGAGAATAGCAGGATGTTGATTGTATGTGAACTCAAACAGAAACTCCTGCAACATAACTTTAGATACCATATTAGGGACAGAAATACCTTGTGAATTATAGCCAGTCCAGTTAAAATCAAACTGTATTCATGTTGAGCGACTAATCCATACTTACTTTTACCATTCACTTCAGAGTGATACCTGAATTGTAGGTTGAAAAATCAGCGAATACTTGTCAAAACAGAGATACCTGTCCGGAAACCCAACGATTCTGTTTCGATTCTCCCTCCACATTCGAAATGCAAAAACAAGTTCTGCTTGGGACACATAAACGTCATCGTCCATTGAGACAACTGCCTGATCAGAGATTAGCGTGATTAATTCGAAAATTAAAAGTGTCGAACCTCGGTCTCGATGGATTCGTATGGAATGAAACGATTATTCAGGGAATTTTTCTTTGTAATTATGACCCTGAATTTTCAAATCACATCATGAAACAGTCTATTTCTCACTCGACAGGGTCTTTCCTATGCAGCCAATCTGCAGGAGGCGACCCCTTCTTGTTGTTCCAGATCACAATTACCTGAATAGATTGATGTGAGCAGAACAAAAGAGATAGGGAAAATACCTTATTGAGAAATGGACATCCTTTTAGATTCTCGAGTATCTTATTGACGCCATCAATTCGATCGTATGTGAGAATGACGACTAAATTGATCTCAGAGTTGACAATTCATTCTCTTCCCGACAAACCAGTGAATTGTTCCTCGTCTCGAGTGAGACCGAGTGCGCGATTGCTTTTTCCAATTTCACTGTTCATGGGCACTATCTTTTCCTGAAAGAATGGATTATCAACGGAATCCATCATCATTCAACGTACATTCGTTCCCTTGTGGAATGCTGCTCCTCCGGGCATCATCGGCAGATCATGTAGCAATGACGGTGCGAATTTTAGTTTGTATCCGCTATTCCATCGCCGATAGGAATACTGAGAGAACGTTTTACTGACAAATTGTCAGTGACAATTCCTAATCAAAGACTGAAATGCTCACCAAACTTGCCGGAGGTGGCAGAATTCGTGAACGAGTGGACGCTTTGTCTGAAGCACTATGAGACACCGTTTGTGCATGCTGAAATGAATATTTTTTTTAAAAATAATTTTTTCCCTTTCAAACCTCGATGAACGGCGACAACTCAACCATTATTCGCTCTGAGAGTGCGGCTATGAGCGTCTCGGCGAGAGCTGGAATACGACAATTCGCAGTGAGCACGAATACAACGTTTTTGTAAGGCTCGAACCTTCGGCATTGTCAATTCTGCTCAAGAAGATTCGTCCCCTCCTCCTCAATTCCAGTATGTCTTCCTTCGTCAGTCGCTCTAACAACTGAGGCACGAATTTTATCGCCGGCAGTGGATATCGAAGCGATGCCAGCCTCCAATCCAGTTCGTCTGAACTTTCAATATTAAGTTAATTTCAACTTTAATATCGTCTTACTCTGGAATGGCAGCGGCTGTGCGCTCGAGAGAACGACTGGAATGCACCCTGCTCGTAGAGAAGAAAGAAGTCGCCTTTGGAAGGATGGGGACGAAGGGAGTAGACAGAAGGAGGTATTCATGAGATTTCGTTCTAGAATCCACTCTTTTCCTCTTGTCTCAATAATTTCTTACTTACCACAGTGGCCAATGCAGCGAACTGCGCGGATTTCATCAGGAATGTCCTCCAACTCATGCATTTTACCGTACACAAACTGTGATGGAATCTGAACATCACAGTTGGTATCACATGCTCTAATTCAAATACCTCTCTTCCAAGGGGAAGAATGGATGATCGACCACTCGTCGTGTTCTTGATGGATTTGACATTGGCAAACAGAGAAATGTCCAATAGATTTCGGAATGACCTGAAATATTCGCTTAACACAACAAAATACTTTTTTCCTCTACCCTTTCGTAAAACTTGCTTGCACAATCATCTCATTGGCTACTGGCGTAATCTCACGTTCAGGATCTACGTTAATAAGCATAATGTTTTTGCTCCGATCGGCGGTTCGAACGAGCGTTTTCGCATCTTCAAATGTGCTTTCCAAATTAATGAAATAAATTGAAACATACCTCCTACAGAGATGATGAAACAGGCCGACTCGGGTGTTCTCACGGCTGATGGATGCGATGACAACGCCTGATGAGAGTATGGGAGATTCTTACAAAGACAGGCAAACCTTTGCAAGTGGATGCTTCGATTCACGCACGTAAATTTTTAGTGGAGAGAGCACCGAACAGTATCTGAAGTGATGGAATTACGAATTGTATTGCAATTTCAAATGCTCACGTGTAGTCAAACGGCTCACTGAGTGATGAATGCTCTACATTTCTGAAAACATCAGGCCTGATTGCATGATAATGGAAAAATCTATTTACTTTTGCGCATTTGATTCTTCGGTGAGATCGGGAACTTCTCTCAGTTGGCTTCTGAATTCAAGCGATTATTCCCACTCATGCTCAAGTTATTCATAATAAAGAGAACTGACCGTACTTTGCAGAGCACAAAAATACTCGCGCATATTACAAGTAGGGCGATTTTCTGAGAGATTTTGAATTACTGAGAATTCCCAAATGGCTATGAGTTCTTACTATTTTCTTTCTCGATTTGCGCTTTACACTGAGAGGCTCTGATTGACAAGTCCATCTGAAAGGAAGTAAATGGCCAGGTTCAAAGTAATCACCTACACTTTTTCTTTGGAATGGCTTGAAGATTTCCGTTGACACAACATCGATAGGCGATCGATCATTCTGAAATTCGGTAAAGTCATTATGAAGTATGAATGTCGGTCGATAAGCATCGAGAGTCAACTGGAAAATGAATGGGTGCACGAATACTCATCCGTGCAAGAGTTGGTGCTGATCTCGTGTAAACGGGAAGTGACTCAATTGTCAAATGGCTCTCGATTCGGCAGGGCAAAAACTTGCTTCCAAACTTGCGAAAATGCTCGTGCGCATTCGCGCGTTTCGGAGATGGAGGAGGGGATAGGGCGAGATGGCGATTCGGGAGGGAAGGAAGGATTGTACGTGAACGATGAGTGGCAGAATGCGATTCGCATCCTCGATGTATCTTCTCAACTTTTCAACCTTTCAACATTCGAAAGCCAGGAGCCATTTCACAATCCAATTGCGATTGCACAGTCAAATTCTTCTGCCGCTGATGTCTGAGCGAATAGAGTTTGCTTTTTCGTTAGTCAAAAAGTATGTTTTCTCCTAAACGCTTTTTGTTTTTAGTGATGTTAGCTGCCGTACGACCGGTGACAGCATTTCGGAGATAACTATCGCGAAGCCTCTTGCACAGATCCGGAAATCCCGAAAGTAGTGGAAGAGGTTTCTGCGTTTCTCCGTCGTGGCGGAGATTGTTATCTCCTCTTACTGGAAGTGTTTCGAATGTCGGATAGAATTGCTTCATCTTATTATGAGGCAACGATTGCCTTTGGGGTCTTGTTAGGTTTTACGTTTAAAAAAGTGTTCTCAGCTCACATTCCCACGTGGTAGATCGGTAAAATCACGTGGTAGATCCCACGTGATTTTACCGTCCGTGTTGTGTGCACGTGGTAGGGGATTTCCTTACTGTGGCTTGCACCACTTCCAACATTTCTTAACCCCCTTGGTTTGGGTGGATCTGAGGACGCGGGGAGTCGAAGTCACGAGTTCGACTCCCCGCGTCCTCAGATCCACCCAAACCAAGGGGGTTAAGAAATGTTGGAAGTGGTGCAAGCCACAGTAAGGAAATCCCCTACCACGTGCACACAACACGGACGGTAAAAGCCTCGCAACAGCCACTGGTCGTCCCAGGATAGGTCTTAGTTGCTAACAGGCGAAGGGGTGGCACAGCCCGCCCTTGCGTGGAAAAAGCCTAACTACCTTTACCTTTTTACCTTTACCTTTAGATCACAAGCGGAACAGATAAACGTGACATGAAGGAGTGAGATTGATTCTGAGTTAGACAGGTGGCTTTTATTATTGTGAGGGATAATATACGTCTTTCTTTCTGTAACACACATAGTACAAAATAATATCCGTGCCCGGAGAATAACGAGTTGGATCTGCATGAAAAGGCAGAGGAGACGAGCGGTAAGATATAATTCAGATTTTTACTATGATAAAATTCTTTTGCTTAGGTCCCAGATCGATTAGTTTTTCATTGAAGATCAAATGTGCACAGTGGTGGGAGTATCGCCGAAATGCACCTATGAGTACGGAGCAAGCGTATCTTGTGCCGGATCAGCAAAACATTCCTGAGCCAATCCGGATCGCGCATTTTCTCCGGATTTTTCGGGAATGTTGAACCGCCCTTTTAGTTAGGACCGACGCGTAATCATTTTTGTTATCCTTTTTTTGAAAGTTGTTTCACTCACACTTTAGATTTCGTCATGGTAATAAGCAAGAGAATAATAGTCATCCTTGCCATTTTGGCCGTGAGCGTCATAATTGGGTTGAAAGTGAGTTTCGTTTCGCACTTTCCTACATCAAAGTACACTTTTCAGGTTTGGCTGAGTATTGAAGATGCCCCAGTTAGCATGTCCCCGGAACCCTTTACTATCGTCGTCGAACCAAGAATCAATAGAAGGTTGGTTCATTGGTTTTTGAATCACGGAATCAGTCGATCTGCAGTCTCGAAATCGCTATCGTCATTGTGGTCACGAATGGATCTGATTTGTCAAACTATCGAACAGCACTGACTAGGTATCGTGCTTATGAGATCCTTTGCCGTCTCATGGGTTGCACAAGTGATATGATATAGTACAGCATCGAAAGTTATTCTAATCTGCATGGCTATCAACTAATTGTGGAAGAGGACACGAAGTATGAGAACTGTTCTCGACATGCTGATGTTAGTGAATTATCTTCAAGAAAAAAAACACAATCCTGCACTTTCAGAAGTTCTTCAGACGGCACTGCCACACGCATCAACTGATGATCAATGAAGTAAGAACAATTATTTCTTATGTTTTTCAGGAATCAAAAATAATTTGCAGCTTAATGAATCGTCGTACCTTCTTTTCATCGATGCTGATGTCGGAGTAGTCAACCCTAATACGTGAGTCTCACATTTAGTCAAATGACGGGAACATTATTTAGACTCATCGATGACTTTATCAAGCCCGAATTCGACATTTACTTGTACAATCGCTTCTACAACTGGGAGGTGTGTTGAGAACTTATTCGTTTGCGGTTATTATTAGAACTTTCAATTGTTTATCGATACCAACTTTTTTCAGTTTGCCGCGCAATATCTCGTCAAGAACAATGAAAGAGGTCGTAATTGGGTAAAGAGGTGGGCAGAAATGGAATTCACGGTGAGCATCGGGAAATCATGGGCATGCTGACAATCACATTCTTCATTGAAAATGCAAGAAAGCAAATGATTCTTATTTCCCTTCAATCACCGCACAATAATCATTCAGCAGCCGCGACCTGTCCACGGGACTGATAGTGGAGCATTGCACATCCTGATGATGAATTATCTCGCTCCCGAAACAGTGACAGGCGAATCGAGGTGAGAGAGCAGTCTTCGACAAATTCCAATCCAAAACCCTGTAATTAATTAAGAATGGGTCGATTGTGTCAATCGATGTGGGAACGTTCGCTGAATGCGCGCGATTTAGGAACGATGCAAGCTTGTACGAGAATGGTAGGAGTTGATGAAACTATTCACACGCAATGGCCATTTCAGGTGATTGGAGAAAGAAGCGAGTTTCCAAAGGAGCATGTCAAGATATTTCCAAAGGTTTTAATGGTGACTCATCTACAATAACCTATTCATACAGGGACGAGGATGGGCTAGAGATCTGTGGCTTTTCATGTCACGTTGGGCGACGGATGATTTCATGCTCCATTCGATCAAAGACGAGGTAATATTGGAAAAAAAACGGCAATATATATATTGTTTTAGATGCTAAAACCGGAAACAATTGCCCCGCACCATTTAAATCATTTACTGATAGAGACGGAGAAAGACAAATTCAACATCGCTTTCCCTCAGATTCCACGGTCCCTCGCTCTCTCATTTCCTCTTCTGAACATCACAAAATCCGAGGTATAGTTATCTATAATCTATTATGAAAACACCAAAAATGTGACTTTAGAGCGGAGAGAATTGGTGGATTATGGACGGTCGTCTGCAAATCAGCAATTCATGGCGAGAGAAGCTGTTCCAACGACTGTATGTTATGAAATGGCAAGCACAGGTAAGCACTATTTGCCTGAAATGATCATCTCACGCCGTTCAGTATCACCACCTCGGAGATACGATCGCTAACTTTATGGCATGAAGAGCTTCACTCGACCACTTTCCACTCAAGAGCCACTGATTGTTCCACGTTGCGAAATAAATTATTTAAAATCGGTGTTGGATATTCAGGGACTTTCTCAGTGCGCATTGCGCTCCCATTCCTTTCTCTTTTTCTTTGACGGACACAAGATAAACGCAACGATTCCTGTGCAAGATTCCTTTTCCAAGTGAGCTAGCGATATTTGAAGAGACTCAAATGGGAACGACATCATCAGTTCCAGGTTGAAGTTTTTGAGAAATGAGCGCAATTTATTGGAAATTTATTGCTGTCCGCGCCGTATCCGAAAAGAGAGAGTCAAATGAAAATGGACGAATAATGGAATGAAGCAAATTGTATCTTCTTGAGTCTGAAGCATGCTAATAAAAGGCTAATAATGCTGAGATCAAATTAAAGGAGGAGAAATATGAATATTTAGTTGGAGTAGCTGAGAGCATGATCCTATTGGCATGTAGAACCATAAACGAATGCCAAAATTTGGAAGTTCTATCTCAATTCTGAGCCGAGATACAAGCTTGCAAAGTTTCCTTGACAGTCAGGGAAAGTGCTGCAGAATGTTTGAATATTTACCGCAGCGCTCATCCCTTCCCATCTCCCTTCCCCCCTCTCTAGTCAAATGATCTCACCCGCTTCCCATCTCCCTTCTCTCCCCTCTAGTCAAATGACCTCACCCCTTCCCATCTCATTTCGACTCTCTCCAGGCAAATTTATTCACTCCCGATTCAAACTGGGAAGGGCAGGTTCAATTCCCATTTCACAGTCTGATATGGTTTCAATCGTTCCCAAACAATAAGTATACAATAGGCTGCTATAGAGGGTACTGTATTCGGTAATTCATAGAAGAATGTATAATGTGATACAATAACACAATATCGTTACCGATTTTATCGCTATAAAACAAATGAGGACAATAATTATTGATAATTCCTACTGAGATCTAAAGCAAACGAAGAAGTTGGCTAACAATTGAAATGCACGGGTCAAATTTTATTAGGCAAAGTGATAACAGTTTAAAGTTTCTGCAATGCTGAGAACAGAACAGAAAACGAAACAAAGAGAAGCAACAAACTGCCACTCCTCTTGCCATCACATTTATCCTCCCTTCTTCTTGGACACTCCGACAGTGCGTCCCTTGCGGCCGGTGGTCTTGGTGTGCTGTCCACGGACACGGAGTCTCCAATAATGACGGAGACGTCTGCGGAGGCGGATCTTCTTCAAACGCTCGAGGTCCTCACACCACTTGTTTTCGATACCGGTGGAGAGAACCTACAAAATTATAAATAAATTTCAGGGAACAAGAACTGCAACTTAAAAAACAGACCAGTTAGAACCAGTACATAACTAAATCCGCAAAAATAGACAATTACAGTAAAATTATAAAAGTACATACCTGCTGGGTCGGTGGTGCTCTTCTCGACCTCCTCCTCAGAGAGCTCTCCAGCGCGTCAGGTGACGTCAATGTCGGCCTTGGGGCAGCGGACAAAGGCGAAACGACTGCCGACTCTCTACAGAGTAAATATTAATATTTGTTTCAAGTATGGGTGTATGCAGTAAGCATTTTTCAAAATTCTTGTCAACGATATTGAATTTTTTAAACAGAGATGTGTAAAAAAAGTGTCTAACCGCACAACACTAGTAACTAGTTAATTATGCAACCAGTCTAAAAATATTTGAAGTCTAATGCGCTCAATGAAAATTCATAACGACAAGATTTATGACTTTATCAAAGTTAAATCTAGAAAAGGAGCATGAATCATATCTATATATTAATTAAATAGCAATAAATGGCTTAGAAGAGCAGCACAAACCTTGAGGAGGCGATTGTCGTGCTAGATGGTGTTGATGCGCGTGTCCTTCTTGAGCATCACCTGTTATATTTACAATTAAGCAAATTTAACAAGATTCCAGTGATAATTAACACAAAATATTAATGGACAGCACGCAAATGCCGACGAAAATCAGCCGAACCTCGTGAGTGCCGACGTGAGCGTAGGAGCCGAAGTAGCTCGTCATCTCTCGGGAGCGGGCTTGTCGTCGCTGGCCTTTGCTGCTTCCGCCGACATTCTAGAAGAGAAAATAACGCTTAGTGACAATAAAATAACAAAAGTAAAACAACAAAGAATCGTGAGAGCGCGGAAAATCTCGATTGATATTGGGAACAAATGATGCGGCGCGAAGAATTTCGAGTTAATGTTTTCTACTGCCGTTTTAACGCGAACCAAGGCAATTCACTGCATTAACCAAAAGTAGAACGCGGTGGATGCCCGTTCACACATAAGAAATCATGGAAAACACGCAAATACAAAGCAAATGGAAGGAAAAATAAAAAAAGTTGTGAAAAAGTTTGAAAAAAGAAAAATACAGTACCCTAAGGATTTCACACTGTGTTTAGCATTGACGACCGTACCCTATTGAAAAGGAAGGGACCATCGCGGTGGGAGTTTTGCATTTTGATTGTTAACATTCCTCCTTTAACATCACACAATGTCTGAAGTGAGAAATGAGGAAGCCAATTTGATCGCATTGTCGTACGAAAGATTGCGAACTCGCGAGTGATTAGCGAGAGAGTGACCTCGATAGAGCACGATCCGCGCACAAACTTCGTGTCGCTTTAGTGCCCCGTCTCAAATTCTTCACTAACACAAATCGGATTGCTTGAGCTTTTTGAAATGTAGAGGAAAATTCGGAGATGTGAACAATTGAAATAATCAGCAAATTTGCTTCACAACATCCTGCATGCAAAAAATCCCAAAAAAATCGCTTCCCAGACTTTTTTGAATCGTTTTTCAATTGATCATGGCCATTTCAGTCTCGTCTGAGTTGTATGGAGAGGAAACTTTGTTTTCTCATCCAATCTTCCTCCTATTCATCGGCATTTTCCCTTTCATTCGACCTTACTGGACAATGATCTGCAAAGGCGGAGAGAGTGCATTTGTCTCGCCGAAGTGATATATAAGAAGCGGGGAGATTATCATTGTCCATTCCTCTCTTCGCTCAATCAACCGAAGCGCCATGAACAGCGACGAGTCGGCATCCACCTTTGCAGCACAGGGTAAGAATACTATTGAATATAATATTTTGCTTATTTTGTCAAGTGGAAATGTTCGATAAGGTGACCGTTCATTTTTTTTAAATTTCATTTTTCAGTTTCCAATGCGCTTTCGTCTGCAACATCGTCGGATTCAACGGCGAAATCGTCACTCGCCGATTCAGTCATGTCCAATTCTTCATCAAGTTCATCTACAGACGCCACTATCTCAAATCCATTCTTCAAGGGAAATCTGACTTCTGGCGAACAAGATCGACTCGTGAAAGCACTCACCAAGCATTTGTAAAGCACAGCTTCAATGGTTCCATAATAATTTACTGCAATTTTTAAAAAATGTGTTTTGACTGTTTCAATTATTGAAATAAAGCTACAATACTAAAGTTTGTATGAACCTTTGATACAGCGAGTGTTTTGCAATGAAGCAACAATTATAGAAGCATTGTGCTAGTCTACCGATACCGTGGTAGATCCTCAAAAGTCGCGGTGCTACATCGTACTCTTGCTTTCACATTCACTATGGATGGCTTTGTAGCGTGACAATTGGGTAGAATTCGCCCCCTAAAGCGCAAGGAAGAGAGAGGGAGGAATATCGAGAGAGCATCGCATTGCACGTACTTCCTCGTGACGACTCGTCGAAGTACTGGGAACACTGTATCTACCATGAGAAGTGTGCTTACTTTGCGACCAATAAAAAGGGAAAGTGCGGCTAATTAGAGAACGGGGAACTGGCTCGTTGCGAATACAGCAAAATCGTATTCAAATTTATTAGGAAAATGCCTTCCATTAAAGAAGTTGTGATAACCTGTTAGGAATTGATAACTCGCGACAACAAACAATGAGGGAGAGTGTCAAAAGAGCGGGCGCCTATTTCATTAGAAATCACTCAAGGGAATGGCAATAGCATACATAGTAACACAGAATAAGCTAAACTACTCTGACGACTCCTCTTGGGAAGTTGATGTCCTTGAGAATTGGGAATCTCTTCAGGGCCTCATGAACCAAGTCAAAGATATTCGACAATTGGGGAAGCCACTCAATGGGCAAATCGATGGTCTCTTTGTTGAAGAAATTGGCGAGTGCGGGATAGTCGAAGTTGTCGGGGTTGAATGAAGAAGGATCCACGGAGAGCACTTGGATCAAGTCCAGAATCACCTGGAATTCGTGAATTAAAAGAGGAGTGCACTTTTTCGAGGCTTGTATGGAAGCCTAGTTTGCTTTGTTCGGGGTGAAGGGAACGACTGTTCGTATGTATCTAGCCTTCATCCTTTTTCCTTTACAGACGTCTCTCTAAATAATTTTGCCCATATTGTCGAATATTCAATATTTTCGTTTTCAAATCGCCTTACAATTGATCACCTTCGCTTCCTGAGTTAGGAAATTGCTGTAGATGTTCTTGTTTATGTCTCTTCTCTCCTCTTGAATTCTGCTCGATGTGCACTGGAAAAATTAGGATAGAACTGCTGTTCTTTTCTGTAAATGAAGTTTTTTTTTAAATTGTACACTTTCTTAGTTCGCTTACTTTGATCTCTGCTTCTGCTTTCTGCTTGTTCGGAACGATTTTGCCGATGAGATCCGTCCGGAGGTCAATTAGTTTGCACTGAAAGTTAAAATTACGCTGATACAAATTAACGGAACATATCCAAAAGCCTTCGTACAGCCACTTACAAAAGGCTCTCACCAAAATTTTTAAAGTGACAATAAAAAAGAACTCTCAAACCTTTTGGCAGTTGCAGTTGTTGTTCACGCATTCAATAGGATGGTGCATTGTGGAGATGCCATGCACAAGGCATTTCGAGCACTGCAAGAGGAGACGTCATTCAAGAAAAAGACGAGGAGAAACGTCTCAAAGAGCAGGAACACTCACCCGCATCGGATTCATCTCTCTTGCAGTGACACGGGGCGTCTCTCGAGAGGGGAAAGGGGATGAATAAATGGGCTGCTGAGATGGCAATCGGAGACGCGCGCAAACAACTCCTCCCCTACTGATGCGCCTCCCAAGGACCGATTGCAATCTGTCTGACCTAGATGCATTCCCAGAGCCTTTAGGTGCACGGTGAGCTATGAAGAGGAATATTAGGTGCATGTTCATTGTGAAACAAAAGTTATTGTGCGGAAAACCCGAAAGCCCGTAATCTATTTGACTGCCCTGACAACCGTGATTCACTAAAACAACGCTTCTTGAACGGGGTCAATTTTGAAAATCACTTGGGACAACTTGAGACTTTTGTTGAATTTCGAAAATTCAGATCTTTCGCATTCCCAAACAGTAACTTCATGCCCACTATTCCTAACTATTCAATCCGCTTCTCATGTCCTTGCTTATTATCTCGATTGGTGTCGATCTCATTCGTGTGACTGATCTCTGACTCGTTAGATGGAGTTTGACAGATTATCGCATTGAATCTGGACGACCTTAGGGAAAGCGAGCGAGAGCGATGGGTCATAGAGCGAGATGGATATTATAGAAACGGCCCTTATTCCTTCCTTGGTCAGTTGAGTACAATTTTTTTTTATTGCACCAATTTTTCGAAATTGAGGCATCGACGAACAATTTGTGATAACGTCGCAATTAAAACGTAAAGTGATAACGTAAAGGAAATGTCGCAATTTAATCAATTTTTTGCTCTCCTCTTTTCTCAGTGGATACGTAAGACTGTTCGTTCTACTCCAATTGAAGTGAGAAAGAAAGAATAGTCTGATACCGATGCAGCACCTAAATAACGACAATTCGTGCCCAATGTTCGAGATCTTGAGAGCGGGGAGATGACCTTTCCTTATCTAGAGGACTAGTGCTAGACAGAGATGCGAAGCGACCAAATTGAGGACACTCAGAGACCGGAAGATCAATGCCACGATTCTGAACAAGGAAGTCACGAGGTTTCGTGATATGCGAAGAATAGAACCCATAGGTTGTTTTTATGCAGTTGTATTTTTACTGGCGACATCGTTATGTATCTAAAGTGGAAACGATTCAAATACTAGAAGGGAATCGGTAAGCGAAAATTTCAAAGGCTAGCTTATTTTGCTTGTCAGAATCCTGAATTTTTGTGCGTTTTCTTGATAACTATAGAAGCGACACACAACAACAACAAATTTTTAATCTTGAAAGAGCATGATTTCGTCCTTTTTGCGGAGATTTTCAGCACCGAGATGGGAAACCGGAATACTGGATATTCTCGATTCGCGTGCCCTCTTTCTTCTAAAGTGAAGCAAGAACCTGTAAGATGTGTTCTTAAAAGCTTTTTTTCAGTACAATCGCGGGTCAGTGGATAAATCAAGCTCCTTGCATTTTCAAGCAATGACACAACGTTCCGCTTCGCGGTAATAAGCAGGAAAGTACCATGTCTTGCTTGATCATCGAACAGTCGTTTTATTGTTACCGTTGCATATTTTATGTCAAGAATCAAAAGACATCTTCGACAAACGACTGGAATTGAAGATAATTGTGTTCTTGAAAGAAAAACACGTCCTTGAGGTAAACCATTACAGAAAATACACGCATGGCTAATGGGCGCTATAGCTAAATATTCATGGCTTGGATGGCCGTACAATTGAATCCTGTTTGGAAGTCGATATCCTTAAGAATCGGGAATTTCTTCAACGCTTCGTTGACAAGGAAGAAGATGTTGGGAAGTTCGGAAATCCACTCCTTAGGAACATCGATTGTTTCTTGATTGAAGAAATTGGAGAGGGCGCGATAGTCGAAGTTGTCGGGATTGAATGAAGAAGGATCCAAGGCAAGGACGTGAATCAGGTCCAGAATAACCTGAACAGGTTAGCATGTTTTTGATCTCAACATTCAAAGTTTTCACGAATTAGGAATTTCTAAGTTCTCGCTTTTTCTCTCTTACACGGTCGTTTTTAGCCAATACTCCTAGTTCTGTTTCTATTACATGTATTGCTCAAACTCAAATGAAAACAGAAGCTATTCAAGACTTCCGTGAAAGTTTCGTACCTTGGCTTCCGGAGTTAGAGGATCGTTTTGAAGTTGAATCGGTTCTTCGCTAGAAGTATGCATCGATCGAAGTGGAGATGAGTCTGAAAATTATTTAATCACCAAAATGAAACTTGGCGAATTCATTCATTTAATTCATTCATACCACTTACCGATCATTTTCTCATTGTGATGAATGGCCGACAGCTCGTTGTCAATTCCTCTTTTCTCTTCATTCAAATCACATGATTGACATTGACATGCTGCGAAAGGACACGGAATGTGATACTGTAACCAGAATGTTGCATTTACGTTGTCATTAAAGGGGGATAGGCACGAATATCTGGCTAACAGAGCTCTCGACGTGAGATGATGGGTCGTCGTTACCCGATCACACTTTCGAAACTCCCAGACTATCACTTTGAGTTCAAACCGAGTTATGATCAATTGGCTGTGTGCCAAATGACCCTGCGGTGCAGGCAACGAGCGAGAGAGCGTGCGAAATGGAGAGAGCGCGCCCAACATACCCTCTGGCTAAGATGACTCTCTCTCGCTTCGTGCCTGTCCCCCTTTAAACAGAGAAATGATGTACTTACTTTCTTAATTGCGACCACTCCGTGATTACGACATTTCGAGCACATGTAGCGGGTTTCGTAGTCATCCTAATAATACGTTTTAGAGAGTGGTAAATAAATTGCGAAATGTCCCCAATAGTTTCCAATAGAAAAAACGAACAAATCGCGCTTTCGCTTTCTATTCTCTCCAAATAGCTTGAGATAATAGATGCTCACTTCGCAGTTCAAATCGATTTTCTGCTTTCTGCTCAGTCGCACGAGTTTGGTTGTGACGTCGCGACGGCGATCGATTAGCTTGCACTTTAAATGAAATAATGAGGAACGTTCGGGAAATGTAAAGTAATTGAATAAGCTCTTCAACATCATTGGGCAAAAAGGAGTACAAATACAACCACCTACTGGTGTTGTGAATACAATCTCTTCATTTCGCACACTCTATCGCCCTCTATCGTCCCCTAGCGACCCAGATTCAACTACAAACCTTGTGACAGTCGCAATGGAATCGATCGCATTCGTCTGGTTGATGTGTCGCGGAGAGTCCATGCACGAGGCATTTCATGCACTTAAGGTTCATTTTTATGGAAATCAAAATGATACCGTTAAGCGTGAGGAAAGTGAAACAGGCACGGGATTTTCCGGGATTTCCCGGGGAAAAACAGGACAGGCTGGCAAATCCGTCAGAGTTGATGAAATGTCGCAATTTTTGGAGTATGAGCCCTTGAGGTGATTACCTAAAAGGTGTTTTCTGGATTTTTTGATAGGACCCTTACAAAACATATAAATTAAATACGGT